>BSBN01001666.1:0-600000 GCA_027924645.1 Cunninghamia lanceolata
CCTTTAAGTGTATAAATTTGGTTTTGTTCCCTCAATCTCTTATTGTTGCTTTGATATGTTTTATGTCCCTCGATGGTCTATTTATCAAGTTGTTGAAGAGACCCTAAGTATTCTTTTCTCAATATGTAAAGGTGTCTTCGACACAACTTCAATCGGATATCAAAGGGACTCTTAAATGATTTTCCTCGATGTGGTATTTTCTCATTGACATTGTTCATTTTGCTTCTTCGAAGGGACATTCAAATGGCTCTTGTCGATATAGTGAAATTTCTTTGAAATAATCTTTTTCAATTAGGGTAATGGTGACAAAATGTGAACTTATTAGGGTAATGGATTATGGGTTGGATAAATGGAGTGTTTTGGATGAGAAAATCCTAAAATGACATGCTTAGGTGATTGGATTATGTTGGGAAAATGATTTTTTTACTAAAAAATTTTAGCTTAATTTTTAGTTCCAACAGTGGCTCTAATTGGGGATGAATGATTGTGAGGTCATTGCAAGAATCAAAAAGTATTCTCTGGGATGTAGACCAATGGTGGGTGTGGTGGAAAAAGGAAAAGAAAAAAAACCTAATCTATTGTGCATGGAAAGTTATAGTTTCAAGAGAAGTATTTCAAGAATTGTCCATGCACTGGCAATTCCTGTTCTTCACCAGTCAGATTTTGTAAATAGTATGAGCCTTCACCACATTTACCAATAATGATAAATGAGCCTAACCATAGTGCTTCAAATTTCCCATGCTTCCCTTTATCCTGGCCTCTGGTATTCCACATAAAGACCATGTCATCCACTTTAAATTTCCTGTCCTTTGCCCTTTTGTCAAATAGATACTTCATTTACAATTGCATTTTCTCATTTTGTTTCTGAGCTTGGGTCCTAATTTCATCTAATTCATCCAATTATTCTATCCTTTCTTCCATAGGCTTAGGGACATCTATATCTTCTTGACTGGTAAAAGATTATGCATTGGGAGCCGGGATTGGGCTCCATACACTAGTTCAAATGGAAACTTTCTAGTGGCCTTTTTTTTTAGTAATTCTATCTGCCCATAGGGCCATTTTTAGTTTAGAATCCCATGTTTTCTTGTTATTGTCCAACATCCTCTTGATTATTTTTATAATACTTTTATTACTCGATTTTGCCTACCCATTTGCTTGAGGATGGTATGGTGAAGCATATGAAACTGTTATACCATAAAAATCATGGAATGTCTTAAATTCTTCTGATCTAAAGCACATGCCATTATCTGTGATGATCCTCACAAGGACCAAAAATCTAGTAATAATGTTCTCCAGTCAGAAATTAATCACTACTTTGCTAGTGGCTTGCCTTGTTGGAATTTCTTCTATCCATTTTGTAAAATAATCAGTGGCCAACATGATCCATCTATGTCCACCACTAGATCTGTCTATGATTTCCCCTGTAAAGTCAACTCCCCATTGGTGAAAAGGTGCTTCAACTTGCATTGATCTTAAGGGTAGGGCTCCCTGATAATTCAATTTGCCAGAAAACTTATGACATGTTTCATACTTTCTTACATATCTGTGGGCATCATTGAAGACTTTAGGCACATAATAGCCTACTCTTAGTATCTTATGGGCAGTGGTTTTTGTTGAGAAGTGATCTCCACACACACCTTTATGCATTTCTTGTAGCATCTGCTCTACTTGTGTTTCATCTAAGCACAATAATAAAACACTGTCCCTATTTTTCCAATATAAATCTCCATCCATGAACACATATTTTGAAGCATGCAGTTTTAAGGTTCTTCTTTGATTGTCATTTAACCCTTTAGGGCACTTCATGTGCTTGAGATAATATATCACATTGGTGTACCAAGGTGTGTGTTCAATGCTTGCAATCATGTCATCTTCCTATTCTACATTGCATACTTGTGAAGCCTCCAAGTTAGACTCAACCATCAACTTGGCTAACCCTTGTCCCCTCACTAGTTTGGTAATTTGAATGTCAATAATAAACTCCTGAATTTGATTTATCCACTTGCATCTTTGTCCTATGACCTCAGTTTGAACAAACACATCCTTAACTACAACATTGGGTACATAAGCAATCACTTTTGCCCCTACCAAGTAAGGCCTGAATGCCTTGACTGATTTTACCAGAGTGTAAGCTTGCTTCTTAGTGATGTCATATTTTAATTCTACCCCTTGAAGTGATTTACTAAAGAATGAGATAGGTTGTTCATATCCTTCATTATTCTTTTGTAACATTACAGTTGCCATTGTGTGAAATGATGCAAAAGAAAATATCTGGAATGGTTTGTCAAAGTCTAGAGATTTTAATATAGGTGCTTCCTTAATTGCTCTCTTTATTGACACAAATGCATCAATAGCCTCTTTTGTCCAATCAACTTTTGAGCCTTTTTTCAATATTTTTGAAATTGGTTTGACAATCTCTGCAAACTTTGAAATGAATCTCCTGACAAAGTTAATTTGTCCAAAGAAGGATTGGATGGCTTTTATAGTCTTTGGAATGGGAATTTTATCAATAGCTTCCACTCGTTCAGGATCAATCCTTACTCCATCCTTTGAGACTATATGTCCTAGTAATTTGCCCTCTATTACAACAAAATGACATTTCTTTGGGTTCAAAGAGATGCCATATTCTAATGCCCTGATGAAGATCTTTTCTAGGTGTGCATAGTGGCCTTCGACCTTTTTGGAGTATGCTGTCAAATCATCTTGATAGACCACTATTATAGTATTGATTAAGTTAGCAAAGTCTACATCCATAGCCCTTTGAAATGTTGCTCCAACATTTGTGAGGCCAAAAGGCATTCTCACGTACACATATGTACCCCAAGGTGTGGTGAAGGCAGTTTTATACTATTCTATTTCCTTGACCTTCACTTGGTTATACCCTGAGAAGCCATCCATCATAGACAATAATTCACATTCTATCACTCTTTGTAGCATTGCTTCCATGCTTGGAAGTGGATAATTATCTTAGAGTGATGATATATTCAAATTTCTGAAATCCACTAATAACCTTATGTCTCCATTTTTCTTTCTTACTGGCACCAAATTTGAGACTGAAGAAGAGTGTCTGATTGGCTTGATAATACCACCATCTTTGAGTTTCAAGAAACTCCTCTTGCATCTTAGGTGCTAATGTGGGATTTATGTGTCTTTGTCTCTGTCTAAATGGTTTAGCATTAGGTTTCAAGGGTATTTCATGCTGGAACAGGTCCTCTTTGTAGGCTTTTAGATCATCATAGGACTAGGAAAACACATGTTTATATCTTCTAAGCAAGGCTATAAGCATTTCTCTAACTTTAGGGCTGATCTTTTTTCCAATGTACACCTTTTTAGGAGCCATTTCTGTCCCAAGATTGATTTCCTCAACATATTTGAGATTAACTGGTATAGGTTTCAGATTAAATCTGTCATGCCCATCAAATACTCTCTCTAGGGATATAAGGCCTTTTGATATTTTGTTTGTTTTTAGCTGCACTACCTCTTGCCCAAAAAGAGTTTCCTTACCATCAACTTCTTCCACAAATGCATTGAAATCTATTTCTTGAGATTCATATTGATCTACATAATGAAGAAACTTAATTAAATCCTCATCATCGTTGAACACTTGCCAATTATAGATATTATCAGGAATTGCAGGTTTGGTCTTGAACTCCACCTCTATTATTCCTGCTAGTGTAATATCATCTCTCTTCAGAGCTACATTTGCCAAGAAATCTGCCATTATGTTTTAGATCTTTCCACCCAGTCTATAGAGAATGCATCCAAAAGTTCAATGGTGTCCCAAACAACATTTCTATATTGTTTCAACCTCTTATTTTTTGATGAATATTTCACCCTAATTTGTGAGACAATTAGTTTAGAGTCTCCATTTACTGCTAGCAATTTGATTCCATACCTTATGGCAATGTTCAATCCCAATAACAACGCCTCATATTCGGCTATGTTATTAGTGCATTCAAAAGTTAATAAGAATGAGTATTTGAATGTTTTTCCAGTTGGTGAGATGAATATCACTCCTGCTCCATTCCCCCCTTTGTTGCATGCACCATCAAAATACATTTGCCATACACCATGTTCATCAAGCTGAGCTTCTCTATTGATTGGTTCTATATTTTCCAATTTAGGTTGTGATTTCTCAACTCTGAAGCTTCCAAGATCCACATCACAAAAATAATTCATTTGGTTTAGATCAAGACATTCTATAATATTTTCATATCTTGGTTCTCTACACAACTTGATTTATTTTCCATTTACTGGTATTGTTGCATATGATAAGTCCAATTGGATATTTCCCCCTACTGCAATAGTCCACTATCTAGATAACAACATACCATAGTATGGTGGAGTATCTACTACAGTAATGTTAGTTTTGTAAGTGGCTTCAGGACATAAGGCTAATTTCAATTCTACATCCCTCATGACTCCAACAACTGGGATAGACCTATTGTCCATTGCATAGCACTTACCATACGTCGTATCTACCCACAAGCCTAATTCTTTCAAAACAACTATTGGCACGATGTTTATTGCTGCTCGAGAGTCGATCATGCAATTTCTTACCAGTTTGTTGTTAATTAACAGTGTAATATAAAATGGGTCCACCTGAGAGGGATTTTTTGTTAAGGTATCACCAAGATAAATTTTAGGTGTTTTCATGATTTCTTGTCCAATATTATTTACCTTGGTTTCTGATCTTTATTTGTTTTGCTTTTGCTTCTTGTTAGGTATATTTGAGATCAAATTGAGAGAATTGTCCCTGTATTCATCTACTTTCATCATTTCTAGCAATGGTACTGACATCTTTATCTAAGACAACACTTGTGTTATATCAAATGAGGGAGTAGTGACTAATTGCTCTATTTTTTCTATCTTAATAGAGCCCCTTTCCTCAATTTGTAGCTTACCATTATCCTTTGTCTTATTCTTCTCAGCTTTTGATGTTTCCTTAGGTATATCTTTCTAAGTTTTTTCATTCTCACCTTTCTTTTGGTTACCCGGGGCATCCTTTTTATGTTTTTGCTCTTTTATGAATAAGATTCTAGGTGTTCCTTAATCTGTGTTTATGGTTCTGTTCCTCAAGTTGTAATTGCTTTTAGCCTGCGCCACAACAACTATTGTAAGAGCCCTTTTCTCTTCCTCAGTTGGTTTCCTTAACTAAAAATGTGGCATTGCATTAGGTATGTAAATGGTTCCTTCATTATCATCTTCTTGATCAGAAAAGATTTCCTGTTGACCCATGTTAACATTGTATCTCTGGTTACTCACATCATATTCAAACCCATCTTCTTCAGAGGATGAGTATTCTTCATCAATTTGGTGAGGTCTTGAACTCCTAAAATGTTTATAGTATGATCATCCTTGTCCTAATCATAAGACATTTCATTTTCTTGTAAGGACTGTGCCACTACACAGCATTCAGGTGAATGTGGTAAGTTGCGTGCTAAACACCATGGATTGTTTTCTACCACGTGTGTCCCATGTTTCTTTAAGGGATCAGGGGTATCCTTACTATAATTCTATTTTTGTTTGTTATCCACAGGTCTCCCATCCTTCTAGTTAGTGCTGTAGGGCATATCATGTAACCTAGGCCTCTCATTCCTATAATAGTTTGCTTACTTGGTTTGATGGTTATTAGAATTTTGTGGGATTTTGATATTTTCCCTTTTGCCAAGTTTTCCAGCAACCCTTCTATTATTTTCAATGTTCATGGAAGCCTTCTGAGCTTCTGCAAGGGTAATAGGAGCCCTATTTCAGAGTTCATATCTAGTTTTGGGATCAAAGGCTTTTAAGTATAAAGCTAGGGCCATACCATCCAGGGGTTTCAATTTAGGTGGAATTTTATGGTATATTTTTTGAGAACCTTTGGTTGAAATCCACCATTGATTCATTATGGTACTTTTGTATGCTTGTCAGTTCATGTACTGCAAAGTTTGGGTCACAGTGATTTCCATATTGTTCTTTAAATTGATCTTTAAAGTCTTCAAAAGAACTGATTGAAGCATCGGGCAAATTCTTACACCAATCCCTAGCATCTTCTATTAGGGATAACATCAATAACTTCATGAGGACATCTTCATACTACACATCATAGCTATCTATAATTGTCTCAAAATTTCTAATATGTTCTGCTAAAATAACATTATTCCTAGAAAATTTTGGGATTGCATTTCTTAAATCATTGTCAATTGGATTTGGACATATTTGATATCCAAATAGATCTAATTGACCATATCTATTTATATTTAGGGGTCCTTGCAGATTTTGATACCATTATGATGTGGGTTTATATTACCATGCAATTTTGCTGGCGAGGTGGGGCATACTATTGACCAAGAGGGGGGCAGGTATTAGCCATGGATGCATGAACATTATGTGTTCTTGGGTTTTGTAGTGGAATATTTTGCTGTACATGTAAGGGTAAAATGGTGATCAATCAAATGAATTAAACAAGATCCAAACATCAACAGAATAGTGAAACAAGAAGGATTCAATAAATGAAGCAATGAACAAACACAGTGCAAACCTCTCCCATTTCTAAACTTCTGTTGTTTGCCTATCACAAATCATCCTTTTGCAGATGAGATGAGCCCTCAGAGAGTGCAATCTTTTTTAGCTATTTTTAGGAAGTCGATGGTGAATGGCTATGGTGATATGCAATGAAGATGAGCTCCAATGCAAGTATGTGATCTCAAGCTTTTAGATGACAAAAGGGTACCAAAGGCGCGCTGGTGATATTTCTGCAGAGTAACGATGTCAAAAGCCTAGATGATTAGAATGGAAGGATGAAGCTTCATTTATAGACTTGGAAGAATGGGAATCAACGGTTGAGAGGAGATATGAAGATGGAGAAGGCGGTTTATCACAAGTAACGCCTGTTTACTAGGTTTTCATCACTTGCTTTTATTTGCACGAGGAGCTAGAGAGTAACATGACGCCTGTTTGCCAAGTTTTCATCACGATACCTATCCAAGGCACCTGTTTGCCAGGTTTTCACCAAAGGATGATTTTTTTTGTATGCTTTCTATTTTTTTTTTTTTTTTCTGATTTTTCTCTTTTCAACTTTTTTGATTTTTTGATTTTTTGATTTTATTGTGCCCCCTTGCATTGGGGTTCTCCTAGGTATAGAACCGGCGAAGGTGCATGCTGTTGATTGGATCATCAAACAACTCACCCTCTGATGTGGCCAACTAATATGCCCCCGATCCGTAAGCAGCTACAATCACATAGGGCCCAAGCCAGTTAGGCTCGAACTTACCTTTCTTTTCTCTGTCCTGCTGATTGCGAGGGTTCTCTTTTAGAACGAGGTCCCCAACCTTGAAGCATCTTGGTCTAACCTTGTGGTTGTAGCTTCTTGACATCATCTGTTGATAGGCTTTGAGATGGTCAAAAGCTTTCTGGTGCCTTTTCTCTAGCAGCTCTAGTTCTTGTAGCCTGGAGACTCTGTATTCTTCATCTGATATGAGACCTTTCAACGACACCCTGAGGGATGGGAGTTTGACCTCAATGGGAAGGATGGCTTCGGAACCATAGACAAGGGCGTAGGGTGTAGCACCTATGGGAGTGCGTATACTGGTTCTGTAGGCCCACAGAGCGGGATTGAGTTGGACGTGCTAATCGCGGCCAGCTTCATTGACAGTCTTCTTTAGGATTTTCAGAATGGTTTTATTCGATGCCTCAGCTTGGCCGTTACCTTGGGGGTAGTATGGAGTGGAGAAACGATGTTGGATTTTGAAATGCTCACAAAGTTCTTGGACATCCTGGTTTTTGAATGGTCTCCCATTATCCATTATGATGGATGAAGGGATGCCATATCGGCAGATAATGTAATTCAGAATGAACGAGGAAATTTGTTTTCTTGTGATGGTGGTTAGGGGAACGGCTTCAATCCACTTGGTGAAGTACTCAGTGGCGGTTATGATGAATTTATGGCCGTTGGAAGAAGGTGGATGGATCTTTCCTACAAGGTCAAGTCCCCACTGGCAAAAGGGCCAGGGCATCGTTAAAGGTCTCAACTCCTGAGCAGGTGCATGAATCAGGTTCCCATGTATTTGGCACTGGTTGCACTTTTTGACAAACTGATATGAATCCATTTCCATATTGGGCCAGTAATAACCCAAACGCATGAGTTTCTTAGCTAAGGAAGGACCGCTGGAGTGTGTTCCACAGATCCCTTCGTGTATGTCTTGCAAGGCCATTATGGATTCTTCTTGTTCTAGACAACAGAGTAAAGTACCATCCAGACCACGTCAGTAAAGGGTATTAGCTATGATGGTGTAACAGGAGGCTTGTCAGATGAAAGTTTGTTTTTGGTTAGAAGAGAGGTCCGGTGGAAGAATATTGTCCTTGAGGTAAGTGTAGGTCTTACCGTACCAAGGTGAATCAGATCCTACGAGGAGGCAAATGGAATGGGTTTTGAGGAGATCATAAGCCGATTGCCGAATGGTTTCTACTAAGAACTCATACCGTGACTCATATTTAGGTATTTCAAGAAGAGAGGCTATGGTAGCCATTGCATCTGCTGCTTTGTTCTCGATCCTAGGTATTTGTTCAAAGGAGATGGTCCCAAAGTGTTCTTTAAGGTCGTCGACCATCCATTTGTATGGGATTAGCTTCTCATCTTTGGTTTGATATTCATCGTTAACCTGATTTATGATAAGCTGAGAATCACCGTAGACACATAGTGCTTGGATTTTCCACTCAGTGGCCATCTTGAGACTAATTACCAAGGCTTCATATTCCACTATATTGTTAGTGCATGGAAATAACAACCTGTAGGACTTTGGAATTGTGTTGCCTTGGGCAGTAATAAACAGGATACCTGCCCCCGATCCGTGGTTGGTGTAAGACCCGTCGAAGTAGAGTTTCCAAGGAGATGTTGACAGAGTGAATAAAGACTCATCGGGAAACTCAAACTGCATTGGTGAAGTGTCCTGTAATGGTGCCTCGGCCAGTTGGTCAGCTATGATTTGCCCTTTGATGGCTTTTCTGTCCACATATTCTATATCATATTCACTAAGAAGCATAACCCACTTTGCTAGTCAACCTGTGAGAGCTGCTTTGCTGAGAAGATACTTTAGAGGGTCGATTTTGGCAATGAGTTTGATAGGATGTGCCAAAATGTAGTGTTAGAGTTTTTGTGAAGCAAAAACCACCGCAAGGCATGATCATTCTACCTGTGAGTATTATAACTCGTAGCCCACTAAGGTTCGACTGATGTAGTATACAGCTCCTTCCTTGTTCTCATAGTCTTGCTGTGCTAGGAGAGCCCCAAGAGCAGTAGGTGTAGCAGATATGTAGAGAATCAAAGGTTTTCCTTGGATCGGAGGCATGAGTATAGGAGGGTTCATAAGGTACTCCTTTAGCTTGTTGAATGCCTCTTCGCACAGCTCATCCCATTTAAATGGAATATTCTTATGTAGGAGGTGGCTGATAGGTTGGTACTTGTCTGCCAACTGTGAGATGAACTGCGGATGGCCTGCAGCTTGCCCTATAAGGATCTCAACTGTGTTAGAGTCTTGGGCGGTGGCATGTCCATTATTACTTTGACCTTGGCCGGGTCTACCTCTATTCCGTTTGCTGACACAATGAAGCCTAGCAGCTTGCTCGATGTTACCCCAAACACACACTTCTTCGGGTTCAGTTTGACTTGGAATTGATCCAACCGTTGGAAGACTTTCTCTAGGATATCCAGGTGTGAGTCCCTTGTGAGAGATTTTGCCAAGATATCGTCAACATAATCCTCCATGGTCACATGCATCATGTCATGGAATATAGTTGTCATGGCCCGCTGATATGTAGCACCTGCATTTTTCAGCCCAAAGGGCATGACATTCCAGCAAAAGGTACCCCATGGACAAGTGAAAGCTGTTTTGTGTTGGTCCTCCGGTGCTATTTTGATTTGGTTATACCCAGAGAATCCATCCATGAGTGATAGCATCGTATGCCCTGCAGTAAGTTCGACTATGATGTCGATGTTTGGTAATGGAAAGTCATCCTTGCGGCATGCTTTGTTTAAGTCTCTAAAATCGTTGCATAGTCAAACCCTGCCATCTGGTTTAGACATTGGCACAATGTTTGATATCCATTCGAGGTAATCTATGGCTCTGATGAGCCCCACATCTAGTAATTTCTTGAGTTCTTCCTTGACCAAAAGGGCTATATGGGGATGCATCTTTCTCAGTTTTTGCTTTACGGGCTTCACCCCTGGATCCAATGGCAAATGATGCAGAATCAGGTTTGGGTCTAAACCTGGCATGTTAGCATATGACCAAGCAAAGTTGCCTCTCTTCTTCTTAAAGAATGGTACAAACCTGGTTTTCTCAGGTGGTGTGAGAGATTTTGCGAAGTGGATAATCTTGGGCTGCTCTTCGGTGCCAATATTCACTGGCTCTATTGGTTCCACCACAATCTGTGATCGCTCCTGGTACATATCACTAGGGAGGGTGTCAAGCATTCCATCGTCAGGTGCCACAGTTGGGTTTTCACCTTTGGATACGTCCTTTTTTTTACTATTTTATGATCTGACACTACCGCACGGCGGTTTTCACCGTCAGATCCATTTTTGATTTTAATTTTTTTGCGACTAGAAGGCTTGGCACCCTCCCCGAAGTAAGCCACAGTATTGAGTTCGATAGCAAAACCAACTTTATGATCTCCTCTTGGTAAGTGATCCCTAAGTTCCATATAGTCAATGTAAGCATCATCATTCTGGAACATATCTAATTGGGGGATTCCTTGCAGATCCCAGTCAATAAGCTCAGGGTGTAAGAGGGGAAGGGAGTCAGATGAGAGATCTGATTCATTAATGTTGTGAATGGAAATGTTATGGGCACTGGCGGGGGTAGTGTTCTGGGTGGTACTCTCCTCTAGGTTGTTTATCGCAATGGAATCGAAACTTTCCTCGAAAGCCATAATCTCAGGGAGGGGCAAATCAGACTCCAGTGGTCTGTCCCGTTGCATCTGTCCCTCATGGTAGGGGCTGAGAGTTTGGATGGTGTCAATCTCCTTGTCATCGTAGGAGTGCTCTGTTAGCTCGTTCCACTCATACTCATTCGACTCATCTGAATCTGTGTCCCCATCTACTTGGAGTGTTTGAATTGTCTCCACAAGGCAGGCATTTTATTTGGCTTTACCTTTACCTTTGTACCCTAGGCCAGTTGTGTTTCTAGCTGAAGAGGATGAAGAAGGTTGTATGGGTTCAACGATTCCTTCTTTTCTGAGGCCTATGGGGCCTTGTCCTTCATATCCCATCCTGTGCAAAATGGTTTCACCCTGTCCATAGAGTTCTGTAGGGAGTCTAGGCGGCTCTTGGGGTGTGTTTTCCTCTTCAGCATAAAGCCATTGCAGGAGATCTCACTCCTCTGTCTCATCAGATAAGGTCCCCCATTTTACAAAGGGATTTGCGGGAGTTGTAGGAGGAGCAGATGGCTTTGGAAAATGCCTAGGTTGATGCTTGGGTTTGCCAAAGGAGCGAGGAGACAAAGGCATGGTGGCAAGGTTGAGGTTGTGCTCAATGGAGTACTCCCCCACGCCATTTTCTTTTATGGTAAGTTTCAGCGGTTTGGGCCGCGAGGAGGAAGCTTCGGCGGTATGGTCTTGTTGCGGAGTAGGGGAAATGTAGGCTCTGTTGTTGGGAATGACGCATTCAGATTTTGCTTGGAATGAATTGCAATGTTGGTAGGGGTCGGGGTCGCCTTGTATGGTGACCTGCTTGCCATCATGTGGGAACTTAATGCATTGATGGTAGGTGGAGGGGACAGCCTTCATGGCGTGGATCCATGGTCTCCCTAGTAGAATATTGTAAGCAAGCTCCCGATCAAGGACTTGGCACACCACATCTTTAATTACCAGTCCCACTTGAATGGGTAGGACAACTATTCCTTTGGTGGTTCATTCCTCCTCATCATAGGCTTTGATGGTAATTTTCCGTCTTGGATCAACTGCCTGTTTGGAGAACCCCAGTGTAAGGACTAGCTTCAAAGTACAAATATTTAAACCGGCACCCCCATCAATGAGAACCCTCTTGATGCGGTGCTTGTGCACGAATGCGACAATGTGTAGAGGGGTGTTGTGGGGTTGAGATATAGAAAGGTCATCTTGCTCCGTAAACGAGATGGAAGTGGAGGATGTTAAATTACCCACCATGGTCTGAAACTTTTCTTGGGCTAGGTTAGTGGGGACAGTAGTTTCCACTAAGGCTTTCTTAAGAATCTCCTTATGAGAAGGAGATACACGTAAGAGCTCCAATATAGAAATGTGAGCCGGAGTTTTTTGCAATTGGTCGATGACATTATATGGGCGGGAGTTGGACGGAGATGGTGACGACCTTGGAGGGGTGGTATTGATCGTGACCTTACCACTACAGGTAATTATACTACAACTAGTTCTGTTAGGTCTTGGTTGTTGGTTGGGGGATATGACATTGATCTGCGGCATATTCTCAGAAATGCAGTTAATGGTGTACTCAAATAGAATGCTTGCATAGTTAGCATTACTCGACCCACTGTTCTGATTTGGCCAGTTGTGACTGTTGTCGTTATTGGGATTGCCATTGGAGTTGTTGCCGTTGTGACCATTGTTGCTGTTGTGGCCATTGTGGCGATTGTTGTTATATGGCCGATTGTGGTTCAGAAGAGGATCCCGGTAGGCCACATGAGATTCATTGGAGGTATGCTGTTGTGTTCCTCCCTAATTCTAATCCAGTTTATCCTGTATGACATTCTTGAGGCAGATGCAATTGTTAGTCATGTGCCCCCTTCCTCGATGATATTCACAATAATTTGTGTCCTTCCAATAGGGAGGTTTGACGATAGGCTCATAGTCACTTGTTGGCGGTAGAGAAATTTCATTGTTAGCCAACAACTTCCTGAGGGAAGACTCTTGAGATTCCCCCAACGGCGTGAATTTTCTCCTTGGATTTGAATTGAACCAAGGTCTAGGTTCCCGAGGGGGTGGCTTGTTGAGTGCACCGGTATTTGCCTCTCCCTTAAGAGTGAATATGGGTTGTTGCTTAGGGGCTGCCGCCTTGGCGTCCACTACTCCATCGTTGACCACATTCTTGTTCTTGGTCCAAAACTTTGATTTATCTGTTGTGTAATTGGAAGGAGGTGTGTCCTTGTAGAGCTTGAGAGTTCCTTTAGTGATCGTAGCTTTTTCAATGAAGAGGCCCATTTCAATGACTTTGGCGAATGAGGTAGGGCATTGTATCTGAATCTAATAGCTAAGATCAGTGTTTAGATTGTGGACAAACATTTCCAATAGCTGCTTCTCAGGCATATCGTAAGAACACTTACTAGCTAGCTGTCTCCATCATTGTAGGAACGCGGCAAATGACTCACCACTCTTCTGCTTGGTGTTGCATAGATCTAGCATAGATACCTCGTGTTCTATGTTGTAAGAGAAGTGCATTATAAATTTATTGACAAGTTCATCAAAAGTTTTGATTCCCAGTGGGAGACGTGAGAACCACTCCATAGCTTGACCACCTAAAGATCGCGGGAATAGTCTCATTAAGTAGGTCTTGTTGTGAGCTACTTCTAAATAGGCTGCAGTGAATTCCTTGATAATATCTCTAGGGTCCCCTTTCCCTTTATATTTGTCAAATTTTAGAACTCCGAACTGATAGGGGAATGGTTTCATGATCAAATTTCTGTCAAAGGGGTACGGTGCTATATCTTCCAAAGAGTAGTTCTTAGAACTTGTACCGGTCTTAAGGTTGGATATTTCGAGCTTTAGACTTTCGATTTGTTGTCTCACGTCTGCCATAGGAGTAGTTGGATCTACGGGTTGCTTTCCTCTCTCATTTGTATGGGAGACCGTGTCATTTGTGCCTCTCTCATGCACATGTGGGACTGTGTCATTTGTGCCCCTCTCATGATCATTGTCTGCATTTTCCATGATGGAGCTAATGTTAAAGTCTGCGGGGAGTTTGATTCCGAGACTGGCAAGATGATGGAAATACTTATGGGGGTCTTCAAGGATCATCTTCTCTATGACACGTTGGAATTTTCTATCTTGCATGTGCGCCACTAATTCTTCATGAGAAATCTCTTCTTCACCATCACGTGGTGGGAGAAGGTGATCAGATGAGTCAGCTATTTCGATTTGTTTGTTGTACTGGGATCGAGTAAGAACCATGCAATGCGGGGTGGGATGAAGTGGACCAAGATTAGCAATTTTGGCGAGGTGCCGACTGAGACTATTATGAATGGGATACCTAGGATAAGACTTGGACAAAGGATTCTCTTGCTCAATGACTTCAAGTAAGACGATTGACACAAGACTCTAGCCACTAGCAAGGGTAGTTGATACCAGTCTTACTGTGTAGGGCTTAGTCATTCAACAAGACTACTAGCAAAGGTACTGTGACCTACTAGGCTTACGTGAATTCACTAATGAAATGAAGAAGGCCCTATGCTGAATCAATATGGGATAGGCTGACTTTGGGACAAGAGTGATGTGGATAGAAAGTGAGTGAGATAATGGACGAAAGAGAAAGAGTTGGGTGAAACGGATGGAGATTGACTGAAAGGTTGACTCTGATCTCGGAAAGTGAAACTAGGCTGAAATGGGTGCTCTGATCAGGTGAAAATCTCCTCAAAAATAGGGCAAGTGCTCACTGTCACATATGCGCAGAAACAGATGCGCAGCAGAAATGGACAAATGCGCAGCAAGTCGCAGTAAATGCGCCGGTCTGGTGAATTATATATGCGTAGCAACAGTGCATATATGCGTAGAAAAAAGGTATATGCGCAGCAAGTCATTATAAAAGTGCAGTAAGTCTGTATATGCGCAGCAAAAATGTGTAAATGCGCATCTCTGAAGTTTTTGCAAAATTTTCAGTTTTTCTTCTATTTTTGGTATTTTTTGGCTAGAAAAGGTCTTCCTGATCTGATATTATGAATTTAATAGCAAGAAAACACAACAAGCACAAAGAATATTTTGTAGTTTTTCATTGTTTTTGTAATTTTTTCGACTCTATTTTGGACAAAAGCAAGCACAAAATCCTAGGCGAGAAATGGATTATAAGGGATTTGGGCCACTAAAACAAGAGGTATTTAATTCGGGCAACCGTTCAAGTGGTTACACATGCGGCGGCACTACTCTCCGTTATGGAGTCTCCCAGCCTCACAGGGTTGCGCCTGAGAGGGTTTTGGGGGAGGTTGGCCGTCAATGTAACATAACAGCACTTGTTGCAGGAAGTTTTCACCTCAAGCATAATTTATTTTAAGTGGCTTGGTAGGGCTTGGCTTTAGCCTATTACCACTCAGGGTCGTTCCCACTTGGACAAGCGTGCATCCAAGGGCAGGCCCTTCCTAAAGGTTAAACAGATAGAATGACAAGTCTGGCACTCTAATCACCCAGAAGAGGGGAGAGCATAAGCCTATTGTCATTCGCAAGCACATAATACACTGATTAATCCATCCTAGTTAAAAGTGAAAAACTAAATGGGCTAATCTACTCAAATAGAACTTTGAAGTGATTTCAACAATATAGCAGTGGTTCAGTTTTAAATCCCAGAAAGCAGTAGTGAGTTTAATTCTTAAACCGCGTAGCACGAGTTTGTTAACTTTGAAATTCAGGTCTCATGATATAGCAATGGTTCATTTTAACTTCAGAAAGCAGTAGTGAGTTCAATTCTTAAACCACGTAGCATGAGTTTGTTAACTTTGAAATTCAGGTCTCACGATGTAGCAATGGTTCATTTTAACTTCAAGATCATTGATGAGTTCAATTTTAATCTTTAGATAGCAATAACTTGGAAGGTGTTTGCAATGCAAGCAAGAAAGAATCTTGTTACCTCCTCCCTAATTAGAACTAGATGAAGATTTGAATGAACATTAATTTTTACTTTCCCTTTGAAAATGAAATGTGAACTAATTAGATGCAACTACATGGAACTAAACCTACACCTATCCTGCAAAAACACTCCAGCAAACACCTGCGAAAGGGTTAGTGTTAGCAACTTCCCCTAGAAAAGTACTAAAACCTTAGCCTGTTACAAATGCGCAGCTTCAGTGATCAGATGCGCAGAAATAATCAATAGAAGCACAGCATTAATAAATGCGCTGCAATATTGAACATATGCGCAGTTAAAAGGAATGAATGCATAGTATTAATGTATGCGCAGTAACAGTCTTCAAAAGCACAGCATAAATGCACATATGCGCAGAAACACAAAAGCGCCGTAACAGTGTGCAGAAGCGCAGCGAAAATACACAGATGCGCAGAAGAAACAAAAGCACTGTAATAGTGTTTATATGTGCCGTGGAAATGAACAGATGTGCCGAAGTAATCTGTGCATGACTCTGCGTGACCTGTACGGAACCTGCCTTCAAAAAAGCTCAGAAATGGTAAAATAAAGGGGCAAACGGCCCCACGGTGGGCGCCAAAAATGTAAGGGTAAAATGGTGATCAATCAAATGAATTAAACAAGACCCAAACATCAACAGAATAGTGAAACAAGAAGGATTCAATAAATGAAGCAATGAACAAACACAGTGCAAACCTCTCCCATTTCTAAACTTCTGTTGTTCGCCTATCACAAATCGTCCTTTTGCAGATGAGATGATCCCTCAGAGAGTGCAATCTTTTTTAGCTATTTTTAGGAAGTCGATGGTGAATGGCTATGGTGATATGCAATGAAGATGAGCTCCAATGCAAGTATGTGATCTCAAGCTTGTAGATGACAAAAGGGTGCCAAAGGCACGCTGGTGATATTTCTGCAGAGTAACGATGTCAAAAGCCTGGATGATTAGAATGGAAGGATGAAGCTTCATTTATAGACTTGGAAGAATGGGAATCAACGGTTGAGAGGAGATATGAAGATCGACGGCTGAGGATGGTTGAGGAATGTGCAACCAGTGGAAATGTGACAAGTGTCCCAGCTCCATCATGAAAGGGGGGATGTGACAAAACTGATTGGAGAGTTAACTCCATTAACAGGTCTGTTAACAGACTTGATTGATCAGTTAGAAGAATAAATCATGGAATTGACTGAATTGATTGAGGATTTGACTCAATTGACAGGTTAGTTAACACTTTTGATTGATTAGTTAACTAATCTCTGATTTGAGAAGAAATAGGCCATGTGGGTGAGGGAAAATAAGGTAATTAAATATTAAATATATTTAATTACATGTGCAACCCGATGAGGTGGACAAGGTGAGGTGGAAAAGGTTAGGTGTAAAGGTGATGTGGATTTTTGGAATTTAGAACTTAGGATAGAGGAATTTGGCTTAATTAAATAATTTATGATTATTTAATCATGTAGGACATTTAGAAGAATTTTAATTAAATAAATTGAATTTATTTAATTATGGAATAGTGAATCGATTAAATAAATTTAGAATATTTATTTAATTGATAGAAGAATGGAATAAATATTTAGAATATTTATTTAGGATGATTTGTGTCATTTTTAGGCGTATATAGTACATAATTAGTGTTACCTAGATTGTGTGGTGCCTTTGAAAAAAATTGACCACTTACATTCTAGTGTGACCCCATTGGATTACTCGTATGAGAAGGCCTATTTTGTTTGTGGGGTGGTATATATTTTGAGTTACTTGTTGTACATCTAGACTTTATCTGTTGTAAATCTTGTTTTATTCATTCTTCCTCTTCTTTTAGTTTGGCTAACCTGAGCTCTTCCTATAATTTGTGTATATCTTGTTGTACTTCATTAGCATTTCGTGTGTCTTTTGGTGGACTATCATGAGTCTCTGTGGATGCCATTTGATCCACTAACTCATATTGAACTTCTCCACCTTGTTGCAGTGCCTCTCTATAATCATGGTCTGCTTGGGCTTGTATCATTTCTCTTTCAAGTCGTGCCTCATATTCAAGCTGCTTTTAAGGGTCAGGTCTATATTGATCAAGAATATCACTAAAGCTATTTTGTTTAGACTGGGTAGGATTGCTTCTTGATTGGAATCCTTCATGAAATTTTGATTCATACAAAGGAGTAAAACTATTATGTGTTGTGAGAGGCTGTTCTTGAGTATTCTGGTTATTTTGGGTGCATTCTGGTTAATTTGATGTTCCTCCATTCCTTTTAACAATGATCTTTAAAGGTGGGGAGGATTGCTTATCATTCAACTTCTTACCATCTGTCTTGGATCTCCTACCATCCATGTTATATGAGATTGTGATACTTCAATACATAATGTATCTAGGATTTACAGTCGCCACCTCTCTTAGAGGAATGATTTTATCTTTTGGGTTTTCTCCACAACAGAGTTATGATTCTTAATTTCTTAACTCTTTGACTGGATAAGCTGAAACCAAATTTTTTGGAGTTGTCCCCAGTAGAGTTGCCAATTCTTTTGGTTCCCAAAATTATAGATTACTAAACCTAAGAGGACGCTAGGCTCTATGGTTAGGTATGCAATGTTTTGGCCAATGAAATGGAGCAACCCTATGTGGTTTTCAGCTCCCTACTCTTTAGGTTCTGCTGGTCCTAGGCAGGTGTAGCTTCAACAATTTAAGCATATTTGAGGATTATGTATGCTTTCATTAAAGTAATCTATTTCCTAATGGCATAAGAGTGTGAAATAGATGCAAGAGTGATAGCTAATTCTATCAAGATTGACTTTAGATTAAGTATGATCAGTGCCTATTTTTGTTGGGATAATGGGGTCAAGATTTATATGATATGTGGATTCATCTACTTGGTTTAACTCTAATTACTTGGCACTCTTGGATGTTTATACCTTGTATAAACATGAAAGATTGTTGGTTATCAAGCTCTTCTTATAGATCCCATTGATATCTCTCCCAGTTACTATGATTGTCTGAAAGGATTTTAATTCTAGTTTGAAGGAAACCAACTAAGATGATTTGTTTAAAGGGTTTTAATTCTTGGCATAAACCAATAAATAGAAATCCCTTAGAACGAGTTTAATTCTCTTCTCACAGAAACCAATCAAACAGATCACACAGAGGCAGCAAATGTGTCTTGACAAATTAAATATACGTTCAATATACTTAATCTGAATAACAAGAAAAGACTAATACGGAGACAACCAAATAACTCATAAAATGAATATCAAAAAAGTAGTTGAACATCAAATATTGAACCACAGATTAAGCTTTCTTGCCCATTATATTACTTCAAAATTTCATAAACGATTCTGTGCTTTGTTCTGTAAGTATAACTGAAAATGTAATAATAATATTGTATGTATTGATGATGATTATTGTATGATGATGATCCTAAACTTGGCCTTGGTTTCACTCATATATACGGGAAGCAAACAAGCTTCAATCCAAAACAAGGTGACTTTTCCTAACTTACAATTGTTCAGATAACTAATGTCTGTTATGAAACATAATTAAGAAATAGACAAAGAGAGTAATCTGGGCGTCCACATTAATCATGATCTGAATTCGTTAATCAACATAGAGAACCATGACTGCTGGCCTGGCAAGGTTTTCCTCTCTAATGATGCAGTATCTAATGAACATGCTTTGCCCTCTATTATTTAGGTGCATCATTTATTGTTTCTTCTTCCTTACTATGCTTCATTGCATCTGATATCCCTGAAAATTCTTGAATTAGCATTGGCAAAAATTTCACTTCAAGTTTATCACGAGGGTCAAAGGATTCTCCAGATTTTCTAGCTTCTTTAGCTTCTTTCTTAACCATTGTCTTCTATTTTTAATCAGTTGAGGATGTAGACATGGCTAGTGCAAAGCCTTTTGACCCCTTATGCCGCTCGAGAGATGAATAAGTTAATCTTAGAAAGATGATCAACATATTCTTGAAAAGTATAAGTATCTGTGATAGAGATTACTTCTTTCATGATAAATTCTAGGGTAAAAATTCATCCTAACTGTATATGTATATTATCCATCAACCTGTCTTCATCATTAACACTATTGAGTGCCTCTGGTAACAACTGAGCCGATTCATTTTTCTAAGTTCTCTGTTCTTTCAGATTGCCTTGATCATCGAAGAAACTTGGAAAATCCATATCCAAAGGTTGATCAAAATCACCAAGTTCCTGCGTTAACACAGTGTAAATATTTCATGCATGCCAATCAGTTCATTATAATCCTTAAACACCTTTGTATCAATATTTCCTTTGACTATCAACTCCTCTTTCTTTTCCAACATCCTGAGATGTAATCTCTTATGTTCTTGATAGGCAATATGTGTTTTATTATGCACTGCCCATACCCCATCAATATTCTTCAACATCTTCTCAAATCTTCTCTCAATTAACTCTGAGGTCATTTATATTTAATAGATTTTATTTATGTTTCTAATTGATCACCATGCTTCTAAATTTTTTTAGGTTTAATCTTCCAGTAAGTAGCCTCAACTCTGGCCTCTACCACATTCTTATTAGCTTCCAACCATGGTGAATAACTACTTGAAGAGGATGGTAGTTTATCTCTATAACTGGCAATTTCTTGTCTCAATCTTTCATTTTCTGCCATATACATTTTGTTAGTCTTTACTAGCCTCTCTGTTTGAGCCTTTGTGAATCTTGCAACATTTATGTTCAGGTCAACTGTTTCCATGGGATCAATGTCCTCAACTCTTTGCACCGAGAGATGGTCAAATGCCTTATTTAGATCATTAATGACTATAGGCTTTTTATTTGGTGGGTATAGAGTCCACATCAGTAAAGTGGCATTGTCTGCATTATAGCCTGATCCAGAGTGTACTCTATCTACCCCTTCAATACTTAACTGCACTTTTTTATCTTGATTTATTTGAAAACTGTCAAATATAATAGCAAAGATCATATCCCACCTAGAGACTAGCATGATTCCTGCTTCTTCTAATAATGTCCTTCCCTTTTTCTGGGGTTATAGTCTCCATTTCTCTGTTAATTTCTACCTGCAGTTCCTTCAAGGCCTCAGCTTCTGATTTAGGGGTGACATTCTTCATCTTTTCCCTAATCTATTTGCCCTTGTATTCATACAAGAAGGCCTTAAACTCAAGGGTTTTGATAAAATCATTGTTAGAGACAAATTTTTTGCTCGCACTGTGTCTTATATCATCTGAGAGTTCACTCAGGGCTTCCATTATGACATCTTCTCTTTCAATAGGGGGTTCATATTTTCCAATTACAGGATGAAATGTCTGTACACATTCATCCCCACTTTCAGCTTCTTCTTGTTCTGTAGTACTGGTGTCCACAGAGAAACTGATGTTTGGTGTAGGTTGAGGGGAAATATGGCACAGTGGAGCTTCATACTTAGCTTGTGTTTCTTTGATGTTCTTATTTCTCTTTTCAAAAACCCAAGGGGGAACATCCCCAATCAATTCTACTTGATGTGCAATCAATGCATCCATCCTCTCAATAGGATCATCAATATTACGAAAAGTTCCTTTATATGTAGGATTTTTGGCTATCCTCCAAGCCTTTGCCAGCATTATTCTATGATATGAATTGCTTCTTTCAGCTGCACAATTCTTATCCATATTTCTTATCACATCATCATCCATAAAGAGTGTATGATGATATCCCTTTGGCTTTTTACTTGTTTTGACCTCATTTATGAAGTGTTCTAGGTCAAAATTTTCTCTTTCATTTCCTTTAGGCATTCTGTAATACTCTAACTTTTTATCAATTAACTCATATCCCTTTTTAAAAATGATAGTGAAATCTCCAAAATATAATGTTCTAGGAATCAAGGACTGCTTGTTATAACTTTTGAGATGCATAAAATCAGAATAGGCTAATTGCCTCACAATTTCCAAATAAGCAATTCTATCTAGATAGGTCCTTGGTAGCAAAAATGGTGATCCCTCATATCCATATATTCTAATTTTTATGCAATCACTATAGGCATACCGGTCACCCCAATTGTGTTTGATCTTTCCACTTTTACCCTTATCCTTAGGTCTCAAGAATTTCTGTATTTTTGGTGACAGGTTGTAGTTACATGGATGATGCAATAGATTATACAAAGGTTTTACAAAGTACTCTTCAAAATACAAGTAGTGTGATCTCTCACATCTACTATCCCAAATAGTTATCCACATTTGTATAGGCTTGATGTTTCCATCCTTATCTAGGTCTCTGATTCTTAGACATTCATCCCACATGCACATATTCTATGCCTCATATAGAATGAGGTGCATGAACAAAGAATAATGCATGAATTTAACACCTCCACTACTATTTTTTACAGTAACCAAGTCATTGTGAAGATCATTAGTGAGATATTCAGCATAGTCCAGAGGCTCGGCATCTTGGCTCTATACATCAGTAGTGAGAACCATTGGTGCTACCTCCATAAGTTTGGGAGCATCCAAACCTAGTACTTGGTACACAAAATAGTAGGTGTATTGATAGTACTACTCAAACAAATCCATAGAATATGGGGGATCTTCCACCCCTGAGAACACTCTGAGCTAATTCCCTTCATCTCGAGGCCTATGTAATGGCAATCTCCACTGTTTATAACTCATGCTCAGATTATAGTATTCATTTAAGAGGTCTCTAATCCTAAACTTCATCTCAAAACTGGTGTCTAATTGAAACACCATGGATATATAATTCTTGGTGATAGGGATGAAGGTAGATCCATCTTCCAACTCAATCATACGAGTCTGTGGGTTGTATTTATCTACTAATGCCTTGAGCAATTCCACATTGACGAACACATTAGGCACTACTAATTTTCCTAAGTTTAATCTCCAAGGGTTCAAGACGTGTTTGTGTATGTGCATTTTTCTATAATGACATAGAAACAAATCATATCCCATTATTGGGGTCCATGTGTCCCCTACTTGTTTGTTTCGGTCCTCTAATTTCTCAGCTTGGGGATTTAATTGTACATTTCTTCTAGACCTCTGTCCTGAACCTGGGCACTGATCTATTAAATCTTGGTTTAGATGCCTTTCTTCTAGTTTGTCTCTTGCCCTTAGGGTTTTCAATTGCATCTTCCATGATATAAACTTTGTGAAATAAAAAAACCTACCTCTGTGCTTATAATTTGAACCAGTTTATGTGCTTTGCAATTTTAGCTTGAGCTTAGAGTACTTACTTGGATGATGTCTTCACTGGTTCTGGAGTTATTATTTTTAGCTACACCCTACCTTCATTTTCCTTGTTTGCTTGATGGTTTCACAATTTTCTCAAAAATTGATTTTAATGCACTAAGCTCTGGTTCATTAATGACATCTCATGGAAAATTTTATGTCATCGAAGGGGCAATTAAGTTTTTGAATATGGGTCATTTGATCGCTACCACATTGTCTTGTTAATACTTCATCAGGACGACCAATTTGTGATCTTATCGATATTTCCCCCTTTCCTTGATGTCCTTTTTACTATTTTAATTCTTTTATTTCCTTCGTGATTTCAGAGTGACCCCTAACGGTCTTATATCGATATCATAACATCCCCTCAAAACCCTCTCTGTGGGCTATCTCTTTGATATCTTTCTGTGTCTTCGATGTGTTTACGAGTTCATTGCACTATGGTAACATATTTTATAGAAGGGACCAATATTTGCTTTTCCCCGATATAGATCCATCCCTTCGATGTTTATTCATTTAGTGTGTCTTTCTCTTTTCAGAGGGACTGTGAATCACCTCATTCTGACATCTTGGAGTCATTTCAAAAACTTTTATCACTACCTTTGTATCAAATGTCATTGTTTTATCGGTGGGACAAATTCCACTATCCCATCAATGGATATATCTCCCTTTGATGTTTATTTTTCAGGCTTTGCCATATAGACCAGAAAATCCTTTGGGACCCATCATACTGGTTTATCGAAGAGACTCATGGACTAGTCATTCTGACACAGTGAAGTCTCTCTGAAGGGAATATGTGACATGTCCTGCTGATGTATATATCTCCTTGATAAACTTTTTGGCACTGTATTGATATCGAAGGGACTCTAAAATCATCACTCTGATACTTTGTAGTCTCTTCAATCCTTTAAGTGTATAAATCTAGTTTTGTTCCCTCGATCTCTTATTGTTGCTCTGATATGTTTTATGTCCCTTGATGGTCTATTTCTCAGGTTGTCGAAGAGACCCTAAGTATTCTTTTCTCAATATGTTAAGGTGTCTTTGACACAACTTCAATCAGATATCAGAGGGACTATTAAATGAGTTTCCTCGTGTGGTATTTTCTCATCGACATTGTTCATTTTGCTTCTTCGAAGGGACATTCGGATGGCTCTTGCCGAGATAGTGAAATTTCTTTGAAATAATCTTTTTCAATTAGGGTAATGGTGACAAAATGTGAACTTATTAGGTAATGGCTTATGGGTCAGATAAAAGGAGTGTTTTGGATGAGAAAATCCTAAAATGATGGGCTTAGGTGATTGGATTATGTTGGGAAAATGGATTTTTTACTAAAAAAATTTAGGTTAATTTTTAGTTCCAACAGGTCTATCCACCATAAGATAGTGACCAATAGTATTGCTAATCGCCTCATAGCAGGACTCCTCCCAGAACTAGAGGGGCAGATTGGGTAGCCTGACCCAAACATGCTTGATATTAAGTGGTTCTGAAATAGGATTAAATAGAGGAGTCCAGGGTTTGAGTAGAAGGGAGTGCTCTACCCATAACCACACCCTACCATCAAGCATTGAATCCCTAGCGTCAATAGAATCAAAAGCTGCAATGAAGAAACCCCTTGCACATGGGAATAGGTCAATATTACCCTAGATAATAGGTCTCCAGGATTCAGAAATCCACTTATCTAGATCAGGGAGGGATGGCCAGAGGCCATTAAATCTACCAATCAAGCCATACTTTCCATAATGTTCTTCATTTTCCATAACTTCTTGTCCACACACCACAACAGGGGAGGTATGGGAGTAGGGAAGGGGGTGGAAATGAATCTTATCCCTTTGTGGTGGATGATTAGTAGTACCAATGACTGTAGCGAAAGAGGGCCCTTGTGCATTTGCAAAAATAAATCTATTCCATATGAAAAGGGAAGCAGGGGCTTCTATAGCCACGTGATCACTAGCAGAAGCTTTTCCAAGCTTCGGGAAAAGTGTAGCAGGAGAGAATCCCCTACCAAAATTGCCACCACCATAGTTGCCTGGGACTCCATCAAGTTCAAAGACTCCAACGGGTGCAGGCGTGAGTAGGAGATGCTTCATTTTCAATTTTCACCTTGTGCGGGACACCTTTTTACACATAACTCAAACTATGTTGTGCTATATTTGTTGATCTTAGAACCAATGAGCCATTAAATGAAGTTGCAAAAGATTCCCCATTCACTTGTGTGTACATGATGGGATATCTAAAAACTTTTGGGATAGGTGGTGGATGGTTTTTGATGATCCACTATGTAATGATAATGAGGTTCCATAGTATTCTTTGAGGAAAATTTATTGTACGTTTATCCTCAATGACATTCTAAACTATTTTGACATGCGATATTTCTAGGCCAAAGGCGGTGGCTCTGTAAAGGATAGAGAGGGGACACATCGTGCCTAGAACCATCTAGCTAGACCCTTAGCAAGGATATCCTTTGAGTATATCTCAATCCCTTCTACTTTGAAGGAGAGTGTTGAGGTGGAGATGCTACATTCTATTAGTTCCCTCACTCAGTCTTTAGTACAACATGGTAGCCATCTTTCACAGGATGGTGAGGGTGAGACTAGTAGGCAGCGTTGATCTCCACATTTTCTTTTCATGTGGAGCTTTATGTGATTATGGGTTGAAGGATGCTCAGATCGATACAAACATTAGAGAGGATTGATGAGCCAAAATCAGTATCTATTTAATTTCTATATAAATCACTACAAAGAATTTAATTCTATCGAATGTCATATATATACATTATCATGGTTATAATTATTTTAGGAATGATTAGATAAACATGCTTTAGTACTTATTTTCTTTAGATGAAATCTTTTGATAATTACTACAAGTTTTTCTTTAATATGCATGTTATAATGGGTTTTTTCTAAAGTTGGTTGTTGGATTCATAAGCATAACAACATGGAGTTCTCTGGAAGCCTCTAGATCCCTCTGGAGCCACCCTTCTAGTTAAAGAACACAAGCTCTGAATAGCTATAGATTTCCCCAATGCTATAGAGGAACTATCCTCCCCTTGAGTTGATGATTATCTATAAAGATCTAGGCCAACTCCAGTCCTAACATGAATTCCACATGCAACTCTAGTTGTCTAATCAGTACCACAATCCTTTGACACCTTGTAACTCCAAGTTCAAGAATTATCTTGGTTAGATAACTAAAAGTACCATTTCAATTTGAATTCTTGTAGTCCCTAATCTATTTGTTGCCACAAATTATGTTGAATTTAGAATCTTCTTTGAAGTTTCAATTTGAAAGACTCTTTAAGTAAGAATAAGTGGCAAGTTAATTCCAAGTTCCACTATAGTTTAATCCAGTCAAATGAATAAGAGCTCAGATGTATAAGTATGAGATGAGTAGATTTTTAGAGTTAGTTCCTTTTTCAAATCAGAATTGTTGTTTTTCTTGAAGCAAGTTCTTCCTATTTTTCATCGTGTACTCATGCCCATCCAGGCTTCCATTCTATGAAAATAAAGAGAAAATTTTGCTGAAATTGCATTAGCTTAGAAGGATCCTTCCAGATGGGGAAGTAGGGCTCACTCACCCAACGGAGGAGATCTCTCAGTACTCTTTTATGGTTTTATTGTATTCTTTACTTGTG
This sequence comes from Cunninghamia lanceolata, assembly GCA_027924645.1. Classification (NCBI taxonomy): domain Eukaryota; kingdom Viridiplantae; phylum Streptophyta; class Pinopsida; order Cupressales; family Cupressaceae; genus Cunninghamia; species Cunninghamia lanceolata. The sequence continues at coordinate 26,637 of BSBN01001666.1, forward strand.
TTAGAATTAGATAATGTTCTTAAAATAGATTATGTGTTTTCTCTAGTAGTCATATACCTGCAGGTCATTCTTCAAATCTAAAAATCATAAAAAAGAATTTTATTCTTAAAAATTCATCTTGTTGAAACAACACTTGTTTAATTCTATTGAACTTGGATTGTGGAAAAATGGTTTGAATGGTTTCATTTAGTCATTCATTTCAAATATTCATTTATGTTGTGTGGTAAAATAGTTTCAAATGCTTTAGCAATTCAATTTGATTAAATAGTTTCTTTTCTATAGAGTAGTATAAATGTTTTATTTCCTTTCAATTCCAACATGTGTGTTTCTTTAAGTAATTAAGATAGTTTGAATTCAAGCATTGTCTTTACAGTTTACTTAGAATAGGATCAATACATAAAACCCCCAAAACAAGTAAACCTTGCTGCATATCACTCCAGACACCTCCGGATTGATAAAATTAAATGGTGAGAAATTAAAAGAACTATGATGACCCCATCATCTTTGGCACCATTGTCAGGGACAATCTACAAATCTTGTAGGTTAAGGTGTTGGTGAGGTTATCAACCAAGCACATCCAAAATTTACCATTTTATGAGTAGGCCTAGGGACACCTTAGGTCATTTCATAAAGACAAATTTAGTTAGTACACCAAGAGAGACACATTTACCATTGGAATTCAACCTGAAAGAATATTTGAATAATTTTTTTGATCAAGGATCTCCCTTGTCACTAGAGTTCCCCATTGTTCCTAAACCTATTGTCACCATGTTAGATCATAATTTTGGTGGTGATGATCCATTTAACAAAATATTTTCCTATTTGATCGCCATAACTCCGAAAAGGAATGAACCATTAATGAAGAATATATCACCTACATTCTTGCCAACTTTTAGAGGGAAGGATTTTGATGACCTAGAGACCAATTTTTATTTGAATTTAAGGTTCTCTGCTAGACTTATGATTATGGGACAAATAATCAAAAGTTGAAACTTTTTCCCTCTACTCTAAAAGAATTTTCTTTACAATGGTTCATGGGCTTAATAGTAGATTCTATAACCTCTTGGGATCAAATGGAGTCTTCCTTCCTTGATAAGTACCAAGACTAATGTAGAATTTGGGATAGCAAAGATGAGCTCTTTAGAATGAAGTAGATGGAAAATGAGAACTTGGAAGATTATGTGGACCGGTTTTTATTTGTCCATAGAAGATGTGGCAACAATTTGGATGGAGAACTCAATAAAACCATATTTTTAAGATGAATTGATGATGATATAAGAGAAGCTTTAAATCTTATGGGAAAAAGAGATATCAACAAATTGAGTTTTGCAAAAATTGTAGAGTTCAACAAAAATTACTCTTGAACACGGGCTAGTAATAAGACACAAAAGAAAGGGAAAAGTGGTGGTAATGATGTTACTAAAGTAATGGAAGAACTAGACAACCTAAAAAAATGACATTTTGATCCGTTTAAACACCACTCTTGATGATATTCAAGAAAGCAAAAAGACTACTAAACCTTTAGCCATCTATTGCCCGCACTGTAGAGAGAAACATCCACTCAGGGAATGTCCATTAAATCAGACAAAGTCATGTGGAATCTGTGAGAAAATTCACCCCACAAATGAATGTGGATTACTACCTGAGATAAAAAATCAGTTGAAGAAGATACCACAAGTGGAAGAAGAGCTAAATTTTATAGGGACTAAACAATCAAATTATGGGTTTAATTAGTTTGTTAGACAATATGGTCGAAGAGGCCCTTCTAGTTGGGGAACAAGTCAATGGATTGGGCCTTAGGGAGGCCCACCTCCAAAAATGCAAATTCCACCTCAGTGGGGACCATCATGGTCTCAACCAGAGTGGATGAACTAGTCTTGGACTACCCCCCAATGGAAAAACCAAAATCAATATCAAAAACCATGGATACCCCAATACAACCAAGGACCAAGGTGCTATGGAAATCATCCATAAATCTTGCTTCCTAGACCATCACAACCAACAACTCAAAATCAAAACAATCAGGTGAATCAACCTCAATTACCTTCTAAGCCCAACAAAAAGTCTATAACACTAATCCTAATACAACAACCATGAATGTAGTAGAAATCAATGATATTCAACTACATTTTTGATATGTCCCTATAAAATCTCCTTGTTTGGAAATTCTTGAGGAAGATGAGACTTTGGTCAATACCAAAAGAGAAGAGAAACCTTAGGATGAGACAACCAAGACAAATAATTATGAATAAATCCCCAAAATCATTCCTATTCCATTCCCATAATGATTGAGACAGTTTGCTCTAGAGAGATCCAGTGAGCTCCAGACTACTCAGGATGACTCTCAATTAATTAGAGAACTCTGGAAAATAAACATAGAAGTCCCTCTACTGCAAGAAACCAAAGATATTCCTAAAATAAACCAAACAATTAAAATATTATGCTTGAAGTTTCCTAGAAGAAAAAGGAAGTTGCCAAACACTATTTAGGTGGAGGGAAAACTTGCTGATGTCTTGGCAAGTAAACTAATTCCATAGAAGTATGGAGATCTAGATAGTCCTGTTATTTCAGTAATGATAAAAGTGATGTTGGTTTCAAATGTGTTGATTGATTTAGGTGTTGATATCAACGTGATGATTACAGATACTACAAAAGCATTGACATTAACTAATATGAAGCCTACATCCACAATTTTGCAACTTGTTGATTTATGTATTACCAATCATGAGGGAATATTGGAAGATGTTATAGTCACAATATATACTTGGGATTACTCAGTAGATCTTCTTATCCTCCAAACTAGGAAAAAGAAATCAGGGTACCCTACCATATTGGCTAGATAATGGCTGGCTACTGCAACATCCCTCATTGATTGTCGATCTAGAAACATGACCATCTCCAAATGGAAAAAGATCAAAGGAGATTTCTATCTACCCACCTACTAAACCATTCTCGCAATATGAAAACAAACAATGGGTATATGATTTTTTGGAATCGGATGAATAAGATGCTTCCTCACTGGCTATGTCACAATTGTAGAACATCTTGAAGAATACAATGAATTAGAGGAAAGAGTTAAACCATCCCTCCATAGTGTCACACAACAAAAGGTATCTAGATGTCTCCAGAGAGATCTGAGGGACTCCTTGAGAGTATTTAACTATCCATATTCTGAAGAAGTTGCCTCTAAACTAGATTACCACAAGCAAAGACATTGAACCAAACCGTGCCTCACTACTGTCCTTTAAACACATTAATAAGTCCTTATAAAGAAATTGATTATATTCATTTTGGTACAAAGCAAAATATTGTCCAACAAAATAAACAACTCTCCATAAATAGCTGGTTGACAGATATCAAAGAAGTAAGATTAATTGAACTGTTGCAAAACCATACACAAGATTTCACTTGGGCATATAAGGATATGAAAGGAATGCATCCTAGTGTGTGCACATACCATATCTACACAGAAGATGTTTGTCTTGCAAGATAGCGCCAAAGAAGAATCAATCCTGCACTTAGAGAAATAGTAAAAGAAGAGATAAAGAAGTTGTTGCAGGGAGGTTTCATTTATCCCATTTCTGATAGCCAGTGGGTTTAACCACTGGTGATTGTACCAAAGAAAAATGGGAAATGACGTGTCTGTATTGATTATAGGGAGTTGAATAAAGAAACTAAAAAGGACTACTTCCCTCTTCCTTTCATTGATTAGGTATTGGATAACTTGGCTGGTAGCTAGTACTTCTCCTTTTTGGATGGGTTCAGTGGCTACAACTAGATGTAGGTGGCTCTAAAGGACTAAGACAAAACCATATTTACATGCCTTTGGGGAACATATGCTTATAGGGTTTTACCTTTTGGGTTGTGTAATGCACCAATCACATTTCAGAGAGTTGTCCTTGCAACTTTTGCTAATCTCTCTAACACATACATGGAGGTATACATGGATGACTTCACTATTCATGGTAATACCTTTGATGAGGCCCTAAGTAGTCTTAACAAAGTACTTGAGTGGTGTGAAGAACATCAAATATCTTTAAATCATGAGAAATTTCTTCTCATGATGATAGAAGGGATAGTTCTGAGTCACCACATTTCCCATGAGGGCATCAAAGTGGATCCTAAGAAGATTGAAATCATAGTGTAGATTCCTGCACCTCAAACTTAGACAGATGTAAGAAGTTTCTTAGGAAATGCTGGATATTACAAAGGATTTATTAAAAACTTTAGTAAAATAGCCAACCCATTGTTTACCCTCCTCAAGAAAGACTCTAAATTTAACTGGACTACTCAATGCCAAGAACCATTTAAAACTATAAAGAAAGATCTGATCATGACACTAGTCATCAAAGGACCTAACTAGGGAGAACCTTTTCACATCCATGCTGATGCTTGCAACCAAGAAATTGGAGCTATCTTAGGATGCAAATCTAGAGGTATGCATGCTATATACTACAACAGTAAAAACTTGAATCCCACAGAGAAAAAATACACAACCACATAAAATGATTTTATGGCAGTGGTATATGCCATTAACAAATTCCACCACTACATTATAGGATATAAGGTCTTTGTTCACACAGACCATGCTACTATCAGATATCTTATGAATAAAGCTATGGTTGGGGAAAGAATCATTAGGTGGTTATTAATATTGCAAGAATTTGATATAATTATCATTGATAAACCAGGAAAGGATAATGTGGTTGCTAACTTTTTATCCATATTAACTATGCAGGGAAACAACGAACCAATTGACGATGCATTTCCATATGAACATATTTTTTTTTTCTATTTCCATACAATCACCCTAATTCACTGATTTGGCTATAGGAAAACTTCCACCACATTTTACCTATAAGGAGACAAGATGATTAATAAGAGATAGTTCAAGGTATAAATGGTTAACTGGTATTCTCTTTAAATATTTCCCTGATCATGTGTTGAGAAGATGTGTGTAGGAAATAGGAGTCTATGACATCATTCGGGCTTGTCATGATGAACCTTTAGGGGGGATTTTTTAGCTCTTCAAACTAGATAGAAGATCCGTAGAGATGGATAATTCTAACCCACCATGACAAAGGACATCCAAGAATACGTCAAACAATGTGACCAATGTCAGCGAATGGGACATCATACACTGACTAAAGAAATGACCCTCCATCCTCAAGTGATTCTTGAACCATTTGAGAAGTGAGGAATTGATTTTGTGGGGCCTATTGATCCACGTTTAGAGCTAACCACTATATCTTGGTCTACACAAACTATGCTACCAAATGGGTTGAAGCAAAGACCTTGTCAATTGCAAAAGAAGAAAAGGTAGCATATTTCCTATAATAAGCACATTCTACAAAGGTATGGAGCTCCAAGGGTCCTTGTCTCTAATCAAGGGCCACAATTCATGTCCACTATGATCAAAGAATTTATGAATAGATACCAAATTAGTCATAGAAAGTCTTCTCCATACCACCCCCAGATAAATGGTCAAGTAGAAGTAACAAACAGGGAATTAGAAGATATTCTTACAAAAATAATTTCAGAGAAAAGGATAAATTGGGAAGATAGAATGACATAAGTTGTTTGGGCCTACAACACCACATGGAGAACCACTACTAATTTCACTCCCTATGAGTTAGTTTATGGAAAGTGACCAGTGCTTCCTATTGAGTATGAAGTGGAAACTTTGAGAACAATACTTGAAATAGGGATTGATTTGATAAAATCCCAACAACACAAGAACCCAAAGCTGAATAGAATGGAAGAGATGAGATTGGAAGCACTACATCATACAAAATTGATTTAGCAACAAAGAAAAGAATGGCATGGCAAACACATACTCAACAAGTAGTTCAAGAAAGGGGATTGGGATTTACTCTATGATTAAAAATACCAAGATTTCTAGGGGAAACTACACACTAGATGGATGGGACCATATGAAATAAATGAGGCTTTCAGTAACAATACTATGCAACTATCACCTATTGATGGAGATCATCAGATTATTCTAGTTAATGAGCACAAATTTAAATTACATCACAAGCTAGCATCCAAATAAGAGTTTTCCATTGAATTACAAGCTTGGATTGAGAACTTCACCATGGAGGATATTTCTTCCATGGGGGTCACGCCTTAATCCCTCAAAAGTCTGGATCTATAATAAAACGAGAAGGTTGAAAACCAAAAATGATGACCAGTCTTTCCTTAGGTAATTTCCTCTTATTCAAACTAAATAAGACTTCTCTTGAATCTTTTTGTAGATTTTGAATTATGCATTGACAAGAGCTCTTGATGGCTCCAGACTTCAAAATAAGTGAAATATCCCAAACATAAATCAAGATCCAGATGGCTCCAGATGGCTCTAGACATTATAGTGATGGTACTAATACGTGACATCTTGAATCATGCCTCTACTCAGTAAGTGAATTTGGTAAAATTTGAAGTGATATTGTCCCAAGAAGTAAATACATTGCATGTATATATTCTCTTTATTAAAATATTTATAACCATTTTAATGTATGTATATGCCACATTCCTGTTGATATGCGCCAGACAACTAAGAGGGGGGGTGAATTAGTTGTCTCAAAACTTAAACACTTTCTGCAATTAAATATTAATCACTTTATCCACAATTATTATGATTTAACAATGAATGCATGAAATAAAAAACTTAACCACAGATGCAACATCAAACATAAGAGACACTAGTTTTTACGTGGAAATCCCCAAGGTGGGGAAAAACCATGAAGAGGATTAGCTCTCAATATATTGCAATCTTGAAATAATGATGTTCAGGCTTGGTTGCTCCACGGGCCTAAACATACTGGCTCACTGCCATGAAGAACAACTAGGTCTAGCAGGCTCACTGCCTCAACCCTAAACCTAGCAATATTACAATAAGGTTTGTTAAACCCTGAGGGCTGTTAAACCTTACTAGCGGCTCATTTCTAGGCTCACTACCATGATCAACACCTTTTTATGTCTGTGATTGAAGTACAACAATTCCTCTGCTCTGGTCTACCTCTTCTCTGTTCTACCTCTTCTCTGATCTGCTTCTACTCTGCTCTGCCTTTTGGACCTTTCTTATTATCTTCCCATTTTCACTCAAGGACACCTTTTCCATGACTCAACTACAAGTATTTATACACTTCAACAACCTTGGAATGATCATCAAGGTCGGCATTACAATCATCAACCATTGGAGCAATCTCAGAGGTCAGCATTACAAACATTTACAAAATAGGTCTTGACCTATTACAACATTATGCAAAGGGGATTAAGTAAAACTATACATGGATCAAGCCACGCTTTAGCTGGGACTCAAACATGATCTTCCATGCTTCAACATGCTTCCATGATCTTCAAGGGATCTCCAGAATTACTAGAGTTAACCAAGTCAGCTAAGACTGGTTACACGCTACATTATCTGGGAACAATCTTCAAATACAATCTCAATTCCTTAACATGGACCAAAGTCTAAATAGGAACATGATCAGGAGACATCCACAAGCACATTATAATCTTCAAGAGAAACTGCACAACCTTTAACCACTTTACCCATAAGAATCTTCACACCGAAACACATGAACTTCACTATCTTCAACTGTCATGAAGAAAAGATCGCTTGTGTACCACCAAACCATGACCCATTGCAACTGTAGGAACTTATCATCATCTTAGACTTCCCTCTAGAACCGCAAAGAAAAATACTTCAATGCGGAGGAATGCGGAGCAAAATACTTTCTCCCTGTCCCATCTGAACTTACAGAAAAAGTAGGTTTCACTCTGGTGAACACAACTCACTCTGATCTTCATGCGGAGGGCTCAAACCTAGAATGTAGCATCCTCAGACATACCTCAAACTTATTTCCAATCCATAGACCATGATTTGCAAGAAATAATAAATGCGGAGCAGTTTACCAGACTGTTCTTCAGCATTCAACTCGCTGTCAGTATTGCACTTCACTGTAACTCACTTGTTTCTTCCAGAGAGGCTAATTTTCTCAATATCCTCAACATACAAAGCTTCTAAATAGGTAATAGAATAATATACACCAATGACAACAAAGATATGTTGACATCAATGACAACATTGATTAGGCACATACTTGCAACAATCTCTCCCTTTGTCATTGATGGCAACATATGATGTGAAAAACTACAACAGTCATCAAGACAAGATACTCCCCCTTTGTCTTTACACACTACACTCTTTCTTTCTCCAAGATTCTCCCCCTTTCTCTTTACACATCTACACTCTTTGTCTATCTTTTTTTTTTCACATGAATTCTCTCCCCCTTTAACATCAATGGCAAAGGGTACATACTTGCAATCTTCTGCTCTGATCCAATCTACTTTCTGAACTCTCTAACTACTCCCCCTAAGAAGTAGCCCTAAAAAGCATCAATCTAGATCTTTGAGAACCTTCAGACTGATGCGCCATTGTGCATCTTAGTTTAGAGTAGGAGGGGTGATAAACCCTAACTTTTCTCTGAGATACTCAAAGGTATCCTTAGGCAGAGGCTTGGTGAAAATGTCTGCAATCTGATCTTTTGTAGAAACATACTCCAACTTGACTTCATTCTTTGTCACCTTTTCTCTCAAAAATGATACCTAATGGATATGTGCTTTGTCCTTGAATGCATCACTTGATTCTTTGATATGGTTATGGCACTTGTGTTGTCACAAAAGATTGCAATTGGATTCTCATACACAACTCTGATGTCCTTCAAAGTCTGCTTCATCCATAACACTTGAGTGCAATTGCATGCTGCTACAATGTATTCTACTTCTGCAATAGATAGGGATATTGAATCCTGTTTCTTGCCCAACCAAGATACTAACCTTTTTCCCAAGAAGAATGCACCTCCACTTGTACTTTTTATTTCATCCACATCTCTGGCCCAATCTACATCAGTATATGCACTGAGAGTAAAGTCACTATCCTTAGGGTACCACAAACCATAATCCATTGTACCTTTTAAATATCTTAAAATTCTCTTGACTGCCATCACATGTGATTCCTTGGGTTCTACTTGAAATCTTGCCACAAGACACACTGCATGCATTATGTTAGGTCTGGTTTGAGTCAGATAAAGTAATCCTCCAATCATAGATCTGTACCTTTTCTGGTCTGCCAGGGGCGAGTTATCATCTTTACTCAACTTACAACTAGTTATCATAGGTGTGCAAACTGGTTTAGAGTCTTCCATCCCAAATTTATTTAACAACTCTTTCACATACTTAGACTGAGAAATGAAGATATCTTTATCTGATTGACTTATTTGTAGACCTAAAAAGAAGTTCATCTCTCCAAACATGGACATTTCAAATTCACTTTGCATTTCTCCAGCAAAAACTGAGCACATACCTCCATTGCCTCCAAAAATAATATCATCAACAAAGACTGTAACAATTAGGATTTGTTCATCATTGACCTTGAAGTAGAGATTGCTGTCTGTAGTACCTTTACTCAATCCTATCTGTATCAGATACCTATCCAATAGTACATACGATGCCCTGGGGGCTTGTTTTAATCCATACAAAGATTTCTTCAATCTGCATACCATATCACCCTGATCTGATGATTGAAATCCTTCCGGTTGTTCAATATATAATTTTTCTTCCAACACTCCATTTAATAAAGTAGACGTCACATCCATTTGGTAAACCTTGAAATCTTTGTAGGCTGTAAAGGCCAAAAACATCCTTATTGCTTCAATTCTTGCCACTGGAGCAAAAGTTTCTTCAAAGTCTATTCCTTCAACTTGAGCGTATCCTTTGTATACCAACCTTGCTTTGTTTCTTACCACTTCACCATTCTCATTCATCTTGTTTCTAAAGACCCACTTTGTGCCAATAACATTCTTATCTACTGGTCTAGGAACAAGATCCCAAGTCTAATTCTTCTCTATCTGCATCAATTCCTCTTCCATAGCCTTTGCCCAATTCTCATCTTTACAAGCCTCATCCATAATTTTAGGTTTAATCTTGGAAATCAGATAGAAATTTACTTGTTCCTTTGCAACTTTTCTTCTGGTTAAGATCCCTTTGCTCTTATCTCCTATGATTTGATCTTCAGAATGGCTGAGTCTTACATACCTTAGAGTTTTGGTAGCACTTATTGAAGCTTGTTCTTCTTCATCTGAGCTGTCTTCATGCTGCACCACTTCTGAGACATCTAGTTCATCTGATTCATATCCACTTGACTCTAAAGATCTTTCCTTACATTCATCAACTTTGACAATTGAACTTTTAATAATCTTATTCAATCTCTTATTATAGCACCAGTAGGCCTTGCTCTTAGTGGAGTAACCAAGGAAGATTCCTTCATCACATCTAGCATCAAACTTGCCTAGATCTTCTTCTCTTTTGATATAACATTTGCTAGAAAAAAACTTTAAAGTAGTTCACAGTAGGAACTTTACCATGCCACAACTCATAAGGAGTCATAGAACTATTACCTTTTACTTGGACTCTGTTTAGAATGTATATAGTAGTGTGAATTACCTCTCTCCAATATGCTTCTGGAAGATCAACTTCATCATGGTTCTTGTAGCTTCTTAAACTATTCTATTTTTCCTTTTAACAACTCCATTTTGCTATGGAGTTCTAGGCGCAGATAGTTGTCTCTTTATTCCATGTTCTTCACAAAAGAAATTGAATTCATTTGATGTGAACTCTCCTCCTCTATTAGACCTCAAGCATTTGATTTTCAAATCCATCTCATTTTCAACCATTGCCTTAAATGCCTTGAACTTATCTAGAGCTTCAAATTTTTCTTTCAAAAAGGTGACCCAAGTCATTCTAGAATAATCATCAATAAGCAACATGAAATACCTATCTCCTTGTAGGCTTCTTACTCTGGTAGGTCCACACAAATTTGTATGCACTAGCTCAAGTAGTCCTCCAACTCATTGTTCCTTGCTTTTGAAACTTGTTCTTGTCTGTTTCCCAAATTGACACTCCAGTTGTAATGATTATTCCAGAGCTTTCCCTGATCTTGCATCCATTATCGTTAAAGCTTAAATCATAGCCCTTGTCACACATCTGACCCACACTCAAAAGATTGTGCTTTAGTCCTTTCACATACAAGACATCTTCAGTATTATGCTTTCCATCAAAAGAAATAGATCCTTTTCCACAAATCTTACTAGTTGTATCATCTCCAAACCTAACTAGTCCACCATCAGATCTTTCCAAACTCACAAACTTACTTTTGTCACCAGTCATGTGGTGAGAGCAACCACTGTCAATAACCCATTCATCCTTGTCCTTAATAACTTGAGCAGCCAAAGCACTTTCCACTAGTTTTTCTTCCTTCACACAGCTAGTAGAATTAGTAGACATGGGATTTTCCTTTATAGCAATAAACAAGTATTCATTTCCAGAGGTACTAGCATTGTCTATTCACCATTATCTGATACTTCATCATCATCAAAATCTTCAATATAATAACACTTCTTTTGGGTCCTAGGCTTGTTGTCATATCTTTTTTTATTTCTTTCAATTCTTTCAGGACATCTGGAAGCAAAATGACCTATTTTACCACAAGAAAAACATTTGAAAGGTAATTTGCCTTTATACTTATCGGATCCTCTTTGTAGTCTGTCCACAAAGTTGGCTTCAATTTCATCAAACTCATCATTAGATTCTACCTTGTACTTTTCTAATCTGGAGGTTCTTCCAAGGATACTAGCTTTGAAGGCTGTCTCAACTTTCGGCAAAGCATCACCAAACTCTCTCATTTCAAAGGCAGTAAGCTTACCAAGTAGTTGATCCTTGTCAACTTCTTTTACTTGCATGAATTCTTCAATTGTAGCTACCTTGTGACAATAGGGGTAGAGATTTGAGAATTTTCATTACAATTTTCTTATCGTCGAGAGTTCCCCCCATGGCTTTTATCCCTGTGACAAGTTCATCAACTCTTTGCATAAAGGCTGACACGTTTTCATCTTCATTCATCTTCAAACTTTCATATTTCACTTTCAAACTTTGTAGCTTGGCTTCCTTCACAGAATCATCTCCTTCATACAGATTTTTCAACTTTTCTCAACCTCATTTGCAGTTTCAAGATCCACAACTTTCGTCAGTATTGAGTCAGTTAATGAGCTTAGTAGAGCATCTTTTGCCTTGACATCCATCTCATATTCTTTGATTTCATCTTTAGTCATCAAACCATTTTGAGGCATGGTATATTTTGTTTCTGCAACTTTCCATACTTTGTAACCAAGACAAAGAAGATGGCTTTTCATTTGAGCCTTCTAGAGACCATAATTTGTTCCATCAAAATGTGGCGCTTCCTTCTTGTAAGACATTTTGGATCTTCCTCAAGCTGTTAAACTTCCTTCAGAGGAACTTCGCTCTAATACCAATTATTCATATGCACCAGACATTTGAAAGGGGGGGTGAATCAGTTGTCTCAAAGCTTAAACACTTTTTGCAATTAAATATTAATCACTTTATCCATAATTATTATGATTTAACAATGAATGCATGAAATCAGAAACTTAACCACAGATGCAACATCAAACACAAGAGACACCAGTTTTTACTTGGAAATCCCCAAGGTGGGGAAAAACCACGAAGAGGATTAGCTCTCAATATATATTGCAATCTTGAAATAATGATGTTCAGGCTTGGTCACTCCATAGGCCTAAACATACTGGCTCATTGCTATGAAGAACAACTAGGTCTAGCAAGCTCACTGCCTCAACCCTAAACCTAGAAAGATTAAAATAAGGATTGTTAAACCCTACTGGTGTCTCACTGCCAGGCTCACTACCATGATCAACACCTTTTTATGTCTGTGATTGAAGTACAACAATTCCTCTACTCTGCTCTGCCTCTTCTCTGCTCTGCCTTTTGGACCTTTCTTATTATCTTCCCATTTTCACTCAAGGACACCTTTTCCATGACTCAACTACAAGTATTTATACACTTCAACAACCTTGGAATGATCATCAAGGTCGGCGTTACAATCATCAACCATTGGAGCAATCTCCAAGGTCATCATTACAAACATTTACAAAATAGGTCTTGACCTATTACAACATTATGCAAAGTGGATGAAGTAAAAGTGTACACAGATCATGCCACACCTTAGTTGGGACTCAAACATGATCTTCCATGCTTCAACACACTTCCATGATCTTCAAGGGATCTCCGCAATTACTGGAGTTAACCAAGTCGGCTAAGACTAGTTACACGCTACATTATCTGGGAACAATCTTCAAATACAATCTCAATTCCTTAATGTAGACCAAAGTCCAGATAACAACATGATTGGGAGACATCCACAAGCACATTATAATCATCAGAAGCAACCGTACAACCTTTAACCACTTTACCCATAAGAATCTTCACATTGGAACACATGAACTTCACTGTCTTCAGCTGTCATGAAGGAAAGATAGCTTGTGGACCACCAAACCATGAATCATTGCAACTATAGGCACTTATCATCATCCCAGATTTCCCTCTAGAATTACAGAGCAAAATACTTCAATGCGGAGGAATGAAGAGCAAAATACTTTCTCCATGTCTCATATGAACTTACAGAAAAAAGTAGGTTTCACTCTGGTGAACACAACTCACTCCGATCTTCATGCAGAGGGCTCAAACCCATAATGTAGCATCCTTAGACATACCTCTAACTTATTTCCAATCCACAGACCATGATCTACAATCAACAATAAATGTGAATCAGTTTACCAGATTATTCTTCAGCATACAACTCACTGTCAGTACTGCACTTCACTGTAACTCACTTGTTTCTTCCGGAGAGGCTAATTTTCTCAATATCCTCAACATTCAAAGCTTCTAAATAGGTAATAGAATAAGATTTAGTTGACACCAATGACAACAAAGATATGTTGACATCAATGACAACATCGATTAGGCACATACTTGCAATAGTTCCCCCTCTGCATGCCCAACACATAATTTACTCCAAAAGGCACACAAATCAATATGGCACAATAAACTGAATGATTATTTGAAAAAGGGGACATGTGGCATGGAAAGAATTCTAAGGACAATTGGCAAAGAGCATGCATCACACCATCATGATGTCAGATCCTACTCAATATGCCATTAATGGAAATTAATGTTTGAGCTATAATCATGACAATATTATGTAATTAATATAACATTAAATATTTGGTGAGAGACCTTTCATTAGCTCCAGATTCAAATGGACATTGCATTAAAATTGGTGACTCGAATGGACCTCTCACACATAGTAATTAATAAACAAAACACTTGGAGTACAGGCTAAACCATTCTGGGTTGTACGCCATCATTTCAGAAATCATGATGAAATTAATTGCAGTGCTTTCCCACATTCTAGATTTTGATGCCATCTCAAATTGGCAAAAATAGTTGAATGACATGCTAATTTTACATTTCTTTCATTCACAAACACACTCACTTTCTTCTTTGTGTCTATCTAGCATTCATTGAAGGATATCTTGTGAATTTGAGAGTTGTCAGGAACAACAATGGGACATAAAGGGAAAGTTGAACCTGAAAAATGCAGCGATTGATCAACCTAGTGCAAAAAATGTTTTAGCAAGCAGGATGGTTAGGGTTTCTCAAAAAGTTTGAGAGATATGAAGAGGAGTTGGTGGAAGAATTTGTTTCAAATTTCCACCGTATCTTCTCCACTGTAAAAAGGGTAAGAATTCTGGTGAGATTTTCCATAATTAGCCAACTAGTTGAGATTTTGGAAGGTGAAAAGGATCTATTTTAGAAAAAACCCTTGTATGAAGAACTAATTCAAAGATTTCACGTAGCTCCAGAGCTATTGCCACGGTACATGGTAAGAAAAGGAGCTACAAAGGGGATTGATAGGACCAACCTTCTAGAACCTTGGAGGATTGTGGTCCTATGGGTAATGAAAAATTTCACCTGTGAAGGGCAATATGGGACCATCTTGGGTCCAAGAATGAGAATGCTAATCCATTTGAGACACAATGTCAACAAACCTGAGTGTCTAGTCAACCTCCTAGCCTACCTATATACCTTCTTGTAGACAATGATGAATAAAATGTGATAGGTTGACGGTGTCAGATAAGCCACATGGCTTAATCTATTTAGTAATAAACCACTTCATTTAGCAAGAGAATGGCCAAGATAAGTGGGAAGACTTCCTCATGCTCGAGCCCTATCAAAAAAAGTTAAAGAAGACACAAGACTCAACCATCTCTGTCTCCATAGTGCCAGTGACAAATCACCCCATATGGCTCCAAAGGGTGTTAGAACACTCCACCCAGGAAGAAAGTGTTACAAGTATGTGCTAATCGGTGTTGTCATTGATGTCAATATGTTTGTGTTGTCATTGGTGTCAATTGTATCTTCTAATGTTATTATTGATTGTCTGATTGAGTTGTTGCATTAAAGTGATCTGAATGCCTTGTGGAGGTGCTGATGATGTTAGTATATTGTTCCTAATGCTAGGTTTCCAAGTTCTTTTGAGAAAATTTGATTTATATTGGAAACAATGTATTGAATGAGTCTTCTGGTTTACAAAGTATTGTTTGAGTTTTGCTCCACATTTCTTCTATGTTGGAGATCTAAGTGTATGGGTTGGATATATTGTTGAGAAGTGTTTGAAGATTCTAAATACATAATTTGGTGCTCCGGATTGATGTGCAGTGGAAGTTATGTTCACTTGTTTGAAGACAGTATTTGACAGTGTTTCTGAGTTGTGCAGAGGTGTCTGGGAGAAAGCCTTTTGCTCTGTATTTCTCCACAGAATAGTTTTAAGTGCTGTAGTTCTAGACATGTGTTTATAAGCTCCTTATCTATCTTCATTCTAGAGGATTTGTGATTTGGTGCTTCGGAAAGGAAGTTCTTATGTAGTAGAGTCTAACAATGTTTGTAAATAGTCTGTGAACTGTCCTCAAGTGAAATTTGTTGTGGCACAATGTGTTGGTTCAGGTGACTCTAGGTTGTTTGTGGATGTTTCTAGATTGTTTTAAAGCCTTATGTGTGGTCCACAAGTTATGGTTGTGATCATGGAAGTGTGTGATCAAGAATTTCTTATGTTCATGATGTTTGGCTGACCTTGGATGTTTGCATTAATTATGGAATTGATTTGGTGGTTATATGAGTGTTGAGTAGCGTGCTTGGATGGATTTAGGTCCAAGCTAAGGAAAAAAGTGGTTTTCCTTCATTCCTTTGTGCCATGGAATGTTTAGGTCTAGAACTAATTCAAATATTGTGAGTTTACCGACATTGGAGATTGTTTCAAGGATTGTAGATCGTTTTGCCGACCTTGGAGAATGTTTTGAAGACTAATTATGGTATAAATAAGTGTCAAGGATTCATAAATGTGTGTGTGTGCAAAGGGTATGATGATATGATGCAAATTTAATTAGTTTAGTCAGAGATTTCATGTGTTAGGGTACCAGATGTAGTGAGCAGAAGGTGTCTACTTTTTCAATGTTATTGTGAAGATGTTGTTGGTGTTGAGATGTATGTTGAGCTTCATTGGAATTGAACTTCATGCATATGTTTGATGTAATTATATCAATTCAAATACTGGTAGCGAGCCATCCTTCTCTTTTTTCTTTCTTTTTTAGTGGGTAGTGAGTCCACTTGGATAATGAGTCCTTAGGTAGTGAGCCCTTTGGGTGGTTAACCCTTTGGGTAGTGAGCCCTATTGCAATGAGCATTCTCTCTTTGGGAAGTGAACCCTTTAGTAGTGAGCCTCTGTAATTTGTTATTGTTACTACATTATATTGTGAGCTAATCCTCACTGTGGTTTTTCCCTTTTAGGGTTTTCCATGTGAAAATATGGTGTTCTCTTGTGCATGGTATTGATGTGTTTAAGTTTCTGTTATATGTTCTTCATGTTTAATATTCATAACAGATTAAGGGTTTAAGTGAACTAATGTGGATGTGATTTTGTTTACAAGGGTTTAATGTTTTGATACAACTAATTCACTCCCCATCTCAGTTGTCTTGTGCCTTCAACAATTGGTATCAGAGCAAGGTTCCTTTGAAGAAAGCTTAACAGCTTGAGGTAGATCCAAGATGTGTCACAAGAAAGACATTCCTTTGTTTGATGGATCAGACTATGCACTTTGGAAAGTAAGGATGGAGGCCTATATGATTTCTCTTGGTTACAAGGTCTAGAAATGCATCAAGTCTAATTACTTTGTACCTAAGAATGGTGTAAATTCTAAAGATGAAATCAAAGTTGCTAAAATAGATGGTAAGGAAAAACATGCTCTCTTAAGTGGTCTTACTAATCCTGAGCTGGTGAAATTTGTGAATTTGAAAACTGTTAATGAGATTTGGAAAAGGTTGGAAAGTGTTTATGAAGGAGATGAGAAGATTAAAAGGGCTAAAATGTAAAATTTGAAGCTCACTTATGAGACCATGCAAATGTCTAAAGATGAACATATTGCAATCTACTTGCATAAGGTGGATGAAGTTGTTAATGACATCAAATGACTTGGTGGGAATATAGATGATCAAGAAGTGATTTTGAAGGTACTTAGAACTCTTCCTAAAGCTAACATTTCTAAGGTCTCTGCTATTGAAGAATTACAAAGTTTGGATAAGTTTACCAAAGATCAGTTTCTTAGCACTCTAACGACTTTTGAAATAAGAGAGTTTAGCACAAGTAGTGGAACTGCAAAAGATGATCCTTCTTTTAAAGTTGGTAAATCATAGAAGGCTATTGAATCAGATCTAGAAGACCGTTATGAAGTGGAAACTAACTTTGTGAGAAGGATGAAAAAGGTTATCAGTAAGTTTAGTGGTAACTTACCTTTTAAATGTTTTAGTTGTGGAAAAATAGGTCATTATGCTTCAAGGTGTCTAGATAGAGCTCTGAGATTTAAGAATAAGGAAAACAATGGAATGAAGTTCAAGAAAAATTACTATGCAAGAATTTCTGATGATGAATCTGATGTTGAGAATGATAATGATGATGAATGCTTATTCATTGCCATAAGCAATGAAATTGGTTCTGCTAACTCTAGAAGTTGTGTGAAGGAAAATAATTTGGAAGCAAGTACTAACCCTAAAGACACTGTAATATCTACCTTTCATGCCAGGTGTGAAAAGGATGACTGGGTCATTGATAGAGGATGCTCAAATCATATGACATGTGACAAGAGTAAGTTTATTAAACTTGAAAATTTTTATAGTGGAGTAGTTAGGTTTGGTGGTGATGAAGTTGCTAAGATTTGTGGAAAAGGTTCAATCAGTTTTGATGGAAAGCATAATACTGATGATGTCCTTTATGTCAAAGGATTAAAGCATAATCTCTTGAGTGTTGGACAGATGTGTAGCAAGGGTTATAATCTTATGTTTCAAAATTATGGATGTGAGATTAGAAAAAGATCTAGAACAGTAATTGCTATTGGAAAGAAGACAAGTGGAAATGTCTATCATCTCAAAGCTGGTGTTAGTTATTGTCTTATGACTCAGATTAGTGAGAGTTGGCTATGGTATAGGAGATTGTGTCACATCAATTTTGATAGCCTGGAAAGGATAAGTTTAGTCCAAGCTGTGAGAGATCTGCCTAAGTTAACAAAGCCCATTACTATAGTCTGTAAGGAATGTCAGTTTGGAAAGCTAACAAGAAACTTCAAAAGCAAGGATCAGTCATCTACCAGATTGCTGGAGTTGGTGCATACAGACCTGTGTGGTCCTACCAGAGTAAGGATTTTTCAAGGTGACAGGTATTTCATGTTATTTATTGATGATTGCTCTAGAATGATTTGGGTTACTTTTCTTAAGGAAAAATCAGAAGCCCTAGATAAGTTTAAAGATTTTAAAGCAATGGTTGAGAATGAATTGGATATGAAAATCAAATGTTTGAGGTCTGACATAGGTGGAGATTTTATTTCTAATGAGTTTAACATGTTTTGTGAGAATCATGGGATAAAGAGGCAACTATATGCTACTATAACTCCTCAGCAGAATGGAGTGGGTGAAAGGAAGAACATGACTATTCAAGAAGCTACAAGGACAATGTTAAAAGAGGAAAACCTACCAGATGTCTACTGGAGAGAAGCAATTCATACTGTAGTCTACATACATAATAGAGTACAAGTGAAGGCAAATGACACAAAGACTCCTTATGATCTATGCTATGGAAGAATTCCCATTGCTAAATATTTCAAATTTTTTGGAAGCAAATGTTATATCAGAAGAGATGAAGAACTAGGAAAGTTTGATGCAAGATGTGATGAAGGTATTTTCCTTGGATACTCTAACAAAAGCAAAGCTTACTGATGCTATAAAAAGAGGCTAAGAAAGATTATTGAAAGTGCTAATATTAAGGTTGATAAAGACATACAAAAGTTTTCAAAGATTAATGGATATGAATCAGATGAGTCTTCTTGTGGAGAAAAAGAAGAAACTAAAGAAAAGGAAGTACAGGCTGAGGACCAAAAGGCTCCGAAAAGAGAAGTACAGGTTGAAGAATAATAAGCTCTAGAAGGAGAAGTACAATGTGAAGCTTTGGAAAAGGTTCCTAAGACTCCCAAATATGTGTAGAAACATCATACCGAAGTAAGAGCAAAGGTGTATTGACAAGAAGCAGAGCTACTGAAGAACAGGTAAATCTATGTTTACTTTCCAAAGCTGAACCTAAATCAATAGTTGAGGCATGCAAGGATGAGCATTGGGTTAAGGCTATGGAAGAAGAATTAATGCAGATTGAGAAGAATCAGACTTGGGAACTTGTCCCAAGACTAGAGAATAAGAATGTGATTGGAACTAAGTGGGTATACAGGAACAAGTTGAATGAGAATGGAGAAGTGGTAAGGAACAAGGCAAGACTTGTGTGTAAGGGGTACTCACAAGTGGAAGGAATAGACTATGAGGAAACATTTTCCCCGGTGGCAAGAATGGAGGCTATTATACGGTTTTTGGATTTTGCAACACATAAGGATTTCAAGGTATATTAGATGGATGTGAAGTCTACTTTTTTGAATGGTGAGTTGGAAGAAGAAGTCTACATAGAGCAACCAGATGGATTTCAATTGTCAGACAAACCAAATATGGTATGCAAATTGAAGAAGGCACTGTATGGACTAAAGAAAGCTCCCAGCGCTTGGTATGGAAGGTTAGACAAGTATTTGTTGTAGTAGGGATTTAGTAAAGGATTCACAGATAGTAATCTGTACATCAAGGTAAGCAAAGATCAAATTTTGATTGCTAAAGTCTATGTGGATGACATAATTTTTGGTGGAAATGAAAGTATGTGTAAGGACTTTGCAAATGAAATGCAAAAAGAATTTGAGATATAAATGTGCGGAGAGATGAACTTCTTCCTTGGGCTGCAAATTAATTAGATAGATAAAGGCATTTTCATTTCACAATTGTTACCGCAAAATTTGAACTCAAATAATTTTCAAATTTTTGTGCATTTTCCTATACACCCTGAAACCTTGCCAAGTCATAGAAATGATTAAACTTAAAAATATTTAAAATATGGTGTGAAATCCTTTTATGAGATTAACCATAATTTCATGTTATCCAATCTGGTCATTCCTCTTGTCCATATGCTTTACCATTTGTGAAAATTTTAACTTCACATTTTTCTGCATGTGATCCGCAAACTGAGTCAAAACCAACTTTTTTGGTTGCTGGAGTAGAAATCATTTTTGGGTTTTGTTCTGAGAAGTTGAATTAGTATGTTTTCCAAATTTTGTGCAAAACTAAGTTGCTGTGTGGAAGTTATGATGTTTTACATTTGGAGGTCTCGAGTCTACTCACGGATAATATTTTCAAAGGAACAAATTATACTTTCAAAGTTTGTTAAAATCATATGTTTCTTTAAGCTTTATGTAAAGAGTGGGTCCCAGTAGTGTTTAAAGATTTGGGTTCTTTGATGTCGGGGGTTTGTCAAAACTTTGAACCAATATTTTCTAGGTTCCTATTTTTCTCTACTCCCCTACTCTTCTTGTCACAATCTTTCCAAGTTTTAGAACTCTAAAATCTCCCAACCACATGGTTCAAGAGTTCTTAAAAGGCCCAATAGCTTGACTTACCTCTCTTTGCAAACCATTAATGCTGAATTGACCTAGTCAGAGGATGCAATTATATGCAAGATCATGCTAAGATAGGTATCAATGGTACTGCGCTAGAAGACATTGAGATTGGGGTTAAGAATGAGTTTGGATGGATTGCTTCCGCCACTGAGCTCAATGGAAGTTGATACAAAAATTGTTGAGGGTATTGCCATTCAATGAAGAATTTAGGTGTCCAGATTCAAGTCTAGAGAGGAATGACTCATGATATAATGGAAATTAACTACATAAATGATGTGCGGATCTCTGGTAGTATTGGTTTGATCATAATTGAGGTAATAGTTAATAATTCCATAGCAGAATTGTGTGCAAAATTTGGAGTCACCGCCAAAGCACATGAACATTCGATAGAATACCTCAATGGAATGTGATCTTCTGGATTGCCACAATCTTACGGTATATACAAAAGGATATTATTGGAAAGGCCTCATGAGCTATTAAGCAAATGTGCCAGGTGATATTGAAGCCAAAACTCTACAATGTTTACTATCATCCTCTCAACCCGGGCCGAAGCAAAAACTTTCAATATAGATGCCATGCTATTCTAATGGAGATCAAAAGGCACGAAGTCTTAGAAGATGTAATGATTGCCAGATATGCATATTAAGTATTTATTGATAGGGTGATCTTTATCAAATATTATGTTTCGAATTGCTCTGGCAGATAAGTATAAAAAATGGGGAGGGCTCAAATCAAGTATTCAAAACTTAGTGCACAAAGATGGACATATACTTGGATCTAAATACATATCTGATCATAGTGATGTAAATACTTACATGGACTTGGAAAAGATCTTGTGAATATGGTAATAAGGGTCAAGAGTGCACTAAGTGATGATGAAGCATGTCAGTCTTTAGTGTTTTGTAAGTTCAGAGGGTTGCTGGAAACTTCCATATTTCAGTCCATGGATCAAACATCATTTTTGCCCAGCCAATATTTGAGGATGCAACACATGTTAATGTCATTCACATTGTTCACGATCTTTCTTTTGGGTCAAAATACTCTGGAATGCACAATTCACTCGATGGAGTTGTTTGCATTCTTTAAGATACCAGTGAAATCGTTAAATATTATGTGAAGGATGTACCTACTAAATACAAGTATCTTCCTCAGGAATCAATTTTATGTGAAAGAATGCTTCATTCCAATGGAGGAGTATGAGAAGCACTAGCCAACTATATACCTTTTATATGATCCTTCTCCAATTACTGCGGCCCAAGGGGAAAAGATCAGTTGCCTTGAGAAATAATGCTTTTTGTGTTGATACTACAAGAAGCTGAGAAGAAGTTTCGAAGCTACTGAACTGAAGCTTGGCCGAATGTTGTTACAATATGCACTCTCTTGGCAATTTATGGACATTGTAACCAACCTAAAGAGACCAATTCAATTGTTTCTCTGATAGTTTTTCAGGGTATTCTACTCAATGATAATACATTTAACATAGCCGACTCCAGATTGGTTTGTGAATGGATAAGATTTGAAGAATTTAAGTGCTCCATGACTCAGTGCTCTTTCTTGCCCAAGTTCAATGTGTTCAACAAAACAAATGGTGGTTTGATTCAATGGAAATCCTCAATCCTTTCAGTATGTTGAGAACACTACAACGTAATCAGAAGCTTAGGTTGTAGAAACTGAAGCCTCCAACATGAAGAATTCAGAGAATGATATGGAATTCTTGCCTGGCTATGATTGATGGAGGAGTGAGGAGTAAGAAATAAGGAGAGTCTTAACAACATATTACCTGCTGGTGACAAAATGATCATTGATCACAAAATAAAGGATGAAAGGTTTTTATATCAGACAATACAATCCGAAATGCTCTAATAAACAAGTGTACAAGATGAGTACCACCAGACAATACATATGAAATGTTCTGCTCAAAGAAACATGATCTCAAAGAGTACTTGGTGCTACCAAATTGCTACAGCCTTTCTCAGAGGTAATTGACTCATTGAACTTGAAGGATTAGGGACACATGGTAGACCTTGTTCAGAAAGAGGTTAAACCCTTGCTACAATCAACTTTGGCAATGGCGCTTATTGTGATACGTGCGAATCCTACTATACTTGAGGGTCTTAGAAGCAAATGAGAAAGTTGATAGTGAAGCATTACAAGAATGGTTGAAGTTGGTTGTTACTCATGTAGAGATGGCCAATTTTATCAAGGGTACATACATGCTTCCAGAGAAGGTCAATTTGATAAGTCCAGAGAAGCCAAATGTTATGATTTTAGAGAAAGCAGAGTACATCATTCCAGATGAAACATAGTAATTCTGATGTGTATCAGTGGATTTTTGAAGGGACCATGGGCATATAATTTTCTTGAAAAGAAGGCTCCATTATAGCTCACCATCCTTCATTTGTTTCCATCATTTTCAATTTAAATGAGGATGACCTCAGTAAAGGATATGTGCAGTTATGCAATAATACAGAATGGAAGTTGGTAATGAAGGGAGAATTTGAAATGATGTCTTTAAAGAGAGTGTGATATACCTCATCACCTAAAGCCAATAATGTGGAAATTCTTTCACTAAGTTTTTGTGAATTCCATTGCTGAGTTCGCCGAAAAGTTTTGGAAGTCTTAGATCTTTGAAGACAATGGAATAAGAAGTCTGTGAATGAACAGGCTGATGGAGGACATGCCAAACAGATGTGTGTTGAGCAGTCAGAGGACCTAAATCATCTGGTATACAAGACACAACCTATCACATTTTGAAAGAGTATGTTTTGTGGAAGAGCTTCACTTTGATGAAGATTTTAACGGTATCTTCTTGTGGGCTAAGGATATCTAATAATACAATAAAAAGACATTAGACTTCACTAGAAAACAATACTAATGCTAGTGTGAAGGTGAAAATCAAAGAAAAATGTAAAGTGGTTATATTACAGCAATCACATACATTGGGAAAAGCTCGATGATTTGGTAAATCAATCTTAGAAAAGAGTTATTCAAAAACTAGAGATATATATAACGAAGAGTCATTTTCAAGAATCAGTTACCAAAAAAAAGATTTTGATTTATTTTCAAAGTTGTTACGGATAGGGGCCTTTAAAAACTCATCGAAGGCTCACCCAAAGGGATCTTTTTCTTTTAGCTATTCGGGGAGGGGAAGAACCATTCTTTTCTCAGTTCCCATTGTATAGGGGGTAGAATCTGTGAACTCTCATTCTGATATTGGAGAATAAAGAATACATTTTAGAGCTGTGCATTTGTTCATGTTTTCTTTAATTGTAAATGAACTTTGTATCTTTGCAATCTTCAATGTTTATTTCTGATACATGGAACTGTGTATGTATTTATTTTTGCAACTTTGAATTCAGAAATTAATTCATTTGTTGAAAAGGGGGTCTACTGTTCATCCTTTTCCTGGGTATTGTTTGTGGGTGTGGGGAACAAGAACTTTGTGTCATTTATCTGCATCCTTTTTGTTTCTAATTTAGTCTTTCACATCTATTTCATGGTTATGAATAGGTGTTAGTTTCCTTTTCTACTTTCTGGTCAAAAGCATACCCTAGATTCCATTCATTACACATTGTAAGAGGGAGATGTACCTCCAAAATTTAGAGGAAAGTTGCCAATTCAATGTCAACTTCTCCAATTGTTAGCACTGATTGTTCTTCTTTCTGGGCATTCTGAGTTGTTTTCTAAAACTATTTTTGAATGACAAATCTGTTCATAAACACATTTTTGGAGACTCTGCTGGGGATCGAACCAAAGTGCCAGTGTCTTCTTTCCTCATAAATTTAATGGTACCTCCACCAGAGGAGGTTGGTGACTCTATTTTATTTGAAGACCTCAAAAAATGTTCTGGTGCCAAGAAAATCAAAGAACTCAGCCCAAAGCCAGAAGAAGACCGCAACCAACAATTGAAGAAATATTAGCCAAAGATGACAAGATACTTCATTTATTGTGGAACAAAATTAAAGCAAGTATTACTGAAGTTGAAAGGAAAGGGCTGCATCCATCTGAAGATCAAAAATCGATATTGCTGCTCAAAGATTTACATCACTAATTTTATTCTCTCAAAGATCATCAACAAAAGATTCGTTAGTTAAGATTACTTAAAGAAGAACTGGAAGTGCCATGGAATTCCAATCAGTAGCAGATGAAAATTTTAAACCAGGCTGAAAATAAAAGACCAAAATCTTCCTTGATATGCATGCAAACAAGTGAACAAACTCTCATTTCTCCTGAGGAAGAGGTATTATCATCAGATTCTAATATTGTTTTTATTCACAGCTGGTGCATGCAAAGCTCAGGTAATGACTTTTTGTGTGGAATCATGGATGAAAATGGTGATATTACCAAATTTAAAGTAGATGCAAATGACTATAGTAACATGGAAAAAGGTACAGATAGTACTATATCTATATTTTCTTTTCCTCCTAAATCAGAAGCTTTTACCTTCGATACTGATGAAGTAAAGCAAAGGGTAGAAAATGTCTTTGAAAAGGATGATAAAGGATTTTCAGATTATAGTCCAGCTATGGAAGTTTTTATCTTTGATGATGATTCTAAGATTGATGATATAAAGTCTAAAAATCTGATTAGTAAGGAGGAAATGAAATCATTAAGTCTTTGTACAACGACATATATGTAGCCTGAGTATACATCATTTAAATTTTCTAATAAAGAGAATGTTATGCCAACTCACATAGTTTGTAATGATAGAGATGCATGTGAAGATAAAACTGAGAAATTTGATAGTCCCATGGTCAAGCCTGGTGAAGGTATGGACAAATTGCATTCTCAATCTGTTTGTGATCTCAGTGATGATTTTATTTGTACGAATAATGAAGAAGTTGCTATTTTTAGATTTGATCCCATGATTATAGAGTATGAGATTCAGAAAACACAATCTGTAGTGAACTGCCCAGAGGTTAATTCAATTTTTAGCCTACAAAAAGAATGTTTAATTTCTGGATCTTTCTTTCCATATTCAAAAGAAGTCTTTGAAGTTATGATCAAAGTTGAGCCAAAATATTTTGTCCATGTCGCATGTAATGGTTTTGAAGACGTAAACTTTGTTTCGGAGGTCTTTGATGAAGAATGGTTATTTGGGCATGATTGTGTGTTTCAAAGGTTCTTGCAGTCTATCAGTCGGAGGTCTAATATTTCAGCAGTTGCAAAGTGGCATTTGTTTTTAATTTTATCAGACAACCACAACCCATTATTTCGCAGGGGGTCATATTTCTCCCAGCCCGTGGATGGTTTCACATGAGCAAGATGGAGCATTTCTTGAGGTAGGATTTTCCTGCCTTGTACATATTATAGTTGGCAATTTTGGTGTGAGTTTGTTTTTCAGTTTTGACTTGTCCATTTTGGTTTGTGCCCTGTCTCCCCTCCACCCCTTTGCAAAGCAACACCTTGTGCTCTTTGACTCTGCTACCCAATGGATTATTCATCAGTCCATGCTTGAGTTCTGAGTCCCTTGCTTCATCCTTCACAGTCCTCATCCCCAATCAGAGCCTGTTGTTACTGCAAAATTTAAACTCAAAAAATTTTCAAATTTTTGTGCATTTTCTTATACACCCCGAAACCTTACCAAGTCACAAAAATGATTAAACTTAAAAATCTATAAAATTTGGTGTGAAATCCTTTTATGAGATTAACCATAATTTCATCCATATGCTTTACCATTTGTGAAAATCTTTCCTTCACATTTTTCTGCATGTGATCCACAAACTGAGTCAAAACCAACTTTTTCGGTTGCTGGAGTAGAATTCATTTCTCAGTTTTGTTCTAAGAAGTTGAGTCAGTATGTTGTCTAAATTTTGTACAAAACCAAGTTACTGTGTGGAAGTTATGATGTTTTCCATCTGGAGGTTTCAAGTCTATTCACAAGATAATATTTTCAAAGGAACAAATTATACTTTCAAAGTTTGTTAAATCATATGTTTCTTTAAGCTTTATGTAAAGAGTGGGTCTCAGTAGTGTTTAAAGATTTGGGTTCTTTGATGTCGGGGGTTTGTCAAAACTTGGAACCAATATTATCTAGGTTCCTATTTCTCTCTACTCCCTGACTCTTTCTTGTCGTGGGCTTTCCAAGTTTTAGAACTCTAAAAACTCCCGACCACATGGTTCAAGAGTTCTTAAAAGGCCCGATAGCTCGACTCACCTCTCTTTGCAAACCATTAATGTTGAATTAACCTAGTCAGAGGATGCAATTATATGCAAGATCATGCTAAGATAGGTATTGATGGTACTTGTTGATGATTGTTTTTACACATTCATAACAAAAGTTAAAATTCATAAAATGAACCTAACTATCTTGAAAGATATGAAGAAATCAATTAAGAGTACTTAATCCCAAGTTTCCGTATGGTCAGGTCTTGACCTATTGGACAATTCAGTAGGTTACTATGAAGCTGTAATATGCAAGGGGCATTACATGATTTAAGGTGATTGATTACTTACTGGACTCTAATTATGCAAATTGTTGCAAATATCAACAAATTATTCATTCCTTTGCATAAATTTGTTACTGTATCCTGAAGCTTTGTATGATTTTATACTTAAACATGCTTTCCTTTTCAAATATGTATAAAGATTGCCAAATATCAACTTAATTGCTCTTAATTCCTCAAATGTTAGACAATCTCCTTTAGATTTCTGCGTTTAAGCTAAGTATTTCAAAGTTTGAGAAAAGTTAGAGAGAATTCAAAAAAAATCAACATCACTGGCTACAGGATCTAAATGCTCTGTTATGCACATGATAAGAATTATAGCAAATTCAATTAAATCAGCAGACTAAATCGTTAAATGCAAATGTCCTGAGTATTTTCACAAACATGCATTCAAAATTGCGAGCTTTAAGAGAAACTATTTCAAATATAAAGATTAGCTAGAAAACACTTTGAAAATAGATGCAGAATTCTAGATTCAATTGTATTTAAAACACATAGTCATATAAGATTTACAATGTATGAATGACTCTTAGCTTCATTAATTGAATTCACAAAAACTTACAATGCTTTACAGATACAATAAGAAAGATGGACATTCCACGCATTCCTTAGTGCAGACACAGGCGACCTCCTCTAAACTAAAATACTCTTTCTACTCAAAGTTTCAGAATAAATTACAATTGCTAGCTAGTTTCTACAAATCCCTGTGTAAATAATATACATGTAGCAAAGTTCCTTATATAGATTTTGAACTTTCAAATTGCTACGGCTACAACTTCCATCCACGGCTGAGATTTCTCCATCTTTGATCAATGGTGCATCTTTATCTCATAACCGTCTGCCAAAATATCTATTTACCATCTTTTCCCTCCCTTAAAGGATGCTATTGGAATCTTTTACAAAATAAGATTCCCCTTTTCTTATTGACTTTCTCCCAGCAAGGCTCTTTATTTGACTTTTTTCTCCAAAACCCTTTACCCTTGCTTGCCTTCTCACTTTTTCAAATATTACTTGAAATTGCCAATTACACCTTCTACAAAGGTGCAGTCCCCTCCTGGACTCTTTGCCAAAATGTACTCTTGCATCATGATTCCCTCCTTCAACTTCTTTTCTTTATTCTCCGAGCCCTCTCTTCTCTTCTGATATTTCTTCATTTTACCCCACTCTTCCATCAATGTATCTATCATCTGTTTGCTGAGATTGGCATCCAGATTTTCTATGCATAGTGCAAATATGGCATTGAACTCTGTTAATACCCTTTCTAAATTATACGCTGGCATCTCCATACATTCATGCTGCATGAGTCTTTCTATTATCTTTTTATGCATTTTGATCATCTCACCTGCTTCTTCTAAATTTTTTACAACTGTTGTACATTTTTTGATGTTATCTTCCTCAAATTTAAGCTCTAATATTACTTGCGGCACTTGATTTGCCAATGTAACAGTAAGTGCTCCTTCATTGATCAATTCTTCTACTCTTCCTTCCACTTCTGTCAGATGTTCAATTTCAAATATGCATTCCTCTTTTCTAGTTTGACACTTATGTGTAAGTATCATACACTTATTCTTTTCCTCTGTAACTATTTTCCAACTTCCCATAGCCTGCCTTATTGTCTGCTCACCTTCTTGTATAAAATCATTGAACCATTCATCAAAAATATTAGCCTTGAACCTTTTATTCTCCATGCTCTTTATTTCTTCTTTTGATACTACTGTTATGTTAGTAGGCAATTCTAGAATTGTGGCACTGGGATCAAATATCCCTTTAATAAATTATTGGAGCTGGACAATGTGTCCTTTTAAATAATCCTATTTGCCTTTGGCTTTCTTCAGCATCTCTGCTGTCACTTGGTGCATGTCTTCCCATTCATTGATGTGTTGCTCTCTTGTAGAATGCCTAAGGTCAAGATTCAATATCTTATATTCCTCCAAGGCTATCTCACCTTTTTCCTTTTCCTTTTATGTTATAGCTAGGTTTAGCATTCTGGATCCACGTGGACCTCTTTGAATATCAGACATTGTCCTAGCTTTTCTCTTTTCTTTTCTTGGAGTGGTCTTCTCATCTAATAAACTTTTAATGTCAATTGGTGCTAATTGGACCTCTTTTTCTTCCTTCCTTAACTCTCCTCCTAACCAGGTAGGAACTTCTCTTATGCCTTCTATAGCCTTTATTTCATCAATTACTTCTTCATGTGATCCTTCTGTTTCCCCTTCCTCTTGTTGCTGCTCCTGTTGCGGTGCTTGTTGTTGTTGTAGAGGCTCTTGTTGTTGTTCTGGTATTTGCTGCTGTTGTGGAGGCTCTTATTCCATATGATCCCTTTCCTGTTCTTTTGATTCAACTTCATTCTCCTCTTCTATCTCAGTGTTTCCTCTACCTTCAGCCTCTTCTTCAGGAGCTTTTTCTTCTTGATCCTCTTCTGCATTTATTTGCTCCTCACCTTGCAGGTTGACATCCTCTGTTTGTTCATCAACCCTATTTTCCTCTATCTTTTCTATTTCTTGCTTATCTTTAGGCATCTTAACTTTACCTTCTGTTTTGTCTATACCTTCTATTTGTATTTGCTCTATATGTACAAGAGAATTTTCTTTTGTGCTATCTTCTTTTGCTTCTTTTCCTTGATCCTGCACATCCTCTATATTCTTTTCTTCATCACTGGGCTCATCATATACATTCAGCATGTTTAAGGCATCCACCTCTAATGTATCTTCCTTTGTTTCTCCTTCTACTGAAGCATGCCTTTCTGTGCTTACTTCTTCATGTGTTTCCTCCTTTTTAGATTCTTAAATTTTATATGCCTCCTCTTGCACATCTTTAATAATTTCTCGTGGATCCAAGGTACCGAATGGATCTACTGACTCTGTTGCTTCCTATATTTTTTCTTCTTCATTTTCCATACTGTGTTCAACTTCTACTTTAGCCTGACTGCTTGGCTCATCCTCTTCACTCAGGAAATCACTTGAATCTTCTTCTATGTCAATTGCCTTTCCTTTATACATTGTTCCTTCCTCACTATCACTACTCTCAATATGCACAGTTTCCACAGTTTGTTTGGCTTTGTATGTTTCTGACTCTTGCAACCTTTCTCTTGCCAACTTTATTTTTACTTTAATAAATGTTTGGTGTAGGAGCACCAAGGGGTTTGGAGCCCATGTATATACTTTCACTTTTTTGGTGTGATGTTCATTTGTGATTTTCAAATAGGAAGGAGTGAACAAGCGACGGGTATGAACATGCATTTGATACAAAGGTTGACCGGCTGACTTAGTAATGAAGACCGACGATAGTAAGTTAACGCTTGTATATACAAGCAAGAAGTTATCGGTGTAATAAGGACCATCAGGGAAGACGTTGGAGGTCCTAGCGAACAGTAGGATCATGCCGATAGAAGGCATATCAGCGTGAGTGTCAGTATCAGAGGAGAGGAGTGAAGTCCAACCGATGACGAAAGTCTGGCTGATGATGAACAAGGGATTAGTTGATCGGCATGAGGATGAAAAGAAAGTTACACCGCTAGCATAAGTCTGAGTGATGGATCCTCACCATCGGTGTGAGATAACATGTCAGAGATCGAAGAAAGAGCTTTGCCAACGGTTGAACTCTGAGTGATGAAAAGGCTCATCGAAGTGACTAAGGATATCAGTGGGAGAAGTTGAATGTTGGCTGATGTTGAAAGTCACACCGACAAGTGTGAAGGGAAGACTCATCAGGGAGAAGATGGGTATCAGCCAGAAATAAGAAGGCACCACCAATAGCAAATGTCTTACCAAAGGTAAAGCAAATGTATATGTCGATAAGACAATAGATTATCTTGCCGATGATAAAGTGAATGCATATTTCAGTATTGTATGATACAAATGAATGTATATGCGAAGGAGCAATACGAATGGAAAACCTAACCGAACAGACATAAAACCCTAACTATCCAATAACAGAGAAATGACGAATGGTATAAGAACTATTTTTGGCTTTGTAGATCAGTTAGAGAGAAGGTGGAAAAAAGTGGAAGATTGAAGAACATACATTGAATGTAATAGAGAAACTTCTAATAATAGAAACATTGACAGTTTGAATCCATTTGTATATTGTCTGTAGAGTACTTGTATAATCCAGTTTGCAGTAGAGTAGACAGTTTAATTTCTGTTCTTTTGTTTCTATTTGTACAAGATGTCTCTGTCTTGATGCCCCTGCATTTTCCTTGTACAGTCATGGAGGGCCATCAAGCAGAGCCCTTGTTTCTTTTGTTTTTGTTTGTGTTAGTGATTGGATTGTCAATGGAAGACAATGAGAACTTGTCCTAGGTGAGATGTGCTATAGCCCGGCTAGGTATGCATGTTGCAGTCTAAGAAGACAGGGGTGAAAAATAGAGAAGAAAGAATTGAGCACCAAGCAATCAGAACCCTGGACCTAGAGAGGAGGGCTGATAATGGGCTCAAGAAGGCTAGAAGCCTTGGAGATTGGGAATCTTGGAAGTAGTGAGGATAAGGAAGAGTACCTCATACCAAGAAAGCAGAGTCTGTATGGGAAACAACAGATAAATAGGTCTTTCACCTCTGTAATAGATTGCTTAGGTTGTTTTAGACATTTTGGGGTAGAAAATATCTATGAGCACTTGAATTGGTAGGGAAACCCAGGGATGACATAGGTCTTGAAGTGTTGTGTCAAGATGGGTTTTCAAAACCCTTAGTTCTCCCTATCAATGTTTGTCCTGGTTCCAATGATGTGGAGGCACTAGCTATATTTCTTAGCTTTTCACCTACTTCTTGTGCTCCAATTACATCAACTGGTTTAGAAGTTTCACCCTTTGCCAAACTTATTGGGATTGCCCTTCTGACTGGTTGTCTTGCTGCTTCCTTTGCAGCCTGTGTCTCTTATGCACTTATTTCATGACTAATGGACCTTGCATCAACAAAAGTATCTGATGCCACTGCTATTGTTATGTCTAAAGCATATGGATCCATTAATGTAGCATTTTTATCCTTCTCCACAATTTTAGCCTCCACAATCTTTCTCTTCTTTTCATAAAAACACTGCAAGTCCTCACTGGGCTCTATCTTTCTTTTCCTTCCCTTCTTTGGATATGTGACTTCCTTTCCCTCAGCTTTTAGTTCCTCAACTCTGTCTTTCAGCCAAGTCTTTGAAAACAATATTATTGGTTTAGATAATACATCCAATGATGTGTTCCAAGATTTTGACCAACCAGGCTCTGTAATAGGAGCCAACCTTGCCTCTGCATAACTCTGATGTAACAATTGATCATCATCTTGAACCTCTGGAGGAACATATATATTACCTATAGATTTCATTTTCTCAACAGTTAATCTTTTGTGAGCTCTTTTCCTCACCTCCCTTTCATTCTGGCAATCAGCCCAAAAATCTTCAATGTGTACTTGATGTTTATACTTTTTATCCACAAAGTTTTGAATTCTGTGAAAAGGATCAAACCTTCTAACCAAATCAAATTCTTGAAAACCATAGTATCTCAGTTCTTGTTCTGAATACCCTGCAACTTCTTCACTATAGCAAGAGTACCTACCAATGGCCCAAGGTAACCTTACATTTCCTCTAGTGTTAAACTTCCTCTTGTATATCTTGAAAATCCTCAAGTTCTGTCTTGAAAATTCCAACACAATTAGCTTATCAGAAGGCTATCTAGGTAGAATAAACAGTTTCCCTTCAAATCCTTATGTAAGTGAAATGTTCAAACTGTATGAACCATGAACTATGCAGTCTAATTGCATCTTCTGCATCTTTAGATAATCTCCTGTCTGATTCTTCTCACAACACCCTTACCATGTAAGTATAAAAAACATCATTAACCAAAGCAAAATTCTTTAAGGCATTTTCCTCTTGTAAAAAATGGTAATGTTCATATATTAATTTCTGGTCTGGACCATCTCCTAGGGCACCAACCCTTTCTATTCCATGATTGTAAGGTCTAATTTCTGAAGCACATAAGTATAACACATAAGAAGACAAATAAAAGGACAAACTTTTCTGTTGTCTCATCATGGCCTGCCTCCAAATAGCTGTGCTAATTGCCTTAGCCCAATGGATTTGCCCTTGCTCCTTTTCTCCTACTCTTATGAATTCAATGACAGTGAACATCCATGGTTCACACTTAGTACCTTCTCTTAATCCAACTAACCTGCTCAGCATAGTTATCATCAAAAAAATTTTCTTCTCTGAAATATACCCTCATCATATTCTTAGGTAATCTGGCTGCAGCTTTTGGCTTGTTTTCTAGGCTGTACCAGTTGTGAAATATTTTACCTTTACATTCTCCTTCATTTGTGTAAAAATTCTCATTATATTGATCCATATCAATATCTTTCATTTTTTCATTAATCTCTAATCCAAAAGTTTTGGCAATACCCTCTTTGGTTAAATCAGCAATTAATCTGTCATGTAACATGATCTTCCTGGTGGATGGATCATATAAAATCACACAGTCCAAACATAAATCCTTAGCCTCCATTGCCAGTGGGAAATCTACAGCTCTGTATAGTCCACTCTCCCAAATACACTTCATATCTTGTGAGGCATCTGCAGCAGTAATTTTCTTCAACACATCCTCTGCATCATAGTTTCCTATGTTTGTATCTTTACCTACCCCACTCATACTAATCAGGGATGGACAACCTCTATACAAGGGCAACTCTTCTTTCTCTACTTCTTTTCATAGCTTTCTTTCTTTTTTCACTTCGTCCCCTATATCCTTCTTGTGTTTCGGGGCCATCCTGTAGAAGCATGCATCTTTTAACTTTCATTTTACTTCATGTTTAGGGTTTTTACAATGAATACCTACTTTTACCATTTACCCTAACTTGTTAATCTTTTCCATCCTTTATTCTTTAAATTCATTAAGCTCTACT
Source organism: Cunninghamia lanceolata (assembly GCA_027924645.1). Taxonomy (NCBI): domain Eukaryota; kingdom Viridiplantae; phylum Streptophyta; class Pinopsida; order Cupressales; family Cupressaceae; genus Cunninghamia; species Cunninghamia lanceolata. Next base: position 60,975 of record BSBN01001666.1, read on the forward strand.
TAGCTAATTAACAATTAAAATAGTAATTTGCCAAATGCATACGTTTTGCAACGAAATTACTAAAATTAACAGTATTTTAACAACTAAAAATAAATGACATTTTGGGGTAAATACCTGTTTTCCATGACCGTTTACCCGTTGACTTACTTTTACCATTTTCACCTTTGTCCAGCTACTGTAGCTCTGTCGCTCTAGTAAATTTTGCTTATTCATTGTAACAGTTTTCTTTTCTGCAATTTTTAACTCTTACAGTATATCTTGAAAGTGAAATAACATTAAAATTGCCCTAACCCTCATTAAATTTCCCTTTGTTTGAGTGTTAAATTCGCATTAATTATAGCAATTAATGCGCTACAACCTTTGGCTTTCCTCCTTAGTGTTTTAAGTTTTTGAACTCTTTACCGTTAGCTTAATTCAACATGCATACACTTTTCTTTGTATATTTCATTGTATGTTCCTTTTGTATATTTTCGTTGTATCTCTTTATTGTATCTTCAAACATACAATCATTTTATGCAAAGAACTAACTAACACTCTTTTTACCTTTTTTGCTTTTTCATACACCTTTGTATATTTTGTTTTGTATATCTCGCTTGTATATTCTGTTGTATAAGTGCACATACAAACCCCTTATACAAACATTTCCCTACCTTTTCCTCTTTTGCGATGCCTTTGATTCTTTGTATATCAGGATTGTATATTATAAACATACAAATGGCCAAATATACAAAGACCTTTCTATTTTTTAACTCTTTTTGACATCCGGCTTGTATTTCCATTTTGCACTTTCGCTTTGCATATTTAAACATACATTGTAATTATACAAGACAAAATGTGCAAGCGATGGGACCCACCTTACCTTTCCCTTGTATCTCCGTGATGTATATGCTATTTGTATAAAACCATTAGATACAAGCAAAAATGCATACACTTCCTTTCGTATCACTTTTTGGACTTATCCTTTCTATAAACCACATTGTATTTACCATCGGTTCCGCAATGTATATAAAACTTTGTATATTTTGCCTTGTACATTCCGAAACATACAAAGATGAAAACATACAATAGTTTAATCTCATTTCATAATGATTTTGGTTCTGGCAATTATATAAAGTGAAATGTATATCGCAATATACATTAAGTCTTAATGCATCACTTATATTGTATTTCAATTTTCTTTCAATTCCGCATTGTATATATCACAATGCATGTCTCCCATTACCTTACATACAAATGCGAAATATACAACCATTATTCCTTATTTCACAATCCTTTCGATTTCACTTTGTATATAAACTACAATGTATATAACCAAACATATACAAAGTGCAAAATATACAACGATTATGCCAATTTTAATATCTTTTTCAATTTCGTGCTATGTAGAACCTGTTGTATATTTACTTTGTATGTCTGCCATTTACGAAATGTACAAATCAAAATATACATAGCAAATTTCAATGTTTATTCATTTCAACTTTGACTCTTTTCGGGCCCGACTTGTATATTAAGATAAATCGTTAGCAAGATATGTATACAAGTATAACAACATACCAAAACCCAAAGACTTCCCCTTTTACAACTAACACAAAGACACGATATACAAATGCATTTGTATATGAAATGACTTTGTATATACAAAACACAAACCCTCTGATTGTACATTTACCAAAAACCTTATAACTTGCAAAATACATGGAATTTTGAAATGGTTCAAAAAGCAACCCCTATTCATTTTTCACAAGGAATTCACCCATACTATGCACTGATACTAAATGTTATTTTTTCTCTATTTTCACCAAGGTTTGTACTTTTAGTTACCTTTTCCCCTTTACCACCAAGCAAACCCACACACAGAAGCAACCAAAAGCCAGCTACAATAGGGGTCCTCATTTTGCTAAGAAGTAATATGGGGCGTGTTGTGAGCATCACAACAACTAGCAACCAAATAAAACACTTAAAATGAAATAAATTAATAATTTCCAACTATCTTTTCTGCAAATCATCATTTAACTTGAGACCTAATGTATTCAATAAGGTGCATGAATTTTTATTTTCAGTTTAAGTAGGTGCACGTGATTAATAATCCTCATCTTGAAAATTAGTTGAACAAACCAGTGACTGACATTAGACTACCTATTTGATGTTATTCCCTCATAGCCAACCAGATAAAGCCTCGTTGCTAGCAGGCGTCTATAGCCCTGACAAGGTTATCGTTACAATTCTCCTAAGTAGAGCCCCACTGCCAGCAAGCGTCTATAGCCCCGGTAGAGTTGCTTAGATGACTTAACCTAGATTTCAATAAAATCCATTTTATTCATTTATTTATTTTTATATTTTGTTTCTGATAGAGATTTCATAAGATATTTCAGTTATAACTTCATGATGCAAGGAATAGTCACTTGCTAAAATTAAGCTGAGAATTGTAATGGTAACAAGGGTGACCTCTGATTTTTCACCTAATATCTACACTGGTAGGTTCAACAAACCCAAGGATTTTAGGTGTGTCATTGTGAGAACTTCCCTTGAATGCTCAACCCATTCTTATTGAATACAAAATTTCACAAGTTAACTAACTTTCTACATTCACGACAGTCACAACAAATTATGCATAAATTTCAAATAATTCACCTAAATGTTCTGAATTTTATATTGTTTTCAATTATTGTTAGTCTGCTCCTTTATACTCTAAAATGAAAAAAACATCCCTACTAAAGCAACACAACACACAAACAAAAACAAAACAAAACAAAACCAAAATAAACAAAACAAAAACAAAAAAAACACAAACAAAACATAACAAAACAAACAAAACAAAACTATACATTATTCACATTATGATACAACAGACCAACAACTCTCACCTCAAGCCTGAAAGTAATGTTTCAAGTGCTAGCCATTAACTGGTAATGGCACATCTTCTCCAATCAAGGTCTTAAGCCTGAAAGTGTTGTCTCCTATTATTTCTGACACCTGTAATGGACCTAACCTTAACTTGTCAAATTTTCCATGATTTCCCTTTTTCTCATGTGCTTTGTCCCAGCACAACACTAAGTCTAAAATTCTAAATGTTTTGACTCTTGCTCTTTTGTCAAACCATCTCTTTACCATTGCCTGATGTTTAGCAAACTTTTCAATGGCTTGATCTCTTTTCTCATCTAATTCCAACAGTTGGATTATTCTAGCTTCTCTGTGATCATCAAAGCCTAAGTATTCATTAGCAAATTTCTAAACTAGTATTCTTAAATTAATTGGAAGTATGGGATCAGTCCCATAAACTAAGTGATAGGGTGCATTGCCTAAGGCTAATTTAACCCTGGTCCTATCCACCCACATCGCATATTTCAGTAGTGTGTTCCATTCTCTTGGGTTCTTTTCAATGAGCTTTTTGATTATATCTAATAAAATCTTATTTGTTGACTCAGCTAACCCATTCCCTTGAGGATAATAGTTCGAAGAAAACTTTAAAACAATACCATGTTCAAATGCCCATTTAGAAAATTTTAAAGAAGAAAATGCCAGGCCATTGTCACATACCAGTGAATAAGGAGCCCCAAACTTGGTTATGATGTTCTCTTCAAGGAATTTGATGACTACCTCAGTAGTAGAGAATTTCCAACATGTGGCTTCAGTCCACCTTGTACAGTAATCAGTCACTGTCAGTATAAATTTGTGTCCTGCAGATGATGGAGGGTTTATGACTCTAATGAAATCTAGGCCCCACTGTGCAAATGGCCTAGATTCAATAACTGGCTGCAATGGATTAGCCTGATTTCTCCCTTTGTCTGCTATAGTTTGACAGATGTGGCAACTTCTAATGTGACTCTCTGTATCTTTAAACATAGTAGGCCAATAATATCCCGCTCTCAATATTTTATGCATTGTGGCTAAATGGGAACCATGAGCAGTTCCATACTTATCATGCAAGTCTAGCAATACCTTATTTGCTTCATCTCTATTTAGACATCTTAAATAAATTCCTTCATGGTTCTTCTTGAATAGAAGACCTCCTTGTACCATGTATTTTTGTGCTTTGATCTTTAAAGCTCTTCTCTGTGAAGACTTCATCTTGCTCAGATATTTTCCTGATATCAGAAAAGTATTCAAATCATCATACCACCCTGATGCATCACTAGTGTTCAACACATATTGCTATTTTACCAAGTTTGGGTCAGTATTGGCTATGGTTTGCACTAGAGCTTGTCCTCTGACCAGATTCATTGGAATGATTTCCATATCAAATTCTTGCAAAGTGGTGATCCACTTAGCTCTTTTCTCTCCAGGTTCATTCTGCATCAGCAGCATTTTCACTGCTGCATCTTGTACTATAGCCTTAACCTGACTGCGTAAGATGTAATGTCTGAACTTTTTTACTGCTCTTACCAGTGCAAACACTTGTCTTTCTGTATCAAGGTATTTTAACTGTGCATCTTTCAGAGGTGCACTCATAAAAGCTATTGGCTTCTCTTCATCATTTTCTCCTTTCTGTGTCAAAGCAACTGCAACTAAATGTGTGGATGCAAAAGAATAAACATAGAATGGCTTTGTGTAATCTGGACTGGCTAATACAGGAGCATCAGAAATTGCTTCCTTGATATCTTCAAATGCATCTTTTGCTACTGGTGTCCATTATATATCCACATCCTTCTTTAACATGGCATTTAATGGTCACACTATCTCTGCAAACCCTGTAATGAACTTCCTGACAAAATTAATTTTACCAAAAAATGATTTTAATTCCATTTTAGTGTTTGGTAATTGTAATTTCTTAATTCCTTCTATTCTATCAGGGTCAATTGATATACCATTCTTAGAAATGACATGTCCTAATAGTTTTCCTTTTGTTACTCCAAATGAACATTTCTTAGGGTTAAGCAAAATTCCATACCTCTCGCATCTCTTGAGAATTCTTCTCAGATCCTTAGCATGAGTGGACACATCTTTAGAATAAATAGTTAAATCATCCATATAAATTACAATGCACTTACCTGTCAGTCCACGGAATGCAATATCCATGGCTCTCTGAAAAGTGGCACCTACATTGATTAGTCCAAACGACATTCTTCTGTAAGCATAATTACCCCATTTACATGTGAAAGTAGTTTTCAACCTATCCTCTTTATCGACCAAGACCTGGTTATACCCTAAAAATCCATCCAGAAAAGACATCATCTTGGCCCCATTCACTGCTTGCAGCACTTCATCCATGGGAGGCAAAGGATAATTATCTTTCTCAGATGCCTTGTTTAAAATCCTAAAATCTACGCATAACCTATTATCTCCACTTTTCTTTCTAACAAGTACTAAATTAGCTACCCAGGTTGAATGTCTGACAGGGAAAATTATTCTAGCAGACAACAGTTTTTTCACTTTTTCAAATATCAAAGGTTCTAAAATTGCATTCACAGGCCTTTGCTTTTGCCTAAATGGTTTGATATCTAGTTTTAAAGGTATCACATGAGTGATGATGGACGTATCATATGTCTTTAGATCTTCATATGTCCATGCTATAACATGTTTATAATATTTCAGAACATTAATAACTTCTTTTCTAATCTTCTCAGAACAGGCCTTTCCAATTTGTACATTCTAGGGATTCTGCTCTATTCCTAAGTTATAGGGATCAAACTTACCTCCCTCTATCTTAGGCAAGTCCTTCTGTTTTACTACTCCATCAAAATCAAAATTTGTTCTAACTCTATCACTCCTTTAGGCAAGAAATTACTCTTTAAGTTGATTATGTCTTCTTCATCCCAAGACACATCAGGCCTCTCTTGTTCATCAATAATTTGAGCCTCAAATACTTCATTGCAAGTTAGAAAATCTACAATTTGCTGATCCCCTTCAAATACCTGAAAATGAGTTACATTATCTGGCACACTGGGCACATTCACTAATTCTACAACAAATCTTTTCAATCCTGACAGTGTTAAAGGTTCTAGTGTGCTAGTAGCAACTGCTAGTGCATCTGGCCTATGGTTCATTTCTCTAGGGATATGCTCTATATTGAAAGCATCAAATGACTCTATTAAATCCCATACCCTATGCCTATAACAAACCATTTTCTTATAGTTGCATGCATATAACTTTCTTACCTATCTGACTACTAGCTCAGAGTCTGAAAATACTTTGATCATCGTTACCTTTTTCTTTATAGCCATGACCAGTCCATAAATTAGAGCTTCGTACTCTGCAACATTGTTAGTACAAGCAAACTGTAACCTATATGCTGCTAAACATGATTTGCCATGAGGATCTATAAGTTCTACACTAGCACTTGCACCCTGTTTAGATTTGGAACCATCACATTTTAATGTCCACATGCCATCTTTATTCTTTTGATGTTTTGCTTTAGCATATTTTACCTTTTCTATCACCTATACAGTGCTATCTTGTTTATTCAATGGCAATTCATTTTGGCTTACTTGCACATTTGTCTTTTCAATTTGTAGATCAGAATGACAGACACTTTTATCTTTTGACTCTTTTCCTAAATTTGAAGTTGATTCATTTATGTTGTTCTGAAAATAACTCTCTGGGTGATTAACCTTTCCTTCTTGGGGTTCCATCCCCTTTGTGCATTTTATGTACTCATATTCAATAATGTCTCTACACATTCCACAATTCTCTTCAGAATGTGGCTTATCATGAACTCTACAATTATTTTTGTATAACTTGCATTGAACTGGAAGATTTTGTTCTATGCACTTTTCTATTTCTTGTCTAATGATCTGGCTAAAATTATTCAGTGCATTATTTTCTTAATCAGAAGAATTTCCATCAGACTCTATAAATAATACTGTTGCCTTATTGATAGGCTTTTCTTCAAAATTCAGCATTAAGATTTCCTCAATCTGTACCCCTTTATTAGTAACCCTGTAAACACCAGGTTCAACAGAAACATACAATATTTCGTTAGTCCTATTGTACTATGTGATCATATGTTTCATCCTAGGTTCAACTTCTATTCTAATATGATTTGGCACACCTCTCCAAGGTAACCACATATGTGAGAAGTCGGTGACCATATATCTATTCAAAGTCTTTGACCAGTCTCTACTCAATAACATCCCATAATTTATAGGTATATCCACTACTTGGATGTCAATGAACTGACTTACCCTGGGTCTAAAGCTAACTGCATTTGCATATGCATTAACTCTCCAATCACATTAACTTCAGTTTTGTCCAACTGTGTAACAACTTTGGTAGATTTAGTAGGGGTCAGCCCTAAAGTTTTACATATCCCTAAGGGCATTACATTGGCTAAGGCACCTGAATCTACCATACAATTGTGTATGTTCTTTCCACACAGTCTAACAGTTAACAAGAAAGGAGGAGCATCCTTCTTATCTGCATACATTACAACATTGGTGTTAGATGGTTGCTCTGCTTTCTTACTTTTTTCTTTGGACTGTGTATCCCTATTAGGAACATTTACTTCAGTAGAAACCTCACCTGTCACAGATGCATCCAAGGGTTTAATAAAAGCATTTCTAACCCCTAGAGTTTTCAACAATTCACACAAAGGTATACTGAACTTAATTTTCTTTATCTCCTCAGACAGATAACTCATCAGTCTCATTGTCTCTACAGTCTCTGTTTTATTAGTTTGAACCTTCTATGCAACTGTCCCATTATTTGCATTATGATTGGCTTTCAGTATAGCATGATTGTTGCTAGCATTCTAGTCCAGGGGAGTATTGTAATTGTTAGGAGGAGTGGAAGTGGTGAAAGGACCTCCTGGCCTAGGGTTATTTCTCAGGTTGTAAGTATGATTCTTACTTGACTGTTGGAAGGCTTGCACCTCCTCTATCTCATACAACACCTCATTTTCAGTTTCAAATGGAAACTGAAAAGCATTTAATACTAAGGCTGTCTCAGGATATAAGTTTTCACAAAAATATGGTTCATCCTCTAACAATTGATCATCTTCCTCTTCTCTAAATGTGAAATTCTCTAAGACTAAGGCAGTGTCATATCCTGAGGGTACTATTTCATTACCTTTGGGAACTAAGAACTCAGAAGTAGGAGCCTGTACATCCACATTAAAAATACTTGCTGCCAGATGAAACTGAGGACAGTATAATTCGACATGGGCACTAGTATTATGTATTCTACACCAATTCTTCAATGCTACATTGGCCATTTGAATCCTTGCCATTTGCTTAGTATCCTGGTTATCCACATTCTCAAATGGAGAAGCCAGAGTGCCATTATTTGGCCCAATGTTCCAGGTTTTAGGTGGCTTAGGTTGATTCTGATTCCTATTATTGTTATTCCAGGCTCTGTTATCTATAGCTGGTCCTTTATTTTGCATCTATTGTCCCTAATTTTAACTATGATTTTGACCCTGATTAGAACCCTGACCTTGGTTATAACTCTGATTCTAATTTTGGTTATGGTTGGGGTTGTAATTCTGGTTGTGGTTCTGGTTATAGTTTTGATTGTATCCCTGGTTGCTTCTACCGTAGAAATTCTCATTTCTCAATTGTGTCATCTCAGTGGTCAATCTTCTTAAATGTGTAGTAATTTCTTTGATATCTTCCCTTTCCTCTTGTGCTTTTGCTATAAATGTATCCTGAGGTGATTGGAAGAAAGATTGGCCATTATTCTGATTAAGATTGGCAGTATTACCAGTGTAAGGTACTATAGCCTGAATTGGAGCAGGATTATACACAGGTGTGTATGTAGGGACTGTATTTAGCCATGGAGTATTCTGTGTGGGAACTCCATTCCAAGGTTGTACTTGATTTTGCATTCTAGGATTTCCTCCATTGAGGAATGGATTATAGGTTGTTTGCCTCATTTCCTAGTTTACAGAGGCTGCCTCCTTATAGGCTTTAGATACTGTATCTATGTTAGGCTTTCTCTTGACAAACATGGTAGTTAATGGATCTAAAGCAACATAATACATAGATAACAATGTATCATCAGCTACTGTGTATGGTGCTACCAAACTAGAATATGCCTTTTGAAACCTGTCATTGAAATTATCAACTAGTTCCCCTTCACCTCTTTTGATTGTGGCCAATTTATGATATAAAATGGAAGGATCTACTGGTCCCCTAAATCTAGACAGAAATGCTTCCTCCAGAAGTGTCCAAGAAGAAACGTAACCACTAGGTAAATTCACATACTAGTTAGAAGCTAGTTCATTGAAAGTGTAAGGAAATAATCTACACACCACATCTTCATGTTCTAGCCTGGCTCTAAACCATGCCTCCTTAAATATCCTAATATGATCCTCTGGATCTTGATGCAACTGATATTTAGGACATATTTTCTCAGGGTTCTTTGGCATCTCATGATAATTGACAAAATATATGGTAGAATTGACATTGAAATAAGCCATCGCAGGTACTTGTGCTTGACCTGGACCTGTAGGAATACCTAGATTTTGAGGTGGACTTGGATTTCTGGGTGGACTAGGACCTCTAGGAGGACTAGGACCTCTAGGATGACCTGAACCAAGGTTTAAGAATCTATATGAAGAACTGTCAGGACTCACAATATTATGGATGTTAAAAGGTGATCCAGGAGGCGTTCCAGATGAACTTCATGTATTTGATATTTTAGGATTCCAAACTAAAGGACTTTTACTCTATCTTCTATCAGGTAATTGCACAAATATGTCTTCTAAATTGGATCTAGACCTAGTCACTCTACTACTATTATGAGCCATCTTTACTTAAATTCAACCTTAACTCCAATCAGGCCCTCCTTCTAGCAACAAAAACTGTTGATGATTGTTTTTACACATTCATAACAAAAGTTAAAATTCATAAAATGAACCTAACTATCTTGAAAGATATGAAGAAATCAATTAAGATTACTTAATCCCAAGTTTCTGTATGGTTAGGTCTTAACCTGTTGAACAGTTCATTAGGTTACTATGAAGCTGTAATATGCAAGGGGCCTTACACGATTTAAGGTGATTGATTACTTACTGGACTCTAATTATGCAAATTGTTGCAAATATCAAAAAATTATTCATTGCTTTGCATAAATATGTTACTGTATCCTGAAGCTTTGTATGGTTTAATACTAAAACATGCTTTCCTTTTCAAATATGTATAAAGATTGCCAAATATCAACTCAATTGCTCTTAATTCCTTCAAATGTTAGACAATCTCCTTTAGATTTATGTGTTTAAGCTAAGTATTTCAAAGTTTGGGAAAAGTTAGAGAGAATTCAAAAAAAATCAACATCACTGGCTATAGGATCTAAATGCTCTATTATGCACATGATAAGAATTATAGCAAATTCAATTAAATCAGTAGACTAAATCGTTAAATGCAAATGTCCTGAGTATTTTCACAAACATGCATTCAAGATTGCGAGATTTAAGAGAAACTGTTTCAAATATAAAGAAGAGCTAGAAAACACTCAGAAAATAAATACAAAATTCTGGATTCAATTGTATTTTTTAACACACAGTCATATAAGATTTACAATGTATGAATGACTCTTAGCTTCATTAATTGAATTCAAAAAAACTTACAATGCTTTACAAATACAATAAGAAAGCTGGACATTCCACGCATTCCTTAGTGCAGACATAGGCGACCTCCTCTAAACTAAAATACTCTTTCTACTCAAAGTTTCAGAACAAATTACAATTATTAGCTAGTTTCTACAAATCCCTGTGTAAATAATATACATGTAGCAAAGTTCCTTATATAGATTTTGAACTTTCAAATTGCTACGGCTACAACTTCCATCCATGGCTGAGATTTCTCCATCTTTGATCAACGGTGCATCTTTATCTCATAACCGTTTGCCAAAATATCTATTTGCCATCTTTTCCCTCCCTCAAAGGATGCTATTGGAATCTTTTATAAAATAAGATTCCCCTTTTCTTATTGAATTTCTCCCACCAAGGCTGTTTATTTGACTTTTTTCTCCAAAACCCTTTACCCTTGCTTGCCTTCTCACTTTTTCAAATATTTCTTGAAATTGCCAATTACACTTTCTACAAAGGTGTGGTCCCCTCCTGGACTCTTTGCCAAAATGTACTCTTGCATCACAATTCCCTCCTTCAACTTCTTTTCTTTATTCTCCGAGCCCTCTCTTCTCTTCTGGTATTTCTTCATTTTACCCCGCTCTTCCATCAATGTATCTATCATCTGTTTGCTGAGATTGGCATCCGAATTTTCTATGCATGGTGCAAATATGGCATTAAACTCTGTTAATGCCCTTTCTAAATTATACGCTGGCATCTCCATACATTCATGCTGCAGGAGTCTTTCTGTTATCTTTTTATGTATTTTGATCATCTCACCTGCTTCTTCTTCTAAATTTTGTACAACTGTTATACATTTTCTGATGTTATCTTCCTCAAATTTAAGCTCTAATATTACCTGCGACACTTGATTTGCTAATGTAACAATAAGTGCTCCTTCATTGATCAATTCTTCTGCTCTTCCTTCCACTTCTGTCAGATGTTCAATTTCAGATATACATTCCTCTTTTCTGGTTTGACACTTATGTGTAAGTATCATACACTTATTCTTTTCCTCTGTAACTATTTTCCAACTTCCCACAGCCTGCCTTATTGTCTGCTCACCTTCTTGCATAAAATCATTGAACCATTCATCAAAAATATCAGCCTTGAACCTTTTATTCTCCATGCTCTTTATTTCTTCTTTTGATACTACTGTTATGTTAGTAGGCAATTCTAGAATTGTGGCACTGGGATCAAATATCCCTTTAATAAATTGTTGGAGCTGGACAATGTGTCCTTTTAAATAATCCTATTTGTCTTTGTCTTTCTTCAGCATCTCTGCTATCACTTGGTGCATGTCTTCCCATTCATTGATGTGTTGCTCTCTTGTAGAATGCCCAAGGTCAAGATTCAATATCTTATATTCCTCCAAGGCTATCTCACCTTTTGCCTTTTCCTTTTATGGTATAGCTAGGTTTAGCATTCCCGATCCACCTGGACCTCTCTGAATAACAGACATTGTCCTAGCTTTTCTCTTTTCTTTTCTTAGAGTGGTCTTCTCACCTAATAAACTTTTAATGTCAATTGGTGCTAATTGGACCTCTTTTTCTTCCTTCCTTATCTGTCCTCCTAACTAGGCAGGAACTTCTCTTATGCCTTCTGTAGCCTTTATTTCATCAATTACTTCTTCATGTGATCTTTCTGTTTCCCCTTCCTCTTGTTGCTGCTCCTGCTACGGTGCTTGTTGTTGTTGTGGAGGCTCTTGTTGTTCTGGTATTTGCTGTTGTTGTGGAGGCTCTTGTTCCATATGATCCCTTTCCTATTCTTTTGATTCAACTTCATTCTCCTCTTCTATCTCAGTGTCTCCTCCACCTTCAGCCTCTTCTTCAGGAGCTTTTTCTTCTTGATCCTCTTTTGCATTTATTTGCTCCTCACCTTGCAGGTTAACATCCTCTGTTTGTTCATTAGCCTTATTTTCCTCTATCTTTTCTGTTTCTTCCTTATCTTCAGGCATCTTAACTTTACCTTCTATTTTGTCTATACCTTCTGTCTGTATTTGCTCTGTATGTACAAGAGAATTTTCTTTTGTGCTATCTTCTTTTGCTTCTTTTCCTTGATCCTGCACATCCTCTATATTCTTTTCTTCTTCACTGGGCTCATCATAAACATTCAACATGTTTAAGGCATCCACCTCTGATGTATCTTCCTTTGTTTCTCCTTCTACTGAAGCATGCCTTTCTATGCTTACTTCTTCATGTGTTTCCTCCTTTTCAGATTCTTCAATTTTATGTGCCTCCTCTTGCACACCTTTAATAATTTCTCGTGGAACCAAGTTACCGAATGGATCTATTGACTCTGTTGCTTCCTGTATTTTTTCTTCTTCAAGTTCCATACTGTGTTCAACTTCTACTTCAGCCTGACTGCTTGGCTTATCCTCTTCACTCAGGAAATCACTTGAATCTTCTTCTATGTCAATCACCTTTCCTTTATACATTGTTCCTTCCTCACTATCACTACTCTCAATATGCACAGTTTCCATAGTTTGTTTGGCTTTGTATGTTTCTGACTCTTGCAGCCTTTCTCCTGCCAACTCTGTTTTTACTTTAATAAATGTTTGTCCTGGTTCCATTGATGTGGAGGCACTAGCTATATTTCTTATCTTTTCACCTACTTACTGTGCTCCAATTACATTAACTAGTTTAGAAGTTTCACCCTTTCCCAAACTTATTGGGATTGCCCTTCTGACTGGTTGTCTTGCTGCTTCCTTTGCAGCCTGTGCCTCTTTTGCACTTATTTCATGACTAATGGACCTTGCATCAACAAAAGTATCTGATGCCACTACTATTGTTATGCCTAAAGCATATGGATCCATTAATGTAGCATTTTTATCCTTCTCCACAATTTTATCCTCCACAATCTTTCTCTTCTTTTCATAAAAACACTGCAAGTCCTCACTGGGGTCTGCCTTTCTTTTCCTTCCCTTCTTTGGATATGTGACTTCCTTTCCTTCAACTTTTAGTTCCTCAACTATGTCTTTCAACCAAGTCTTTGAAAACAATATTATTGGTTTAGATAATACATCCAATGATGTGTTCCAAGGTTTTGACCAATCAGGCTCTGTAATAGGAGCCAACCTTGCCCCTGTATAACTCTGATGTAACAACTGATCATCATCTTGAACCTCTGGAGGAACATATATATTACCTATAGATTTCATTTGCTCAATAATTAATCTTTTGTGAGCTCTTTTCCTCACCTCCTCGTCGTTCTGGCAATCAGCCCAAAAATCTTCAATGTGTACCTGATGTTTATACTTTTTATCCACAAAGTTTTGAATTTTGTGAAAAGGATCAAACCTTCTGACCAAATCAAATTCTTGAAAACCATAGTATCTCATTTCTTGTTCTGAATACCCTACAACTTTTTCACTATAGCAAGAGTACCTACCAATGGCCCAAGGTAACCTTACATTTCCTCTATTGTTAAACTTCCTCTTTTATATCTTGAAAATTCCAACACAATTAGCCTATCAGAAGGTTATCTGGGTAGCATAAATGGTTTCCCTTCAAATCCTTATGTAAGTGAAATGTTCAAATTGTATGAACCATGAACTATGTAGTCCAATTGTATCTTCTGCATCTTTAGATAATCTCCTGTCTGGTTCTTCTCTCAACACCCTTACCATGTAAGTATAAAAACATCATTAACCAAAGAAAAATTCTTTAAGGCATTTTCCTCTTGTAAAACAGGGTAATGTTCATATATTAATTTCTGGTCTGGACCATTTCCTAGGGCACCTACCCTTTCTATTCCATGAATGTAAGGTCTAATTTCTAAAGCACATGAGTATAACACATAAGAAGACAAATAAAAGGGAAAACTTTTCTGTTGTCTCATCATGGCCTGCCTCCAAATAGCTGTGCTAATTGCCTTGGCCCAATGGATTTGCCCTTGCTCCTTTTCTCCTGCTCTTATGAATTCAATGATAGTGAACATCCATGGTTCACACTTAGTACCTTCTCTTAATCCAACTAACCTGCTTAGCATAGTTATCATCAAATAAATTTCTTCTCTGAAATATACCCTCACCTTGGGCTTGTTTTCTGGGCTGTACCAGTTGCTGAATATTTTACCTTTACATTCTCCTTCATTTGTGTAAAAATTCTCATTATATTGATCCATATCAATATCTTTCATTTTTTCATTAATCTCTAATCCAAAAGTTTTGGCAATACCCTCTGTGGTTAAATCATCAATTAATCTGTCATGTAACATGATCTTCTTGGTGGATGGTGTTAGACTTAGGGCATACAACTGAGAGGGGGGGTGAATCAGTTGTACGAAACTTTCTTTTTTTAAACACTTGAGTATTCTTTAGTGATTGGCATAATATTAATCATGAACCATAATGCATTCAAATCAAAAGCAAAAACATATCAACACACATGACACCAAGATTTTGACGTGGAAAACCCAGTTAAGGGAAAAACCACAGGGTGATTAACCCAAGAATATATTCTCTGTTAGAAGAATATAAAGAACAAAATGGCACATGCCAATTAGGGCTCACTGCCCGAGTACACTGCTCACAAGAGTCTCACTGCCTACAAGAGACACACTATCTACAAAGGAATAAGTATCACCTTTATGAACTAGAGAATAGCATCTTCAACATGCTTGAATCAGTTCCATTTAAGCCCAATACTTCTGCTCTGTCTTTCGCACTTCTCTTCGCTACCACACACTCATCACCGCAAGACACCCTTCAAAATGAATTCACAATCCCTTATTTATACAAGGCGTCAATGTAGGAACAATCGTCTAAGTCAGAAAACACCTATAAGAACATCCGCAAGACGTGTATTACATCCGGTCGGCCAGTCTCAATAAGAACACCAATATCTGTGGTTATTCTTCAAATGCAAACTCTAACTTCGATGCAGACCACCAACATTAATTGGACATGATCCAACGATCATCATAACCTTCCCTGAATCACCAAAAACATTCGAACTTCATCATCCTACTAGAATTCTTTTTTCCTTCATCTGGAGCTATAAGAAGATAGTCTGTCATCACTGTCACAAATGAATAGGCTCTTCCAGACCTTCAACCCATGAACTAATCTAGTTGATACTTCACAAGGACATCCTCAACACTCCCTCAGATCTGTAGAATGGGATAATGAAATACCGGATCTCATCGGACCTATCTGTGGCACTCTGTCACCTCTGAGCACTTGCCAGAACTGGTTCTACTTGAGCGACCCTAACTTCTTCAGATCTTCATGCGGACCTTTGAAATCTTGACTGGAGTATCTCAAGACTTATATCTACAAACCCTTTAAACCGCATCCTGTGATCCTCAACCTATTGAGCACTTTTACCTTCTTGTCATCATTGTTCTTCACTGTTCCTGATTGAGACTTATTTTCTCAATATCCTCAGCACACAACTCATCTAATCCTTCTCATTAATGCAACATGAGTATATTGACATCAATGACAACACCGGTCAGGCCCATACTTGCAACAATCTCCCCCTTTGTCATTGATGGCAACATATGATGTGAAAAACCATCAAGACAAGAACTTCTCCTTGCTATTACAACTCCCCCTAATAGTAACAACTATTCAGATGTCTTCTCTTCCTTTATTGCTCCCCCTTTGATCAGCAACCACTTGTTTTTCACATGTCTTCTCTCCCCCTTTGACATCAATGGAAAAGGGCTCATACTTGTAACTTTACTACTTCATAACATACCAGCTGCTCCCCCTGAGTAGCAGCTCCCTTATCATCAATCCAGATCACAAGATATGACTGTGATATCCACTAGATTGATGCACATCAGTGCATCCTAGTTCATCACTGGAGGGGCAATAACCCCTAACTTCTCTTTGAGATACTCAAAAGAGTCCTTGGGAAGAGGTTTAGTAAAAATATCTGCAAGCTAATCCTTGGAGGGCACATACTCCAATCTAACTTCACCCTTGTTCACTTGCTCTCTCAGAAAGTGAAACTTGATAGATATATGCTTAGTCTTAGAATGCAACACCGGATTCTTAGAAATATTTATTGCACTTGAATTATCACAGAAAATTGTGATAGGCTTCTCATATTCTACTTGAATATCTCTTAGCATCTGCTTCATCCACAAAACTTGAGTGCAACTACCTACTGCTGCAATGTATTCTGCTTCAGTTGTAGATAGGGATATTGCCTCTTGTTTCTTGCTTAGCCAAGAAACCAACCTTTTTCCCAAAAAGAATGCTCCTCCACTTGTACTCTTCCTATCATCCACATCTCCTGCCTAATCTGCATCTGTATATGCATGAAGAGAAAAACTATGATCTCTAGGATACCACAGACCATACTCAATTGTTCCTTTTAAGTACCTAAAAATTCTTTTGATTGCCATGACATGAGATTCTCTGGGATCAGCCTAGAATCTTGCCACAAGACCAACAGCCTGCATTATATCTGGTCTAGTTTGAGTGAGATACAATAATCCTCCAATCATTGATCTGTACTTTGTCTGATCTGTCTTAGGAGAGTCATCATCTTTGCTCAACTTACATCCGGTTGCCATGGGAGTGTTCATTGGCTTTGATTCTTCCATTCCAAATTTCCTCAACAATTCTTTCACATATTTGGTCTGAGAGATAAAGATTCTTTTCTTTGTCTGAGTAATTTGTAGACCCAAGAAGAAATTCATTTCACCGAGCATTGACATTTCAAACTCACTTTTCATTTGATTTGCAAAGGTTTTACACATACTGTCTCTTCCTCCAAAGATGATATCATCAACAAATACTTCAACAATCAAGATATTTTCATGATCAATTTTGAAATATAGGTTACCATCAGCAGTACCTTTGTTGAAACCAATCTTCAAAAGATGTTTGTCTAGTCTTTCATACCATGCTCTTGGGGCTTGCTTTAGACCATACAGTGCCTTCTTTAATTTACAGACCATATCACCTTGCTCAGATAATTGAAATCCATCTGATTGTTCAATGTACACTTCTTCTTCTAAGTCGCCATTCAGGAAAGCAGATTTGACATACCTTGGAACTTTGGGAGTTTCTTGCACTTCTATTTCTTGATCAGGCTCATTCAGACCTATCTCTTCTTCCTGATTTACCGGATCAGTCTGAATCTAACTTTCAGGAGAGGATTGAGCTCCTTGAACCATAACACCATTCGGATCATCTTCATCATACTCATAAAACCTTGAGGGTTTCTCTATTCCCTCATCAACCTTCACATTTGTACTTTCTATCATCTTTCTTAGTCTCTTGTTATAACACCGATATGCTTTGCTTTGAGTAGAGTAACCCAAGAATATTCCTTCATCACTTCTAGCATCAAACTTGCCTAAATCTTCATCTCTTTTGTTGTAACATTTGCTACCACAGACTCTGAAATATCTTACAGTAGGAGTAATGCCAAACCAGAGTTCATAAGGGGTCTTACCGGTATTGCTTCTGATTTGAACTTGATTAAGAGTATAGACTGCAGTGCTGACAACTTCTCTCCAATAGATCTGAGGAACATTTGCTTCCATCATCATAGTCCTAGATGCTTCCTGGATGGTCCGGTTCTTTCTCTCCACTACTCCATTCTATTGTGGAGTCCTCAAAGCAGACAACTGTCTCTTAATTCCATGTTTCTCACAAAATTCTATGAACTCACCAGATGTGAATTCTCCACCTCTATCAGACCTCAGACATTTCAACTTTATTCCTGTTTCATTCTCTACCATAGCCTTGAATATTTTGAATTTCTCAAGAGCTTCTGATTTCTCCTTTAGAAAGGTTACCCACATCATCCGGGAATAGTCATCTATTAGCAGCATGAAGTATCTATCACTTTGAATACTTCTGGTTCTTGCCGGACCACAAAGATCAGTGTGAACTAAGTCCAATAGTTCGGTAGAAGATAGTTCCTTGCTTTTGAATGTGACTCTGCTAATCTTACCCAACTAACATTCCTTGCACAAGCTGTTAGTAGGTTTCACCAATTTTGGAAGATCTCTTACAGCCTGAGTATTGCTTATCTTGATGATATTATCAAAATTCACATGACACATCCTTCTATGCCATAACCAACTCTGATCAACTTGAACAAACAAGCAGCTTTTACTAGTACCAACCAAGTGGAAGATATTGCCTTTAGTTTGAGTACCGGATGCAATCTCTGTTCCAGATCTTTCAAAGATTTTGCATTTTCCATCCTTGAATCGGAGATCATAGCCTTTGTCCACCAACTGTCCAACACTGAGAAGATTGTGCTTCAAACCTTCAACATACAGTACATTACCAGTTTTGTTTCTTCCATTAAAAGAAATAGTTCCTCTTCTTCTGATTCTACCAGCAGAATTATCACCAAACTTCACCACTCCTCCTTCATACCTTTCCAAATCTATGAACTTATTCTTGTCACCTGTCATGTGGTGAGAGCAACCACTGTCAATGACCCAATCATTCTTTTCTTCAACTTGGGCAGCCAGAGCTCTTTCTACAACTTTATGATTGGTAGATACAGAGGATATTGGTTCTTTTTCCTTGATGGCAATAAACACCCATTCACTTCTAGATTTGTTTCCTATATCTGATTCATCATCTGTTACTCCTTCATTATCATCTTCTTCATGAACATAGTAACAATTCTTTTAGAACCTTGATCTGTTAGGATTTGGCTTTGAAATCTTTCCAAATA
Source organism: Cunninghamia lanceolata (assembly GCA_027924645.1). Classification (NCBI taxonomy): domain Eukaryota; kingdom Viridiplantae; phylum Streptophyta; class Pinopsida; order Cupressales; family Cupressaceae; genus Cunninghamia; species Cunninghamia lanceolata. Next base: position 80,142 of record BSBN01001666.1, read on the forward strand.
TTTTGAGGCAAAATGACCAATCTTATTGCAGTTAAAACACTTAAAAGGCAATTTTCCTTCATACTTATCGGATCCTCTTGGTAGTCTCTTTGCAATGAGGGCTTCAAGTTGAGCAGTTTCTACTTCTTCTTCTTCCATGTCTTTTCTTGCTTTTCCATACCATGACAGATTCCTTGATGAGTTTTTTCATTCACTTTTGGCATAAAAGTGGTAATATTTTCATCATCTCTCATCTTCAGTTTTTCAAATTTCCCTTTTAGACTCTGTAACCTTGCACATTTAACATACTCATCTCCTTCATGCAGAAGTTCCAGTTTAATCTAGATCTCATAGGCAGTTGGAAGGTCAATAAAATTTGAGAGCTCTGAGTCAGTTAACATGCTTAGAAGAGCCTCTTTGGTCTGCAGATTGTTTTCAACATCTGTGATTTCATTTAGGGTTGTTGGACCACCCTGTGGAGGTACATATGCTTTTGTGACCATGGACCAGTATGCCTTTCCCATACACTGCAAGTGACATTTCATGCGACCTTTCCAAAGAGAAAAGTTGGTTCCATCAAACTTCGGACTATCCTTCTTGTATGACAATATCCTGGATCTCCTCAAGCGGTTAAGCTCCTTTTAGAGGAACTTAGCTCTGATACCAATTGTTAGACTTAGGGCATACAACTGAGAGGGGGGCTAAATAAGTTGTATGAAACTTTCTCTTTTTAAACACTTGAGTATTCTTTAGTGATTGGCATAATATTAATCATGAACCATAATGCATTCAAATCAAAAGCAAAAACATATCAACACACATGACACCAAGATTTTGACGTGGAAAACTCGGTTAAGGGAAAAACCACGGGGTGATTAACCCAAGAATATATTCTCTGTTAGAAGAATAGAAAGAACAAAATGGCACATGCCAATTAGGGCTCACTACCTGAGCACACTGCTCACAAGAGGCTCACTACCTACAAGAGACACACTGTCTACAAAGGAATAAGTATCACCTTTATGAATTGGAGAATAGCATCTTCAACATGCTTGAATCAGTTCCATTTAAGCCCAATACTTCTACTCTACCTTTCACACTTCTCTTCTCTACCACACACTCATCATCGCAAGACACCCTTCAAAATGAATTCACAATCCCTTATTTATACAAGGCATCGACTTAGGAACAATCATCTAAGTCAGAAAACACCTATAAGAACATCCGCAAGACGTGTAATACATCCGGTCGGCCAGTCTCAAGAAGAACACCAATATCCATGGTTATTATTCAAATGCAAACTCTAACTTCAATCCGGACCACCAACATTAACTGGACATGATCCAACGATCATCATAACCTTCCCTGAATCACCAAAAACATCCGCACTTCATCATCCTACTGCAATTCTTCTTTCCTTCATCCGGAGCTACAAGAACAAAGTCTGTCATCACTGTCACAAATGAATAGGCTCTTTCAGACCTTCAACCCACGAACTAATCTAGTTGATACTTGACAAGGACGTCCTCAACACTCCCTCAGATCCGCAGCACGGGATAATGCAATACCGGATCTCATCGGACCTATCTATGGCACTCTGTCACCTCTGAACACTTGCCGGAACCGGTTCTACTTGAGCGACCCTAACTTCTTCAGATCTTCATGCGGACCTCTGAAATCTTGACTGGAGCATCTCAAGACTTATATCTACAAACCCTTTAAACCGTATCCTCTGATCCTCAACCTATTGAGGAATTTTACCTTCTTGTCATCACTGTTCTTCACTGTTCCTGATTGAGACTTATTTTCTCAATATCCTCAGCACATAACTCATCTAATCCTTCTCATTAATGCAACATGAGTATGTTGACATCAATGACAACACCGGTTAGGCCCATACTTGCAATAGATGGATCATATAAAATCACACAGTCCAAACATAAATCCTTAGCCTCTATTGCCAGTGGGAAACCTGCAGCTCTGTATAGTCCACTCTCCCAAATACACTTCATATCTTGTGAGGCATCTGCAGCAGTAATTTTCTTCAACACATCTTCTGCATCATAGTTTCCTATGTTTGTATCTGTGCCTACCCCACTCATACTGATCAGGGACGGACAACCTCTATACAATGGTAACTCTTCTTTCTCTACTTCTTTTCATGGCTTTCTTTCTTTTTTCACTTCATCCCCTATATCCTTCTTGTGTTTCGGGGCCATCCTGTAGAAGCACGCATCTTTTAACTTTTGTTTTACTTCATGTTTAGGGTTTTTACTGTGAATACCTACTTTTACCATTTACCCTAACTTGTTTGTCTTTTCTGTCCTTTATCCTTTAAATTCGTTAAGCTCTACTCAGCTAATTAACAATTAAAACAATAATTTGCCAAATGCATATGTTTTGCAACGAAATTACTGAAATTAACAGTATTTTAACAATTGAAAATAGACAGCGTTTTGGGGTAAATACTTGTTTTCTGTGACCGTTTTCACCTTTGTCCAGCTACTGTAGCTCTGTCGCTCTGGTAAATTTTGCTTATTCACTGTAACAATTTTCTTTCTGCAATTTTTAACTCTTATAGTATATCTTGAAAGCAAAATAACATTAAACTTGCCCTAACCCTCATTAAATTTCCCTTTGTTTGAGTGTTAAATTCACATTAATTACAACAATTAATGCGCTACAACCTTCGGCTTTCCTCCTCAATGTTTTAAGTTTTTGAACTTTTTACCGTTAGCTTAATTCAACATGTATATACTTTTCTTTGTATATTTCATTGTATGTTCCTTTTGTATATTTTTTTTGTATCTCTTTATTGTATCTTCAAACATACAATCATTTTATGCAAAGAACTAACGCTCTTTTTACCTTTTTTGCTTTTCTGTACACCTTTGTATATTTTGTTTTGTAAATCTTGCTTGTATATTCTGTTGTATAAGTGCACATACAAACCCCTTATACGAACATTTCCCTACCTTTTCCTCTTTCGTGATGCCTTTGATTCTTTGTATATCAGGATTGTATATTATAAACATACAAACGGCCAAATATACAAAGACCTTTCTATTTTTTAACTCTTTTTGACATCCGGCTTGTATTTCCATTTTGCACTTTCGGTTTGGATCTTTAAACTTACATTGTAATTATACAAGCCAACATGTGCAAGCGATGGGACCCACCTTACCTTTCCCTTGTATCTCTGTGATGTATATGCTGTTTGTATAAAACCATTAGATACAAGCAAAAATGCATACACTTCCTTTCGTATCACTTTTTAGACTTATCCTTTCTATAAACCACATTGTATTTTCCACAAAGTATATAAAACTTTTGATATTTCTCCTTGTACATTCCAAAACATACAAAGACGAAAACATACAATAGTTTAATCTCATTTCATAATGATTTCGGTTTTGGCAATTATATAAAGTGAAATTTATATCGCAATATACATTAAGTCTTAATGCATCACTTATATTGTATTTCAATTTTCTTTCAATTCCGCGTTGTATATATCACAATGCATGTCTCCCGATACCTTACATACAAATGTGAAATATACAACCATTATTCCTTATTTCACAATCATTTCGATTCCGCTTTGTATATAAACCGTAATGTATATAACCGAACATATACAAAGTGCAAAATATACAATGATTATGCCAATTTTAATATCTTTTTCAATTCCGTGCTATGTATAACCTGTTGTATATTTACTTTGTATGTCTTCCATTTACCAAATGTACAAACCAAAATATACATAGCGGATTTCAATGTTTATTCATTTCAACTGTGACTCTTTTCGGGCCCGACTTGTATATTAAGATAAATCGTTAGCAAGATATGTATACAAGTATAACAACATACCAAAACCTGAAGACTTCCCCTTTTACGATTAACACAAAGACACAATATACAAATGCATTTGTATATGAAATGACTTTGTATATACAAAACACAAACCCTCTGATTGTACATTTACCAAAAACCTTATAACATGCAAAATACAGGGAATTTTGAAATGGTTCAAAAAGAAACCCCTATTCATTTTTCACAAGGAATTCACCCATACTATGCACTCGTACTAAATGTTATTTTTTCTCTATTTTCACCAGGGTTTGTACTTTCAGTTACCTTTTTCCCTTTACCACCAAGCAAACCCACACACAGAAGCAACCAAAAGCCAGCTACAACATGGGTCCTCATTTTGCTAAGAAGTAAAATGGGGTGAATTGTGAGCATCACAATAGTACTGTGCTAGAAGACATTGAGATTGGGGTTAAGAATGAGTTTGGAAGGATTGCTCTCGTCACTAAGCTCAATGGAAGTTGATACAAAAATTATTGAGGTTATTGCCATTCAATGAAGAATTAAGGTGTCCAGATTCAAGTCCAGAGAGGAATGACTCATGATATAATGGCAATTAACTACATAAATGATGTGCGGATCTCCGGTAGTATTGGTTTGATCATAATTGAGGTAATAGTTAATAATGCCATAGTAGACTTGTGTGCAAAATGTGGAGTCACTGCCAAATCACATGAACATTTGATAGAATACCTCAATGGAATGTTGTCTTCTAGATTGCCACGATCTCAGGGTATATACAAAAGGATCTTATTGGAAAGGCCTTATGAGCTATTAAGCAAATGTGCTAGGTGATATTGAAGCCAAAACTCTACAATGTTTACTATCATCCTCTCAACCCGGGCCGAAGCGGGAACTTTCAATATAGATGCCATGCTATTCTAATGGAGATCAAAAGGCACGTAGTCTTAGAAGATGTAATGATTGCCAGATATGCATATTAAGTATTTATTGATAGGGTGATCTTTATCAAATATTATGTTTCGAATTGCTTTGGTAGATAAGTATAAAAAATGGGGAGGGCCCAGATCAAGTATTCAAAACTTGGAGCACAAAGATGGATATATACTTGGATCTAAATACACATCTGATCACAGTGATGTAAATACTTACATGGTCTTGGAAAAGATCTTGTGAATATGGTAATAAGGGTCAAGAGTGCACTAAGTGATGATGAAGCATGTCGGTCTTTAGTGTTCTGTATGTTCAGAGGGTTGCTAGAAACTTCCATATTTTAGTCCATGGATCAAACATCATTTTTGCCCAACCAATATTTGAGGATACAACACATGTTAATGTCATTCACATTGTTCATGATCTTTCTTTTGGGTAAAAATACTCTGGAATGCACAATTCACTCGATGGAGTTGTTTGTATTCTTTAAGATACTAGTGAAACTGTTAAATATTATGTGAAGGATGTGCCTACTAAATACAAGTATCTCCCTCAGGAAGTTTTACCTACCAATCAGTTTTATGTGAAAGAATGCTTCATTCCAATGGAGGAGTATGAGAAGTGCTAGCCAGCTGTATACCTTTTATATGATCCTTCTCCAATTACTACGGCCCAAGTATATTGTTGTAGCATCTTGCTGCACTCAGGTGTTGTGGATGAGACAAACTTTGAAGGATATCAAAGTTGAGTATGATGATCCAATTCCTATCTTCTGTGATAACACAAGTGCTATTAATATTTCAAAGAATCTAGTGATGCACTCAAGGACAAAGCATATTTCAATCAGGTATCACTTTTTGAGAGAGAAGGTTACAGAGAATGAAGTGAAACTTGAGTATGTGCCTACAAAGGATCGGGTTGTTGACATATTCATTAAGGCTCTTCCTAAGGATACATTTGAGTATCTCTAGGAGATGTTAGGGGTTATTGCTCCTCCTTCTTTGAACTAGATGCAAAAGGAGATGCATCAATCCAGTGTGCTTTAAGGTAGATTCTTTCCTGGACTGATGATTGGAGGCTACCTCTTAGGGGGAACAGGTAGTGGCATTGATGTTGTAATAGTCAGAGTGAGTAAGAGTTGGTACAGGTTGGTGTGCACTCCTAAGGGGGAGTATTCAGAGTAGTTGAGAATAGTGCAAGTATGTGTAGTATCATAATCAGGGGGAGAGAGCCTGAAAAGGTGTGTCACCCTTTGCCATTGATGTCAAAGGGAGAGAGAGTTCATGTGAAAAACAAAGGAAGAAAAAGAGAGTAAGATGTATAAAAGAAAGGGGGAGAGTGAGATGGGTGTAGAACTAAGTCAGGATGGTTTTTCACATCATATGTTGCCATCAATGACAAAGGGGGAGATTGTTGCAAGTATGTGCTAGTCGGTGTTGTCATTGATGTCAACATGTTTGTGTTGTCATTAGTGTCAACTGTATCTTCTGATGTTGCTATTGATTGTCTGATTGAGTTGTTGTGTTAAAGTGATCTAAATGACTTGTAGAGGTGCTGATGATGTTAGTATATTGTTCCTAATGCTAGGTTTCCAAGTACTTTTGAGAAAATTTGATTTATACTGGAAACAATGTGTTGAAGGAGTCTTTTAGTTTACAAAGTGCTGTTTGAGTTTTGCTCTACATTTCTTCTATGTTGGAGATCTAAGTGTGTGGTTTAGATATGTTGTTGAGAAGTTTTTGAAGATTCTAAATCTAGAATTTGGTGCTCTGGATCACTGTGTAGTGGAAGTTATGTTCAATAGTTTGAAGATAGTATTTGACAGTGTTTCTGAGTTGTGCAGAGGTGTTTGGGAGAAAGCATTTTGCTCTGCATTTATCTACACAATAGTTTTAGGTGCTGTGGTTCTAGACATATGTTTATAAGGTCCTTATATATCTTCATTCTAGAGGATTTGTGATTTGGTGCTTCGAAAACCAAGTTCTAATGTAGCAGAGTCTGACAGTGTTGTTTGTAAACAGTCTGTGAACTGTCCTCAAGTGAAATTTGTTGTGGCTGAATGTGTTGGTTCTTAGGTGACTTCAAGTTGTTCATGGATGTTTTCAAATTATTTTAAAGCCTTGTGCGTGGTTTGTAAGTTATGGTTATGATTGTGGAAGTGTGTGATCAAGAATTTCTTATGTTCATGATGTTTGGCCGACCTTGGATGTTTGCATTAATTATGGAATTGATTCGATGGTTATGTGAGTGTTGAGTAGCGTGCTTGGATGGATTTAGGTTTGAGTAAAGGTACAAAGTGGTTTTCCTTCATTCCTTTGTGCCATGGAATGTTTAGGTCCAGACCTAATTCAAATATTATGAGTTTGTCAACATTGAAGATTGTTTCAAGGATTGTAGATCGTGTTGCCGACCTTGGAGAATGTTTTGAAGACTGATGATGGTATAAATAAGTGTCAAGGATTTATGGATGTGTGTGTGTGAAGGGTATGATGATATGATGTGAATTTGATCAGTGCAGTTAGATCTTTCATGTGTTAGGCTACCTGATGTAATGAGAATATGGTGTTTACTTTTTCAGTGTTATTGTGAAGATGTTGTTGGTGTTGAGATGTATGTTGAGCTTCATTGGGTTTGAACTTCATACATAGGTTTGATGCAATTATATTGAGCCATCCTTCTCTTATTTCTTTCTTTCTTAGTGGGTAGTGAGTCCACTTGGACAGTGAGTCCTTGGGTAGTGAGCCCTTTGGGTGGTTAACCCTTTGGGTAGTGATCCCTGCTGCAGTGAGCATTCTCTCTTTGGGTAGTGAGCCTCTGTAATTTAGTATTGTTACTACATTATATTGTGAGCTAATCCTCACCATGGTTTTTCCCTTTTAGGGGTTTCCACATAAAAATATGGTGTTCTCTTGTGCATGGTGTTGATGTGTTTAAGTTTCTATTATTTGTTCTTCACGTTTAATCTTCATAACCAATTAAGGGTTTAAGTGAATTGATGTGGATGTGATTTTGTTTATAAGGGTTTAAAGTTTTGATACAACTAATTCACCCCCCCTCTCAGTTGTCTTGTGCCTTCAACTGAGAGAGGGGAAGAAATAGTGGCCTCGACACCACCACCTAAGCACCATATCAGGACCTTCATCATTCCATCAGATGATGAAAAGGAGGCTAAGCAAGAATAGGGAGTAGCTATGATTTTGGGTAGCATCTCCACCTCCTCTGCACATGAAGAAGAAGAAGCCTCTAGAGCCCTCTAGAGAAAGGGGAAGGAGCCCCAAATTGAAATTTCCATTGAGGAGGAACAAATCCTCTATGCTCTAGCTCTTTAAAAGGTTGAGCATGATTTAAGGGAGTACCAAAAATGACTAGAAACCCTAAACCAGTTGTTGTAGAAAAAAGATAAGGAGTTAGAGCAAAGTTAGATGAAGGTGCACAAGAAAAAGAGGAGGGGAAAAGACTGGTCTCTGAATTGCAATGAGACCAGGAGTAGCAAAAGGCCAACATTGCACTCAAAGATGCCCAACTAGCTGCTCTTTCTCAAAGGCAAGCTTTGCTTGCTCCTGCACTTACATCATTGCAAATCTATGAGGCAAATGACCAGATCTATGCAGCTAATGCCACACTCAGAGTAGCTAATGCAAAGCTCTAAAGAGATCTAGAGACTCTTCGAGAAGAGAAGGCAGCAATAGAAGAACAAGTCAATCTTTCTTATGAAATAGGGGAAACCCTTCTAGCACAATGTTAGCCATTAGGCGTGTAGACCTTACTTTTAAGAGAATAGTTTTTTAGATAGAAATTATTGCAGATTATCTACAATTTACCACATTATTTTGATAATGATAGAGATTTCATGGAAGCCTATTTACAAAACCCTAGGGAACAACACAATCTTCTTGAATTCTTTCAACATGGGCATTTAATGGGACATGTGAACACTTCCATGTTAAATCTGTATGTGGGAGAACTTCAACTCTAGAGCTATATCTCCCTTTTGAGAAATAATATGGAGTGGGAAAATAGGATGGAGAAATATAATATGGTTGTTGGTAATATTGGTCTCGTAATGCGTCATGAATGCCCAAAAGCAACTTGGTTTACTAAAGGTTTTAAAGAACGTGCTTATAGGTAGGGCATTAGAGACCAATATGTTAACAATTTGAATTCTTGCATTGCTTATTTTCAAGAAACTATAAAATATCTTCCCTCTATAGCTGTCTGGAGCTGTATTATTTGATGGGAAGAATTGCCAGATTGCTTCAAATGACGGGAGCCTATCTCCCCAACCAATTTAAGGTGGATGGATACAAGGGAAAAAATAATCACACTCATCCAGGATCATAGACAAGACTGGATTGGAATGTGATTCTGTTCACATCTACTACTCATGTCTGCTCCACTCCTAAGTGCACAAGGTCCTATGCAGCAAATAAAGTAGACAAATAGTATGCAAGGATCTTAGAGAATGATGGATTTGCAGTCAAAGGGGGACATATCTTCACATAAAATACAAAGGATTATGATTGCAATAGAATCCTTGAAGAAAAGAATGTGACTAATGAATATGTTGTCCATTTGTCGCCATATAGACATGGCTTGGATTCAACAGGGGGAATGATGATCCAAAATTAATATCTATTTAATTTCTGTATAAATCACTGCAAAGAATTTAATTCTGTGGAATGACATATATATATACATTGTCATGGTTATAACTATTTTATGAATGCTTAGATAAACATGCTTTAGTACTTATTTTATTTAAAATCTTTTGATAATTACTGCAATTTCTGCTTTAATATGCATGTTATAATGGATTTTTTCAAAACTTGGTTGTTGGATTCATAAGCATAACAACATGGAGTTCTCCTGAAGTCTCCAAACCCCTTCGAAGCTAGCCTTCCAGTTGAAGAACACAAGCTCCAGATAGCTCAAGATTCTCCCAGCACTATAAAGGAACCATCCTCCCCTTTAGTCGACGATTATCCAGCAAGATCCAAGACAACTCTAGTCTCAAAATGAATTCCATAGGAAACTCTAGTTGTCCAATCAATGCCACAATCCTTTGACACCTTGTAACTCCAAGTCCATGAGTTATCTCCATTAGATAACTAAAAATACCCTTTTAGTATGAGTTCTTGCAGTCTACAATCTATCTGTTACTGCAAATTATGCTGAATTTAGAATCTTCTCTAAAGTTTTGATTTGAAATACTCTTTAAGTAAGAATAAGTGGTGGGTTAAGTCCAAGTTCTGCTATAGTTTAGTCTAATTTAGTTCAGTCAAATGAATAAGAGCTCAGATGTATAAGTATGTGTTGAGTAGATTTTTAGAGTTAGTTCCTTTTTCAAATTATAATTGTTGTTTTCTTGAAGCAATTTCTTCCTATTTTTCATTGTGTACTCATGCCCATTCAGGATTCCATTCTATGAAAATAAAGAGGAAATTCTGCTAAAATTACATTAGCTTAGGATGATCCTTCCTGTTGGTGTGAACATATAATTTACACATGTTAAGTTGACTTAGTGAGTCTTCTAGATGTCTAGGTGTTTCTAGTTGTGTGTTGAGTTGTTGATAGTTGGAGTGAGTTGTCTTATCCTCCAGATGTGCAATTAGTTATCATCCTCTAATTGACACATGTTGTTGGAATAACTCCACCTTTCACTCCACCCTTCTAGCTCTCACCTTGCCTTTATAAGCAAGGCTCTCTCATTGTATTTTATACATCATATGACAGTCTAATACAGTTGCTCCATTGTTTTAGCATCTTCTCTTGTCATCTCTGTGTGGAAGGTTGTCTTGATTGCAGGTGATCCTGGCTTGCTGAGTCACATTGACTCTGACATGGTATCAGAGCCTAATCTACAATTCCCTTCCCTCATTGGAGAGGTTCTACTTGGAGCTACATGTTAGGAGCATCCTGGAGCAAATCCGACATCACGGTTGCAATCAGAAGACTCAAATCTATATAGATCAGCTGTTCATTCATTGAATTTCGTCATCAAAAATTTTGGCAAAATTTTTTGCCCCTGGTTAGGCTTGGCAGAATCTGTATGGCCGTACCTACACCAGATCTGCTTTTGTGTACCTTGTCTACATAAACCATACTGTACTGCACAGGTCTGCCATCAAATCGGTCAGGTATTTTTTGTTTCTTGCTGGGTTAAACTTTTGTTGGAGATATTTGTTTTTTGCTGTACTCGCAGGCCTTGTTTCGAAGGCTTCGGCCTTTAATTAGAAATTCTGTGGGTTATAAAAGTTTATCAAGCATTGGCATCATAGGAGCAGTCACCAGTGCTTAATTCAGCGGGAGTTTCAAATATCATGCAGGGTTTTGACCCATGCTTACCCCGCTGTCAAAGTACCTACGTGGAGGGATTTTGACGCCCACGACCCACTCTCCATCGGCTTTGGCCTTTACAAAATCCGTTGTTTCCTACTAGTTGTTCAGTGGCCTTCGATCTCACAGATCTGCAGTCTGTAGTTTGCGGGAATCTTCAAAGATCCCAACAGTTTAGCACATGATCGGTGGTTTGATAGCACATTGGTCAGCATCTTTAAACATCCACCATAAAATCTTGATGGATTTCTTCTATTTTCGACTGGCTATTGTGTTCAGATCTCCCACAGTTGACACTTTGTTGCATATATTTTGATCAGCGGTCAGTGGCTCATCGACATTTGATATCGGTGGTTTTTTTTGCATAGGCGGTCTTTGATCCGGCAGCTTCAACAATCACATCTTCCGGTGGCTGACTCGGCGGTCTTAGTGGCCTTTGCATTACTAGCAGTCAATCCAAATCTGTCGATGGTTAATGTGTTAGGCAGCAGTCATTAGATCTACCATTGGCAATTAAAACTATCAACGGTTTCCTTTGTCGGCGGCCTTTGAAATTTCTCCTAGCAGTCAAGAGCTCCCGGTGGTCTTCATGTTACTGTGGTCTTCAAATTATATCCGACAGTTTTCATATATCGCTGGCCGACTTTGCATTTAGCGGTGGTGGTATTATTCCTTGAGAACCTAGCCTCTGCTACTTTGTCGGAGTCAAATGAAGTTGCAGGTTTAAAAGATTTTGACCAGCATTTGTTTTAACTGCAAGTTTAAGTGGGGAGCCTCTAGGCTCGGGCCCCCGCAACCCTAAACTGACTGTTTTAACATTTTTTTATTTTGCAAATTTTAAAATAGTCAACAGCCATTTTCCACTTTTATCGGTAGATTTCTAACAGGCGGTTTTCCATCGATCTTGGTGTTTCCCTGAATTTGTAGTGGTTTTTCAAACTGTTTTTCCCTGACAGAGGCAGTTTGCCAACACAGGCATCTAACCTCTGATGGTGGTTTTGTGTGAATCATGGTGGTTTTGGCCCACACTGGTGGTTTTCTACTGAGATCAACTATTTTTCTCATTCAAGAGCATATTCCAACCTACAAGGGAATATTCCATCAGGGGGCCCTGTTTTGCCCCTCAAAGTCTTAAAATAGGGCTTTTTTTCTTTTTTGCACAACTTTTGCCCACAGTGTTGAAATCGGGCAAATTATATATCAACAGAAAGCTGACAAAGAGCTATTCGCAGTTGTATCAGTCATTTTCACAGATTTTTTTGTTTGACGGTATTTATTGCAGGTTGAAGACAAATCTTCTTTTTTGGCTCCCGAGCTCATAACTTTTTGGCACGATCTCCATTTTTTGTGATTCTTGCGGCATCAGAAAGGTATTCAAGAGCTCTACACAGCCATCCATGCACTTTTCTCAGATTTTGTTTAAGTTAATTTTATTTCATTTGTCAATTTTTTGGCATCTGAGTGATATCTTGAGCATTTTGATACTTGAGGAGGTGAAATTTGTTTTGAGAGGATTTGTTTGCTGTAATACATCATTGTGAGTGATTGTAATCTCACAAGGATATCCTTTTTAAGAGATTTTGTTGTTTTTCCCCATCTTGGTCCTTTGAGGACAATTGTGAAGCGCACTAAGTATAAAGTGCCACAACAAATTGGGGGGGACTCTCTTACATAGTAAAGGGGTGTTGTTGTGTTGTTGCCTTTCTTTTTCATCATGGATGTGCCTAAATTTCCACTTTTAACTCCATATAATTATCTTGAATGGAAGAAAAACATGGAGTTTGTGTTGTATAAACAAAAGTTACATAGAATAACTTTAGGCACAGATCTTGAACCCACAGGTACTACTGAGAGAAGAAAATGGTTAGATAGAAGAGATGAGGCTTTTGGCACACTTTGTCTTGCTATTTCTCCTAATTTGAGATTTCATGTTGAGTCTTGTACTACACCAAATGAGATATGGACAAAACTAGACAATCTATTTGGCAAGCAAGATAAAATAAGAAGGTTCAAATTGGAGAATGAGCTAATTGCACTTAATCCTCAAGACTTTGATCAAATCAAAGACTTCTTCACCAAGTTTAAGTCTCTCAGGTTGCAACTTAAACAAAGTGGTCTTGAGAAAGAAGGTGAACAATTGATTCTATCTATTCTTGCAAAATTGGGTCCTACATATTCAGTTTATGTTTCTACCTTTTATGCTACAATGGATGCCTTTGGTACTAAGTTTACCATGCCTTCACTTGAGGAGTTTGCTGCACAACTCACAAGAGAACAAGCCAAGCTACTACACATGGGCACATTGAAGTCTCCTAGAAAACAGACTCTAGTTGCAACACAAAGCACAAAAGATCCTAAGGCTTCACATAATAAGGAAAAGAAACACAAGGATTCATAGTCTAATAAGCAAGAGAAAGAATCAAAGAAAATCCCCAACTCTTCTTCCAAAGAGGAGTCCAATAAGAAGAAGAAGCCATAATGTTCTTATTGTGAGAAATTGGGTCATGATGAGACTAAATGTTATGAGAAAAAGTTTGAGGAGATGTCACAACTTCTTCAAAAACATAACATTGAGTATTCTCCATCAACAACAGTTTTACCCAAGTCTTCTTCTTCACCACAATCATCATCTACATCTACAGGAACAACAAGATTTGCTAATTGGTCAGACAAAGGAAAAGGACAGGCACTCTTTGCATCAACAAGTCTACAGTTAGAGAGATGGCTTCTTGATTCTGGAGCTTCTCATCATATGGCATCTTCGCAGGGGATGTTCTCATCATTTTAGTCATGTACTTCACCACCTATTTTGATGGGTAACAACACAAACATGCATGCAAGTGGTAAAGGAACAATTGAAGTTGGTGATTCGTGTACATTCAACAATGTGTTGTGTGTACCTTCATTGACAACCAATCTCCTTTCCATCTATCAGATTACTCATTGTGGTGCAGGGAAGACAGTTGAGTTCACTCCTGATTCTGTGATCATTTGGGACTTGGAGAGCAAAGACATCATTGCAGTTGGGATGGTTGATCATGCATCTCGCTTGTACACTTTCTCCCATTTTGTTTCTGATGATGATCCATTGGTTGATATTCACACTCATGCATCAAGTGTGAATCATGTTTCTAAGGAGAAGTTTGGTCACTTGAACCTTGGTGTTCTTGCATCTACTTCAGTTCTTGAGACTAGTTTTGAGCTTCCTCCTTCTCCTGCTTCTTTAGAGATTGGCATTGACATAGCTTCATCCACTTCAGTTGAGCAGGATATTGTTTCTCTTCCAGATACAATTTTTTTTGATGAGCACTTGACAGGTATTTCAGACTTGTTTTGTGAGTTCTATCTTGATGACTTGGAGGACATCATTGATGACATTCATCTCCTCTTTGAAGGAGTTGAATCTTCTACTTCAGATGAGAAGGCATCATCTTCTCCTCTTCACTTGTCATAGTTTGGCACTGAGTTGGAGTATCTTGAGCATCATTTGAAGGATTCTTCATCTTTGGAGATTGATGATCTTGAGTTTTCATCTTGTCTTGGATTGTCGCATGCAACACCTGATTATGTGGCATTTTTTGGTTGTGACATGTGGACACTTGAGCAGTTTTTAGAGACCACATACATCATGAGGCTTATTCCCTCATCCCTTGAGATGGAGTTTCTTCGACATCAGCCTTTGGACTTGTTTCTTCCTAAGGGGAAGAATGTTGTTTGCAGGCCTTGGATTCTCTTCAGCATTCTTCTTCGGGCATTCACCATCGGCACAGGAGCTACTTCATTGTGGGGGGGACTTATAGTCTCACACTTGCTCTCCTATGGGGGGGTAATTGATTGTATATATGTGTTGGATGTAGTTCTTGGGGGGTCTTGAGTCCTCCTTCCATCACATCTTTCATTGGTTTTCTACATTCTCACTTTTGGAGAGGAGTTTTGTCCCATGAGGTTTTCTCCTTTTCTCCACTTGAGATTTGTACATGTGTACCTAACATGGCCTAGTATCCGGGACCCATCCATCATTGCATCTTTGTTTTATCAACTAAACTCCCTAAGTTGCACTTAAGGGGGGTGTTGGTGTGAACATATAATTCACACATGTTAAGTTGACTTAGTGAGTCTTCTAGATGTCTAGGTGTTTCTAGTTGTGTGTTGAGTTGTTGATAGTTGGAGTGAGTTGTCTTATCCTCCACATGTGCAATTAGTTATCATCCTCTAATTGGCACATGTTGTTGGAATAACTCCACCTTTCACTCCACCCTTCTAGCTCTCACCTTGCCTTTATAAGCAAGGCTCTCTCATTGTATTTTATACATCATATGATAGTCTAATATAGTTGCTCCATTGTTTTAGCATCTTCTCTTGTCATCTCTGTGTGGAAGGTTGTCTTGATTGCAGGTGATCCTGGCTTGTTGAGTCACATTGACTCTTACACTTCCAACTGGGAAGTAGGGCTCGCTTACCTAACAGAGGAGATCTCTCGATACTCTTTTATGGTTTTAATGTATTCTTTTCTTGTGTTAGAATTAGATAATGTTTTAAAACTATATTTTGTGTTTTCTCTAGTATTCATATACCTATAGGTTGTTCTTCAAATTTGAAAATCATAAAAATAATTCTGTTCTTAAAATTCATCTTGTTAAAACAACACTTGTTTAATTCTGTTGAACTTGGATTGTGGAAACATGGGTTGAATTGTTTCATTTTAGTCATTCATTTCAATTATCTATTTTTGTCATGTGGTAAAATAGTTTCAAATGCTTTATAAATTTCAATTTGATTAAATAGTTTCCTTTCTGCAAAGTAGTATAAATGTTTCAATTCCTTTCATTTCTAGCATGTGCGTTTCTTTCAACAATTAAGATAGTTTGAATTCAAGTACCATCTTTACAGTTTTCTTAGAATAGGATCCATACTTAAAACCCCCAAAACAAGTAAACCTTACCATAGATCGCTCCAGTCACCTCTGAATTGATAAAATTAAATGAGTCATGGACCGCTTCTCCACCTTCATGACAAAGCAAGGACTATAGAATGTTTGATAGCATGCCATAAAAATTTTGATTTTGGGATATTTTTGTATGCCTATATGGCTTTGTAAACATACATTTCTATTTTATTGATGCATATTTTTTTACATGCATATATTGTTTTGTTTGTACTTGCCTATATGAAATTATATATACACTATATGGCATTTTGATGACATTATGTGTATGAGATTTTACATTAAATATGATGATCAATTATATGGCTACATGATAGATAATGTATCATGCTTAAAATTTGTGATATTGCATACTTGTTCTTCAATGTTTCCATACAATTCTCACATGCATTAAGAAAAAGAATATTGTGAAGCATTTACAACATTTTATAGTTCTAGAAAACTAACTAAATCTTGAAGCATACATATCAATAAATGTGACATGACTGAAATTGTATCACAAGATCCCTTAAGAAATTGCTAATAGTCATGGAGATATCTGATCATTAATGTACAATAATAACTTTACAATAAGAATTACACATGTGATTGAAGTATGTACGGGCCTCATCCACTAAACTTACATGGCTGTATACAAATATAACACAAGCAAAGATTATAATGTTAGAATATGTTGTAGAGTGCTTCAATAATTCAAAGATTTTGAGAGCATCCTTCCAAAATCTATTTTGTGCATATCTTGCAATCATGGAATTCCATGAGACCACATTTATTTGAGGCATTATGTCAAATAGTTCACACACCTTGTCTATGCTTCCACATTTTGCATACATGTCTCCCAAGGTAGTTACAACTACATCTGACAAAATTCCCATATCCTTCTTGCTTTGATGAATTTCCATGCCCTATTCTAAATATCCCATTTTGGCACAGGTAGGGAGGATGCTGCCAAAGGTTGTGGAATTTGGATTTACACTCGCTAATTGCATTTTCTTGAAAGTTTCTAAAGCCTTTTCAACAATTTCATTTTGTGCATATGATAGGAGCATTTTTAGGTTCAGACTCAGAAGCCCATTTTCCATAAACCACAAACAAATTGAATCTAGAATGAGTGAAAGAAAATACAAGACAAATCCTTCACAATGATAGGAAAATTTAAACAAGAGTGATAGGAAGTAATAAAAAAGAGATTTTCTTTACTTTTGAATATTGTTGTTCATTACATAATATATGTCGACTCTACACAGTTGATCTCATAGGACTACCGATAATCAAAATTTTAGAGAGTCATAAACACTCAACTCTTCTCTTCGGCGATACTCTAGACTATTCAACTATTGGCCCTCTAGAGTCAATCAGTCTCTCAGACTATCGACCTCCTTCCCTTATCTCAGCTGTCTCTTTTCCCATGTCTATCGATTCTCATTATGCAGTAATTTGATTCTATTGAATTGACAGCCTCTCAGCTAGTCAGCCTTCTCCTCTTTCTATTTAACTCTCTCCTCCCCCCTCCTTCTGCTGTTATCCATCTTTCTCCTTATATAGGCATCAACCAATATATCCCTCTAAATGGGCCGCCCAAGATCATATAAAATTCTATAGAAGTAGGAATATTCCTATGTTGTTGTAGCCACAATGTCCATTACCTTGTAACCGTTCTCCCACGACCTGCTGAAGATTGTAGAAGAAAGACAACCATGCACGCCAGGAAAATATTAATGCCAAAAATCATGATCATGGAGATAAATGCAGATTTGTTGTTGTTTCTAAAATTAGTCGACCATCCCAACATGAATAAAGCAATTCACCAGCTGTCCCTTCCTTAATATGCACGATGGAGGGCTTTTCAATTTCTTTCTAAATGTTGATAACCGCTAGCCACAACCTCCTCATGGTTAGTAGAAAATTAAATAGCCAAAGAAAACAGTCGACAGAGACAAAAATAGAATATCCAAGCAAGTAGCTGTCATAAGGGTGACAGGAGCTACACAATACAGCCCAAAAACTAAAAATATGTAAAAATATGCAATCCAAAATTTGAAAATAGGATGCCACTACATCGGACTCCCTAGGTAGAAAAATTCATGAGCTCCTGCTCATGAGGCTTGCAATGGAAACCTCATTTCTACTTTCTTTTTCCTCATCTTCTAGTTTCTTGATTCTACACTTCCATACTTGTATTGTTGCCTTTGAAATTTTGCTGTCTGCATTTGTCAGCTTCTTGCTCTCTGTGCATATTTCATCCTTTGATTCTCGTTATTAACTCCAAATTTCCACCATTCTGACTCATCATCACAATCATCTATTGGCATCATCTTAAATGAAAACAAAACCTCATCCTTACTTTGTGTAAAAGAGATTACCTTTGGAATCTTCATTTCTGCAATGTTATCTGGTAACAGTAAGTCTTCTGCCTCTTCTACATCCTCTGGTTCTTTCATTGAACCTTCTATACTTCCTTTCTCTACTGCATCCACCTTCACTATGTCTGTACTCTCTTCTTCCAAATACTCTTCCAAACTAAACATTTCTTCTACTCCCAGATTCTCCTTTGCAACCACAAATTTCTCCTCATCCTCACTACATTTGCCATCATTAGAAATGAAAACAGGAACAAAATCTTTTCCATCATCAGGCTGAGCACCATCTTTTCCCAGATTATCAAAACAATCAAAATATGAACTTACTAGATTCAGAGAATTAATATTTGCACTAGTTTCTGTCACTGGATAATCTTCTTCCTTACCAAATTGTTCGTAGTCCTCATCAACATCCTTCACTTTCTTGCTGTCAACTTCTTCTACCCTTGATGCCATTTTTTTATCACAAAAGTTAATACAAACCACTCCTCTTTGTTGCACATCAACAATTGATTTCTTTTGTCAAGATGGGATTATATACCCATGATCTACTAATTTACCCTTTTCCTTTTGAACTTGCACATCTACGTTCCCATTACCACTTGCACAATCAAAACAAACATTTACCTTGTCATTGGTCTGCTACCCCAATTTGCAAATATTCTTGGTTGCATGTCTTGCCAACTCCCTTTCTTCATAGGCTTTCTTCTTTTCTTGATCAGCCCTCTTTCCACCTTCAAGTACTGCTGCTACAAATTGTCTTTTATTATCTATTGCTACAATCTGGCTTCTTTTGCTCTTATCTCTGGCTCCATTGATGGGCTTTCTTCTTGCCCTTTCTTTCTTTTCCTCTAAAGGCTTGTCCTTAGTCTTCTTCACACCTGTATTCACAACTTCAAACAAATCATTAGAAAATAAATCAAGAGACCATGATGTCTCCTCAGGTGCCTTCATCAAGGACACCTTCTTCTCTTCTTGTTCTAATGCTCCTTGCTGCACCTCCTCTTTTATCTTTTTTCTTACTTTTATTCAAGTCCTCTACAATGAGAACTTTCTTCTTCTCTCCTTGTCTGCTTCCTGTAGTCATAACCTTATCAGGAAAATAAATTTTTTCCAAGATTTCCATTCTTCTCGATATCTCTTCCAATCCCTCACGATACCTTCTACTTTCTACTTCATCCTAATATTTATCCCAATATGGGATTATCATAGGTCCTCTTACACAAAAACTCATTTCTCTTACTGCTACTATCCACAATTTCTATTCAATCTCCAAGTGTAAATTGCCTCTCCTTCGACGATTTGTTCACACACAACAAGACACCTCTGTACCTCACCTAGGGCTTCTCTCTTTCCTCTTTTCCTAGTCTTTTGGTGCTTCTCCTTTTTGTTACTGTGTTAATCAACAACTCTCATAGACTCTCCTTTCCATACAACATGGCTAAGTTACCTCCTTTGGTGATCTACTTAGCACTCAGGACCTTCTGTGCTCTGATACCACTTGATAGGAGCATTTTCAGGTTCAGACTCAGAAACCCATTTTCCATAAACACAAACAAATTAAATCCAAAATGAGTGAAAGAAAACACAAGACAAATCCTTCACAATGACAGGAAACTCTAAACAAGAGTGATAGGAAGTAATGAAAAAGAGATTTATTTTACTTTTGAATATTGTTGTTCATTACATAATATATGTCGACTCTACACAGTTGATCTCATAGGACTACCGATAATCAAAATTTTAGAGAGTCATAAACACTCAACTCTTCTCTTCGGTGATACTCTAGACTATTCAACTATCAACCCTCTAGAGTCAATCAGCCTCTCAGACTATTGACCTCCTTCCCTTATCTCAGCCGTCCTCTTTTCCCATGTTTGTCGATTCTCATTATGCAGTAATTTGATTCTATTGAATTGATGGCCTCTTAGCTAGTCGGCCTTCTCCTCTTGGTATCGAACTCTCTCCTCCCCCCTCCTTCTACTGTTATCCATATTTCTCCTTATATAGGCATTAACCAATATATCCCTCTGAATGGGCCACCCAAGCTTGTATAAAATTTTTGTAGAAGTAGGAATATTCCTATGTTGTTGCAGCCACAATGTCCATTACCTTGTAACCATTCTCCCATGACCTGCCGAAGATTGTAGAAGAAAGACAACCATGCACACTAGGAAAATATTAATGCTAAAAATCACGATCATGGAGATAAATGCAGATTTGTTGTTGTTTCTAAAATTAGTCGACCATCCCAACAAGAATAAAGCAATTCACCAGCTGTCCCTTCCTTAATATGCATGATGGAGGGCTTTTCAATTTCTTTCTAAATGTTGATAACTGCTAGCCACAACCTCCTCATGGTTAGCAGAAAATTAAATAGCCAAAGAAAATGGTCGACAGATAGAAAAATAGAATATCCAATCAAGTAGTTATCATAAGGGTGATAGGAGCTACACAATAAAGCCCAAAAACTAAAAATATGCAAAAATATGCAATCCAAAATTTGAAAACGGGATGCACTGCATCAACATATCCCACAATCATGGCATTCCATGAGACCACATTTCTTGGAGGCATTATGTCAATAGTTCATGCACCTTATCTATGCTTCCACATTTTGCATACATGTCTCCCAAGGCAGTTGCAACTACAACATCTGACAAAATTCCCATATCCTTTATGCTTTGACAGATGTCCATACTTTGTTTGAAAGATCCCATTTTGGAACAAGTAGGGAGGATGCTGGAAAAAGTTTGAGGAATTTGGTCTTACACATGCCAATTGCATTTTCTTGAAAGTTTCTAAAGCCTTTTCAAGAAATCCATTTTGTGCATATTTTGCAATCATTGCATTCCATGAGATGGCATCTTTTTGAGGTGTTTTGTTGAATAGTTCACTTGCCTTGTCTATGCTTCCACATTTTGCATACATGTCTACCAAGGTAGTTGCAACTACAACATCTAAAAAAATTCTCATATCCTTCATTCTTTGATGGATGTCCATACCATGTTCCAAAGATCCCATTTTGGCATAGGTAGGGAGGATGCTAGCAAAGGTTGTGGAATTTAGCTTCACACCTGCCAATTGCATTTTCTTGAAATTTTCTAAAGACTTTTCAACAAATCCATTTTGTGCATATCTTTCAATCATTGCATTCCATGAGATGACATCTCTTTGAGGTGTTCTGTCAAACAGTTCACATGCCTTGTCTATGCTTCCACATTTTGCAACATGTCTACTAGGCCAATTGCAAATACAACATCTAGTGAAATTCCCATATCCTTTATACTTTGATGGATGTTCATACCTTGTTCCAATTGTATTTGATTGAAAGTTTTGATGAAATTTGGCTTTACACTCACCAATTGCATTTTCTTGAAAGTTTCTAAAGCATTATCAACAAACCCATTTTGTTCATATCATGTAATTATGGCATTCCATGAGACCACATTTCTTTGAGGCATTATGTCAAATAGTTCACGTGCCTTGTCCATGCTTCCACATTTTGCATACATGTCTCCTAGAGTAGTTGCAAATACAACATTTGACAAAATTCCCATATCCTTTATGCTTTGATGGGTGTCCATATTCTATTCCAAAGATTAGGTAGGTAGGATGTTGACAAAGGTTGAGGAATTTGGCTTTACACCTGCTAATTGTATTTTCTTGAAAGTTTCTAAATCCTTTTCAACAAATCCATTTTGTGCATATCTTGCAATCATTGCATTCCATGAGATGGCATCTCTTTGAGGTATTGTTCTGAACAGTTCACATGCCTTGTCTATGCTTCCACATTTTGATACATGTCTACCATGGCAATTGTAACTACAACATCTGATAAAATTCCCATATCCTTCATGCTTTGATGGATGCCCTGTTGGCCCATGATTTTCGTTAAACCAAAAGGTCGACCTGTCAATTTCTGATGCAAGCACCAGAGTTAATGAATCCACGAGAGGCGGTTAGTCCATGTCACAAATCCCATGGGGAGCACTGACCATTTGCCAACAAACTCCCCCTAGCATTACCTGGGGGGATTCAAACCCGTGACCTTTCGCTCTGATACCAATTGTTGGCCCACGATTGCCGTTAAACCAAAAGGTCGACCTTTCAATTTTTGATACAAGCGCTAGAGTTAATGAATCCATGGGAGGTGGTTAGTCCATGTCACAAGTCCCGCAAGGAACGCTGACCATTTGCCAACATGTCTATACCATGTTCCAAAGATCCCATTTTGGCACAGGCAAAGGTTGTGGAATTGGATTTACACCTGTTAATTGCATTTTCTTGAAAGTTTCTAAAGCCTTTTCAGCAAATCCATTTTGTGCATATCTTGAAATCCTTGCATTCCATGAGATGGCATCTCTTTGAGGTGTTATGTCAAATAGTTCATGTCTCTTGTCTATTCTTCCATATTTTGCATACATGTCTACTAAGGTAATTGCAACTACAACATCTGATAAAATTCCCATATCCTTTATGCTTTGATGGATCTCCATACCTTGTTCCAAATATCTCATTTTGGCACAAACAAGGAGGATTTTCTCAAAGGTTGTGGAATTTGGCTTTACACTTGTCAACTCAACAATAAGAGTTACACATGTGATTGAAATATGTACTAATCAATCAACTAATTACCATTTGAACAAATTAATCAAATTTGAACTAATAAGAGTTTCAAATAATTACTAGTTGAACTAATTAGATGTTATGAGTCACTATATATTTGTCTATGAATACCCTAATTAGTAATAATTCATAAAAAAAGCATAATCATAATCATATGAAATATATATTTAACATTTCATTTTAATTTATGCTAATTTAGTACATACTTGTTCAAATTTTTTTTATGCTAAATTATTACATGGATGCTTAGTGTTAGTTAACATATTTTTTGTATTCTTATTTTTGTATACATCTCATAACAATCATGATATTGAAATTACTAGATTTGATATAAAAACTACTAGATTTGATATTATGACCATAGATAATTTATACTCTTACATGTTAAACATGCAAGATACATGTTAAAAATGACAAGAAATATGATTTCATTAAATCAAAGATAGTTATTTTTGTATTAATGAATAAAAACATGTTTGTATGTTTACCCATTTCATTATCTAGTTTATGCAAAATAATGTTATTAACAACCCAAATAATGTCATCTACATAACTTGTACATGTTGACACCCAATTCTAGTTTGATAATTATAGAGACTTAAGGAGAGACTCAAGGAGAGAGGAAGAGACATACCCTCATTTCACCTTCTATATGGGTTACAGAAAGAGTAGAATGAGGAAGAGAGGAAGACAAAGAGACATAGGGAGAGAGACATGTTTGGCATACTTTGCATATCCTCATTTCACATTTTACATGTTTGACATGATTTTATTATCCTCATTTCATGTTCTACATGTTTGACATGATTTTCTTATCCTTATTTCACCTTCTATACATCTAGCATACCCTCATTTCACTTGCTATATGGGTTATAGAAAGAACAAAATGAGGAAGAGGGAAGAGAGAGACATAGGGAGAGAGACACATTTGTCATGCTTTACATATCCTCATTTCACATTCTACATGTTTGACATGATTTTCTTATCCTCATTTCACATTCTACATGTTTGACATGATCTTCTTATCCTTATCTCACCTTTTATACATCTAGCATACCCTCAATTCACATTCTATATGGGTTACAAAAAGAATAGAATGAGGAAGAGAGGAAGAGGGAGAGACATAGGGAGAGGGACACATTTGACATGCTTTGCATAGCCTCATTTCATGTTCTACATGTTTGACATGATTCTCTTATCCTTATTTCACATTTTACATGTTTGATATAATTTTCTTATCCTTATTTCACCTTCTATACATATAGTATATCCTCATTTCACCTTCTATATGTTTGACATCATTTGCTTACCTTCATCTCATCTTAGATATATGTTTGACATTATATGTTTAGTTAGGGAGAGTGATGCAGAGGAAAAGAACAATCTCAAACAAGTGTTATCATGTTTCACAACAATGGGTTTCAATCCCACAACCTCGTAAGTCTTCACAAGAAATATCCATAGAACAATGGCATAGATTAAGATTTTCAACACCTCTGACCCACACAAAGTCTCACCATGTCTTCATATCCCTTAACTTACTCAAAACAACAATTACCAAGGACTATTTCATCATGCATGCAATCATCTCTTCAATGACTGTCAAAGCACCTTGTAGCCCTATTTTGAAGGACAGTCACTCATAACTTTTTACATAAGACTCTTCTCTAGACTGTGATGGGTGTTTTGAGTACCCATTAAGGTGTTCTCAAACATATCAAGAAATCACTATAGCTTACTTTGGAAGAGGCTGTCCAAAAATGGACTGACAACGAGCTAAATAGGCCTATTAGGCTTGCATGCACACAAGGCTTATTGGTTCTACAACCTCTGACTTCAAACTCTCCCAAACAACACTTGGAATACATCAAAATAGGTCTGTTAAAGCTTAAATATCCATCAAAAGTTTGTTCCCATAAACATTTTCCAAAAACCTAGGTTGTAATTCTCAAGACTGTTCTTCAAATTCTGTCTTTCTGGACTGTGACAGAAATACAGTCAATAAACTATGATTTTCTTCACATCAACATTAGTCATTTGGTCAGAGATCTTAGGACTTTGAAAGAAAATGCTACCACCATCATTTTCCACCAAGAATTAACAACATGCAATAGATCAATCGGGAGAAACACATGATTTCATTGCCACTGTTTACCCTAACAGGGTTTTTGGCAGTTTTCACTAAAAATGCAATATCTAATACAAAAAAAAACCAAAATGTATGAGACCAACTTCAAATGGAAGGTGGTTGAAGGATCTAACACTTAAAATCCATTAGACATCCATGCATATTCGTACAGGGCTGTACAATACCAGAAAATAGCAAATTTCTATAGCAGAATATAGAAAAACAATACTTTTATCATTTCATGTTTAAATCCTCAACCACCCACCAATTTGTGAAGGTTACAAGGCCTTTTAAAGGAAAACTATCATGACTATTTAGTTTCAACTACCTTCCAACAACCCAAGACACAAATGACCTTTCACATTCCATGTTTACATCTTAGTTTGTTTTGCAATTTTACAATGTAGATGACAACTTTTACATTCTTTCCAAATTTGACACAAAACATTCAATATTGTCCTCCTAATGACCTAGACACATGAACAAATAATCAATATAACCTTGATACAATATTAAGACACCAAAATTGAATCATCCTTCAAAAATTTCATCATAGATGAGGTTGGCATGGTGCTCCTGCACCATACAACCAACCAACAAAATTTCCAAGTCCCTTGGAAATGTACCTGCAACAAAAGCTTTTTCTGCATTTCCTCTGTCTTTCTCTTCAATCTTCTCAGCTACAATCTTCCAATCTATAGAAGTGGTGACCAACCAACCAACAAACAAACTGCCATCTTCACAGAGCATCCTCAGGCTCCTTCTACTCCCATCAGTGGAGTACTCTTCAGGCTGCAACCTCAAGTGCTTCTTTAGGTATCCATCTCTCTCATTGTTTCACAACAAACCAACTCACCAAACCATTCATCTCACCCAACAGCAGATTCCGGTGATGCACCTACCACTCTCTCCTCAGTGGTTTCTCTATGCACCCTTATCCAGCCTAATCTCCATTGGAGAATGGTCATGACAGACCTCAGCTTGTCTGCCCACACACAACACCTCAGAGAACATCCTTCAAGCAGCTAGATGGATAAGCACTTGCAACCAAACAACTTAGCAAGCAAAGTAATGGTCACCAACACAATCTTTCTAGATACATAACATCTCCTCCCAGAGATTTTGCTAGCTCTGATACCAATCTAATGCAGAGGAAAAGATCATTCAACTTCATACTAGAAAAGTTCATTACAAAGGATTTCAAATCCACAATCTTATCAAAAACCAAAGCTCTCCACATAGCACCATTTTGCCTTTCTACTTTCAGGCCCAAACTAGAATTCACATAGCCTTCTCACATCTTAGGAAAATCAATTTAACAGGAACAAAACACATACCAAGGTTTGATCCACCATGCAAGCAATCAACTCACCATAGACTGTCAAGCTTCTAGTAGCCCTGTTTTAAGGACTGTCAAAGCATAACTCTTGATATAGACCTCCTCTTTAGATTGTTAAGAACTTTTTGGATACCCATCAGAGAGATTTAAGACATATCTAAAAACCAACCTATGTTGTTTTGGGAAGGACTGTCCTAAAATGGACTGACAGTGAGCTAAATAGGCCTATTAGGCTTGCATGCACACAAGGCTTATTGGTTCTACAACCTCTGACTTCAAAATCTCCCAAAAAACACTTGGAATACATCAAAATAGGTCTATTAAAGCTTAAATATCCATCAAAAGTTCATTCCCATAAACATTTTCCAAAAACCTAGGTTGTAATTCTCATGACTGTTCTTCAAATTCTGTCTTTCTGGACTGTGACAGAATTACAGTCAATAAACTATGATTTTCTTCACATCAACATTAGTCATTTGGTTAGAGATCTTAGGACTTTGAAATAAAATGCTACCACCATCATTTTCCACCAAGAATTAACAACATGCAATAGATCAATCGGGAGAAACACAGGATTTCATTGCCACTGTTTACCCTAACAGGGTTTTTGGCAGTTTTCACTAAAAATGCAATATCTAATACAAAACAAAATCGAAATGTATGAGACCAACTGCAAATGGAAGGTCGTTGAAGGATCTAACACTTACAATCCATTAGACATCCATGCACATCCGTACAGGGCCGTACAGTACTAGGAAACAACAAATTTCTATAGCAGAATATAGAAAAATAGTACTTTTATCATTTCATGTTTAAATCCTCAACCACCCACCAATTTGTGAAGGTTACAAGGCCTTTTAAAGGCAAACTATCATGACTCTTTAGTTTCAACTACCTTCCAATGACCCAAGACACAAATGACCTTTCACATTCCATGTTTACATCTTTGTTTGCTTTGCAATTTTACAATGTAGATGACAACTTTTACATTCTTTCCAAATTTGACACAAAACATTCAATATTGTCCTCCTAATGACCTAGACACATGAACAAATAATCAATATAACCTTGATACAATGTTAAGACACCAAAATTGAATCATCCTTCAAAAATTTCATCATAGAAGCATGAGGTTGGCATGGTGCTCCTGCACCAGAGAGACATAGAGAGAGACTGAGAGGGAGATGATATGTTTGACATTATATCCTCATTTCACCTTCTACATGTTTGACCAAGAGCTATATTTTGCATTCTTTACCTTATGAGTCCAAACTAATAGCGCCAACAGATCAGGGTGGGAGGTTGAATGCTAGGGGAGATTGTTAGAATATTAAAAAAGAATAATAACCTAGAATCAAATTGAAAGAATTAGAATCAATAAACTATAATGTAAAAGAAATGAACAACATGACAGTACTATGAGAGAATAATGTAAATGCTCAAATGACATAATAGCATTAAGAGAGAACTATAGATCCAACCTTCTTACAAAATGAAGAGACACACCTTGCTTATAAAGGCAAGGTTGAGAGATAAAAAGTTGTAGTCATGTGACAAGTGTCATATTCCTATTACATGTGACAACTAGAGGGTAAGATGCCAATTAGTTGATGTGTAGGATAAGACAACTAGAAGATAACTATCAACAACTATCAACAACTAGAAATATCTAGAACTATTTAGAAGGATTGCTAGGTCAACTTAACATGTGAATATGTGTGAGAATATTATTTAACTAATAAATAGTTAAATAATATGAATTATTCACACAACAAGGGAAAACTATCTAGGTAATATCCCTATTCACACCAACACCCCCTTAAGTGCAACTTAGGGAGAAGCTGACTAAAAGAAAGAAGGCAAAATACAAGAATGGGTCTCGACAACAAGGTCATGTTAAGTACCCCAGTACAAAGAATCTCTCACAAACAGAGAAAAGGAGGAAACCTAGTGGGAAAAAACTCCTCCCCAAAAGAGAGAAAACATAAAATGCTCTCTTTATTATGAGAATAATAAAACACCTTGTGAGGAAAAAGTCCAACCATAAGAGAGAACACCCCCAGAATAGAGAGAGTGAAAGAGACTATGAGACCCCCCACATTGAAGTAGCTCTTGTTCCAAAAGAGGATGCCCATGTATGAATGTTGAAAATGATCCATTCATGGCAAATGACATTTCTCTCCTTAGGAAGAAACAACTCCAATGGTGAATGCTGAAGTAACTCCCATTCAAAGAAGCAATGTGAGGAAGGAAGTCTCATGATGTATCTTGTCTCAGAATACTACTCAAATGTCTTCATGATGATGTTGAAATGAGTCACAAACAAATCAGGAGTCCAAGGCCTAACTAAAACAAGCGACCTCTCAAAATCATGTGAAAATTGATGAAGAGCAAGATCTAAAGAACTAATGTATGAATGTGGAATGTCAATGCATGCCATGTGGCTACAATACAAATCCCACGAGATGTCCTACAAAGAATCAATGAAAGCCCACAGTGAAGCCTCTCTAAACTCTATAGTAGTAGTAAGTTTATGTATACTGTCATCAAATAAAAGGATGAGATCCTCTAAGGTATCATCAAGATTTGAAATGTGGGACTCTACCAACAAATAAGGAATGTTTGGTAGAAATATGTCCCAATTAGGTGAATCAAGAAGATGAATGTAAGCCTACTACAAAGAATCACTGGAATCTCTTGAAGAAGCACCTCTAGAATCTGATGAAGCAATAGGGACTGAAGGATAGTCCTTAACTATAGATGGGGTATCAATGTATGTCAACCAAATAGACTGATCATCACATGAGAATGTGTCCATACAAGATGAGGCAACAAAAGTCTCAGTATCATCCACAAGAGCTTGGTCATCTAAGGAAACATCACTATTAGATGAAGACCCAAAGTATCCATACAACTGTTGAATGATGGTCCAAGCAATGAAAGGGCACTCAGTGTGCTCTATGTGATGTAGAATATCCTCATAAACAGTAAGACCTACTAGTTCGTAGACTATGTCATTATTGTTGAACCATGCATTCTTCTAATCATTGTCACTTGGCTCAAGAATGAGTACAAGAAGATAAGGCAATATATCCTCCATAAGGCATTGCTTCTTTATCCCTTGTTCCTAGGACATATAGTTCTCTGAAGTTAGCTTGACAATAGAAGGATGGAATTTAATACCAAGATCCATGATGAATCCCCCCAAAATAGAACTTTATCTTAGTTCATGATTACAATAACCCCAAAAACTCAAAGAGAGAATGAGTGTATAAGAGACACAAGAGACACCCCTCCTTTTTACTCAATCAAAGGAGTACCCCCCAAAAAATAATAATTGTGGGACTTTATATCCAATCCAATTATAATTTCTACAAGCCAAAACAACAAAGTGGTCTTTGATTTTGATACAATGCAAAAGACAAGATTAGGCTAAAACTAAAAGTACAACTTCTGAGAAAAACTAGATCAAACTGATTCTAGATCTAGAAATTACTCAAAATATTATGTACTTTCAAAAAAAATTCACTAAAAAATTTTACCATATGAGCCCGAACGAAGCCTTTGAAGTTCTAAAAATAGGAACTGCTCAGAAATAGCGATGAAAATATACAATTTCTAGAAAATCTAGACACCAAAATGAAAGTCCATCTACACCATTGTGAAGCCTATGAAATGCTAGCCCAAATAAAAAAAATTTCTTGAAAAAAGGAGAAAAATTGAGCAAGATATGAGCCTTCAAAGTTAGAGTGTCAAAATGAAATCTCCATTGGAGAGAGGTCCTACAAAATTTTTTTGATTAAATTTGTGGATGATCTGTTTTCTACATGCAAAATCTAATAGATACCCAAATGGTTTTTGATGTGGAGCACAAAAACCAGAAGGTGTTTTTTGATCCGACTTGCAGAAGATGTGGATCTAGTGCAAAAAAATGTCTCCAACAACAAAAAATGACATGTAGAAGTTGAATCAACCACCTAAGTCAAGTAAAGACATGCTGCAACCTGCAATACAATGCCACAAAGAGGAAAATCCTCCAAATCTGGCATTTCTATAAATTTTTTTTTATTCTCAAGATCATCATACGATGCAAGAGAAGACCATACTCAAATTTTCAAGATCCACCATGATTTGCATTCAAGGTCTCTCAAAATATGTATATAATCTTCCAAAACAAGCTCTAATACCATGTTAGAATCTTGAAAAAGAATAATAACCCAGAATCAAATTGAAAGAGTTAGAATCAATAAACTATAATGCAAAAGAAATGAACAACATAACAATACTATGAGAGAATAATGTAAATGCTCAAATGACATAATAGCATTAAGAGAGAACTATAGCTCCAACATTCTTGCAAAATGAAGAGACATGCCTTGCTTATAAAGGCAAGGTTGAGAGATAAGAAGTTGTAGTCATGTGACAAGTGTCATATTCCTATTACATGTGACAACTAGAGGGTAAGATGCCAACTAGTTGATGTGTAGGATAAGACAACTATCAACAACTATCAACAACTAGAAAAAACTAGAAATATATAGAAATAGCTAGAAGACTCACTAAGTCAACTTAACATGTGAATATGTGTGTGAATATTATTTAACTAATAAATAGTTAAATAATATGAATTATTCACACAAGGGAAAACTAGCTAGGTAATATCCCTATTCACACTAACAGAGATGTCCTTTCAATGGCCAAGCCTCCTAATCATTCTTGACTACATTAGATGAAGATATTCTCTTAAGAGCCCTAAGAGAAAAAATGTTCTAAACTTTGGACCAACTCTTCTCTCAAACCATTGCACCTAGGAATGTCTTCTTTGCATGTATAGGTGGATGGCAGGTCCACCTACAAATATCTACAAGGTACCAGACTTTGGATCGATTGTTCTCTCAAACCATGACACCTAGGAATGTCTTATTTGCATGTATAGGTCGATGTCAGGTCTACCTACAAATACTAACCTTGGTTTTTTTAAATCAACTTCAATTTTCTATGGTGGCAAGGAACACAATGTTCCAAAATGCTTCAGTTTCATGCAGTGGAAATGCGCTAGGAATGAGATTTTGCATTCCACACCTTGTGGGGCCGAATTGATTGCTCCAACATGCTGGTGTGGGTAGGTGAATGCTAGGGGATGTCTCTTTTCGTACCCCAAGTGTCCCAATCATTTCAGACTATAGGCTATTGGAAGTCTCTTAAGAGCCCTAAGAAAAAATGCCAATCTTTTACGGGGCAGTTCTCAGATTTTGTGATACTTGGGAATGTTTTATTTGGACCTACAACTATACAAAGGGTCTATCCACAATAACCTCTCTCAGTTTTTTTAACTCATCATCGTTTGACTGTGAGGACAATGAATACATTCTTACAAAATGTGTCAGTGGCATTCAACATAACCTTGCAAGGAGCCATATTTTTTGTTTTGCACCTCGTGGGGCTAAATCAACTATGCCAACACATTGGGGTGGGTGGGTGAATGATAGGGGAGGTCTCTTTTTGTACCCCAAGTGTCCCAATCATTCTAGACTATAGGCTACCAGCAAAGTCTCTTAAGAGTCCTAAGAGCCAAAAATTGCCAATATTTGATGGGGCAGTTCTCGTAGTCCATGACACCTGAAAATGTTTCATTTAGACCTACAAATACATGAGGGGTCCATCCATAATAACTTCTCTCAATTTTTGTCAACTCCAAACCGTTTGACCGTGAGGACAATGAAAGCATTCTTGCAAATTGCGTTAGTGCATTCAACATAACCTTGCAAGGAGCCATATTTTTCATTTTGCACCTCATGGACCAAAAATAACTAAACCATGTTGGGGTGGGTGGGTGAATGCTAGTGGAGGTCTCATTTTATACTCTAAGTTTCTTAGTTATTTTAGACTACAGGCTACTGACAAAGTCTCTTAAGAGCCCTAAGAGCCAAAAACTTTCAATCATTGACAAGACAGTTCTTAGAGTCCATGAAACACGAGAATGTTTCATTTAGACCTACATTTACATGAGTGGTCCATCCACAATAACCTCTTTTTTTTTGTCAACTCATCACCATTTGACCGTGAGGACAATGAATGCATTCTTGCAAAATGCGTTAGTGGCATTCATCATAACCTTGCAAGAAATCATATTTTTTGTTCTACACCATATTGGGTTGAACTGACTATGCCAATATGTGGGTGAATGCTAGGGAGGTCTCATTTCATACCCCAAGTGTCCCAATCATTTTGAACTATAGGATTTCAACAGAGTCACTTTGTTGGAAGCTTGTAGTCTGGAATTGTTAGGGTTAGCATGCAAAAGATATCAATTAAATGCAAATAAAGATTAAATAGAGGAATGAAAAATACACAAAAATAATAATAACGAGAGACAATTTTAACATGGTTCACCCAAACTCAGGCTACATCCACCAATAGAGATTCCAATACTATTATCTAGTAAATCAAACTGATTACAACCAGTAATCCTTGCAACATTCTACCGCTGCAAATGCTACAATACAATATCCACAGAAACCCTAACCCTTAGCCATTTTTATCAAGACTTATGTCAGTTACAAAATAGGGTTTTTTATGTCAACCAATACAAAAATAACTCCTGATGCCTTAATAAAATGATAAAAGTTTTTTGAGGTTTCGGGGGCGCTACCCCTCGACCCCGCCCTGTATTACGACAGGGAGCGCGCTAGGGGTGCTGCCCCTAGACCCTGCAAGGGGCACTGCCCCTTGACCCCATCTTGTGGGTGCTGCCCCAAACCCCCATTAAAAAATTTGGGGGGAAAACTGCACTGATAAAAGTGGGGAAAATTTGACCTTCGAGTCTGATTAGGCTCCATATAAAAATAGGAACAATTGTGGAACTTGTACAAAACAAGACCTTTCCTAGTGTTTACCCACCCACCACAACGTGTTGGCATAGTTAGTTCAACCCCATGTGTAGAATGAAAAATATGGCTCCTTGCAACATTCAACATAAACTTGCAAGGAGCTATATTAATTGTTTTGCACCTCGTGGGGCCAAATCGACTGTACTAACATGTCGAGGTGGGTGGGTGAACTCTAGGGGAGGTCTTGTTTCATACCCCAAGTGTCCCAATCATTTTGAAAGCCTATAGTTCAGAATGATTGGGACACTTAGTGTACAAAACGAGACCTCCCATAGAATTCACCCACCCACCCTGACATGTTGGTGCTATCATTTCAGTCCCATGAGGTACAAAATGAGAAATATGGCTCCTTGTAAGGTTATGTTGAATGTCAATGATACATTTTACGAGAATGCATTCATTTTCCTTGTGGTCAAATGATGATGATTTGATAAAAATTGAGGTTATTGTGGATGAACCCATCATGCAACTGTAGGTTTGAACGAAATATTCCTATGTGTCACGGACTCCGAGAACTACCCCATCAAAGATTGGTAATTTTTGACTCTTAGGGATCTTAAGAGATTTTGCCCATAGTATGTAGTTTGGAATGATTGGGACACTTGGGGTATGAAACGAGACCTCCCCTAACATTTAACCACCCACCCTAATCTGTTGGCATAGTCAGTTCAACCCCACGAGGTGTAGAATGAAAAATATGGCTCCTTGAAACATTTAGCATAACCTTGCAAGGAGCCATATTCTTCATTCTATACTTCGTGGGGCTGAACTACTTGCACTAACATGTTAGGATGGGTGGGTGAACTCTAGGGGAGGTTTCATTTCATACCCTAAGTGTCCCAATCGTTCCAGACTACAGGCTTTTGGTAAATTATTTTTATCGGAAGCCTATAGTTTGGAAAGATTGAGACACATGGGGTACAAAATGAGACCTCCCCTAGAGTTCACTCACCCACCTTAACATGTTGACATAGTCAATTTGGCCCCATGAGATACAAAATGAAAAACATGGCTCCTTGCAAGGTTATGCTAAATGCCACTGACACATTTTGCAAGAATGCATTCATTATCCTCGTGGTCAAATGATGATGAGTTGACAAAACCAAGAGAGGTTATTGTATATGGACCTATCGTGCAACTGTAGGTCCAAACAAAACATTCCCATGTGCCACAAACTTCAAGAACTGCCCCATCAAAGATTGATAGTTTTTATCTCTTAAGGGACTTTGTTGGTAGCCTATAGTCCATAATGATTAGGACAATTGGGGTATGAAATAAGACCTCCCCTAGTATTCACCCACCCACCCTGATGTGTTGGCATAGTAAGTTCAGCCCCATGAGGTGCGGATGCAAAATCTCACTCCTAGCACCTTTCCACTACATGAAACTAAAGCATTTTGGAACATTGTGTTCCTTGCTACCACATGAAAATTGAATTAATTTAAAAAATTGAGGTAGGTATTTGTAGGTGGACCTGGCATCCACCTATACATGTAAAAAAGACATCCCTAGGTGCCATGGTCTGAGAGAATAGTCAGTCCAAAGTATGGGACCTTTTTTGGCATAGGGTTCTTAAGAGACTATCTCCATCTGATGTAGCCAAGAATGATAAAGAGGCTTGGCCATTGAATGAACATCTCCCCTAGTATTCAACTACCCATCTTGATGTTTTGACACTGTTGGTTCAGTCTCAGGAGGTGCGAAATGCAAAATGACACTCCTAGCACCTTTCTAATAGATGAAACTAAACTAAAAGCTATGTTGTAATCTCCATTTTTAGGTCTTTCCTCTACTCTCCTCAGCTTTATATATGTTCTCACTTGATCTAATGTGTTTTAGGACATCAACCAAAGGTTCAAATAGTTTCAAAGATGATGAACCCATTCCAATCCATTTGTCACTACTCAAAATAATTAAAACTAGGGGGCCTCTCAACCACCTCCATAACTAAATTTATACAAGTCCTACAAAGAAGCCCTAGAATGAGAATGCATGGAACTGTTGATCATGAAAGGAGAATGTATGAAACTGATAGAATGTAACAATTATAATAGAAATTATAATTACCCAAATCAAGAAAACTAGAAAGCACATGAGATGGCCAATAGTATTGATTGTCCTCCTCAAAATGACTACCCTCAAAGGAACAACTACTGTCAGAGAGACAATTGACAACAAAACATCATAATTTCAATGAAAATTGATACAACCCTACCAAGGACATAGATATTGTGATCTAGATTGACAATGTTATTGTGATGAAGCAAGGGACCACGCTAGGCCAAAAAGGAGACCATGCCAAACCAAAAGAATGGATAACTAGATAATGGATGTCATTTCCACCAAATAAAGGTGCCAAGTTATGCCCAACAACAAGAATATATGAATCTACCTTGGCAAAGAGAGCATGATTTTATACCTAAAGCATTCAAGACCAGGTTTCCTTGTATGACATTTATACCTACCTTAATATAAAAGTCCTTCCACCTAACCATTCACCCAACCAACACAACTCATTTATCCAATTCACATCCCATTTCACCCTCCTTGGTGGCACACTTTTCCATAGGGGTCATGATGGCACTTTGTTAAGATGTCTAAATTTAGATGAAGCAAACCTAGTGATCAAAGAAGTTCATGATGGTATTTGTCAAGAACCATCCTTCTACATTTCATTGTAAGATCTAATTTATGATGAGGAATAGTGATTTTCATGTCTCCCCTAGCTATCTAATGGAACAGGTTGATTTTCCCCATATATGGGCAAAGTAGGGGTATGTACAAAGTAGGGGTGCTACAATGATGGATCATAAAAATTGGAATTAGAACAAGAATAGATGAATCTATCGTGGCAAAGACATAGCATGTAGAGCTGGAAAGGATGTATGTTTACATAGTAGCCTTCATAATGGTACTAGAACCAAAAAAATTATATAGAGACCATAAAACTGGTACAAGGACCATAAAACCAATATATGGACCATAAATCTAGTACAAGGATAATAAAATTGTGAAGAGATAAAGCATATGAGAGTATGTGCATCAAAGAACTATGAAGAGATATATCATGAAATAGCCTAAGGGGGAACATAGGATGAGATGATTCCCCCTAAAGGAAAATAATGGAAAAATCAAAGTAAGATTAAGAAGGTAATATATGTTTAGGGGTGTTGTGTTGCAAGTATGGACCTAATCGGTGTTGTCATTGATGTCAACATACTCCTGTTGCATTGATGTCAATGATTGGATGAGCTATGTGCTGAGGATATTGAGAAAATTAGTCCTATCAAGAACAGAGAAGAACAGTGAAGATAGTGGAGCTCTATGAAGTGAAGATCCTAACTAGATGAAGATCAGAGAATGCACATCAAAGGGTTTGTAGATATGTGTCTAAAGATGATCCAGTGAAGATTTGAGACATCCGCATGAAGACTTGGAGAAGTTATGGCCATATGAGTAAAACTAGTTCTAGTAGCTATTCAGAGGTGATAGAGTGACACAAATAGGTCTGGTAAGATCTGGAAATGCAATATCTTGTTCTACAGATCTGGTGGCATGTTTAGGAAGCCAATGTGAATTGACAGCTCAATTGGTTCAAGGTTTGGAGGTCCGCAAGCATTTATTCTAATGAGACAGTGATGACTGACTGTGTTCTTAAGGTTCTGGATGGAGGTGTGAATGATTTTAGTAAGCATAAGTGGTGTGGATGTTCTTGGTGATTCAGGCAAGCTTGTGAGGGTCTCTAGGTTGTGTCTAGTTCGTGTTGATGGTCCGCATTGAAGTTTGAGCTTGAAATTGAAGATTTGCTTTTGGGTGATGGCATTCTTCCCAATCTTGGCCGATCGAATGTTTTACACCTCTTGTGGATGATCTTAAAGATGTTCTGGGAAGCATGGCATGTTCCTCAAGGAAGATTGAAGTCCTAGACATGTGTGGCCAACAGTGTGGTGATATGCATGAAATCTTTGTAACAAATCAAGTTGTATTTTGT
Organism: Cunninghamia lanceolata; assembly: GCA_027924645.1. Lineage (NCBI taxonomy): Eukaryota > Viridiplantae > Streptophyta > Pinopsida > Cupressales > Cupressaceae > Cunninghamia > Cunninghamia lanceolata. The sequence goes on from BSBN01001666.1 coordinate 117,503, forward strand.
AACTTCTCTATAATAAAATAAAGTATGTTGTGCTGACTTTGATGATCATTCCAAAGTTGATGTCATGTATAAATAAGAATTGCGAAGTCATTTCAAAGTATCATGGTTGAGATGAGAGAGTGGTAGAGAGGAGAAGAGCGAAAAGCAGAGCAGAAGTGTTGAGCTTAAATGGAACTATCTCAAGCATGGTGAAGATGCTAATCTCCAGTTCAAGTATGTAATATTTATATTATTCTATAGATAGTGTGTCTCCTATAGGCAGTGGGCCTCTTGTGAGCAGTGTGCTCGGGCAGTGAGCCCTAATTAGCAAGTGCCATCTTTTCTTCTTATTCTTTTAATAGAGAATACATCTTGGGTTAGTCACCCCGTGGTTTTTCCCTTAATTTGGTTTTCCACGTTAAAATCTTGGTGTTATATGTGTTGAATATGTTTTTGCTCTTAAATTATTGTATTGTGCTTCCATGATTGAATCATTATTAAATATAAGTGTTTAAAGAACAAAAATTTTGGTAACAACTGATTCACCCCCCCTCTTAGTTGTCTATCCTAAAACCAACAATTGGTATCAGAGCCAAGTTCCTCAAAAGGGCTTAACCACTTGAGGAGATCCAGGATGTCTTCCTACAAGAAGGATAGTTCAGGGTTTGATGAAACAAATTACACTCGTTGGAAAAGCCGCATGGAATGTCACTTGCAATGTATGGGAATGCAATATTGGACCATGACTACAAAGAAGTATGTTCCTCCAAAGAATGGTCCGACAACTACAGATGAAATCAAAGATGCTAAAGATAATCTTTGAGCTAAAGAAGCTTTACTAAGTGCCTTATTTGATTCAGAGCTGACAAATGTTATGGGTTTAAAAACTGCTTATAAAAGTTGGTCAAAACTGGCACTTCTACATGAAGGAGAGAAATATGTTAAATGTGCCAAGCTATAAAGCCTGAAAGGAAAATTCAAAAATTTGAAGATGAATGAAGATAAGAATATCACTACATTTATGCCAAAAGTAAATGAGCTTATTTGTGGCATTAGATGTGCTAGTGGAATCTTGGATGAAGATGAGATTGTTGCCAAAGTCTTCAAATCCTTACCTCCTTCTTACAAACAGAAGGTTGCTGCTATTGAGGAATTTAGATCTTTATCAAATATCACAAGAGATCAATTGGTTGGACAATTAGCTACATTTGAATTGGCTGAGTTTGAAGATGCACCCCCAAGACTGAATCTGCATTCAAAGCTAGTGCCTCTGTAAAAGGCAAACAAAGATATGATCCACAAGAAAACTCCTCAAAGAAACTATCTTGGTATAAAAAAGTAAGAAAAGATCTGGAAGAAGATGAGATAGAAGCTACTCAACTTGAATCCCTTATTGCAAAAAGACTGCCAAGAGGATCTGGTAAGTATGAAGGAAAATTGCCCTTCAAATGTTTCAACTGCAACAAGATTAGTCATTTTGCCTCAAGGTGTCTGAAAAGATTTTCAAGGACAAATCCAAATAGATCAAGATTCCAAAATAAATGTTACTATGTTCATGAAGATGATGATGAAGAAGGAGTAACAGATGATGAATCAGAAATAGGAAACAAATCCAGAAGTGACTGGGTGTTTATTGCCATCAGGGAAGAAGATCCAATGCCCACTGAATCTGTCAATCATAAACAGGTAGAAAGAGCTCTAGTTTCTCAAGTTGAAGAAATGGATGAATGGGTCATTAACAGTGGATGCTCCCACCATATGACTAGTGACAAAAATAAGTTCATAGATCTAGAAAGATATGAAGGAGGAGTTGTAAAATTTGGTGATAATTCTACTGGCAGAATCAAAGGTAGAGGAACTATTTCCTTTGATGGAAAGGACAAAACCAGTGATGTACTGTATGTTGAAGGTCTAAAGCACAATCTTCTTAGTGTTGGGCAGTTGGTGGACAAAGGTTATGATCTCTGATTCAAAAATAGAAAATGTAAGATCTTTGAAAGTTCTGGAACAAAGATTGCATCCTGTACTCAAACAAAAGGTAACATCTTCCACTTGGTTGGTACTGGCAAAAGTTGTTTATTTGTTCAAATTGATCAGAGTTGGTTGTGGCATAGGAGAATGTGTCATGTAAATTTTCATAATATCATTAAGATAAGTAACACTCAGGCTGTAAGAGATCTTCCAAGATTGGTGAAACCTACTAACAGTCTGTGCAAGGAATGTCAGTTGGGTAAGCATAACAGAGTCACATTCAAAAGTAGGGAACAATCTTCTACCAGACTATTGGAATTAATACATACTGATCTATGTGGACTGACAAGAATCAGGAGTTTGCAAGGTAATAGATATTTCATGTTACTGATTGATGACCATACTCGAATGATGTGGGTGACTTTTTTGAAAGAGAAATCTGAGGCTCTTGAGAAGTTCAAAATATTCAAGGATATGGTAGAAAATGAAATTGGGTTAAACATAAAATGTCTTAGGTCTAATAGAGGTGGTGAATTCACATCCAAAGAGTTCATAGAATTCTGTGAGAAATATGGGATAAAGAGACAGTTATCTTCTCCAAGGACTCCACAACAGAATGGAGTAGTGGAGAGAAAGAACCGGACCATCTAGGAAGCATCTAGAACCATGATGATGGAAGCAAATTTCCCTCATATCTACTGGAGAGAAGCTGTAAGCATTGCTGTCTATACTCTTAATCGAGTACAAATCAGAAGCAATAGTGATAAGACCCCTTATGAACTCTGGTTTGACATCACTCCTACTATGAAATATTTCAGAGTCTTTGGTAGCAAATGTTACATTCAAGAGATGAAGAACTTGGTAAATTTTATGCTAGAAGTGATGAAGAAATATTCTTGGGTTACTCTACTCAAAGCAAAGCATACCAGTGTTATAACAAGAGATTAAGAAATATTGTAGAAAGTACAAATGTGAAGGTTGATGAAGGCATTGGAACATCAAGGTTTTATGAGTATGAAGTAGATGATCAGAGTGATGTTTTGGTCCATGAAGTTCAAGCCCCTTCTGAAGTTTAGATCTAGACTGATCTAGAGAATCCTGAAATACAGGAAGAAGAGATAAGTTTGAATGAACTTGTCCAAGAAATAGTAGTGCAAGAAATTCCCAAAACTCCTAGGTATATAAGACTAAATCATTCTGAAGACCAGATCATAGGTGATAGAAGCAAAGGTGTTCAAACAAGAAGAAAGATTGCTCAAGATTCAGAAAAGTATTGTCTGATTTCAAAGATTGAACCAAAAATAGTAAATGAAGCATGTAATGATGAAAGTTGAGCTAAAGCAATGGAGGAAGAGCTGATGCAGATTGAGAAAAATCACACTTGGGATCTTGTTCCCAGACTTAAAGACAAAAATGTGATTGGGACTAAGTGGGTCTTCCAGAATAAATTGAATGAAGATGGTGAAGTAGTCAGAAACAAAGCTAGATTGGTCTGTAAGGGTTATTCTCAAGTAGAAGGAATTGACTTTGAAGAAACTTTTGCTCCGGTGGCAAGAATTGAAGTAGTCAGATTATTTCTTGCTTTTGCTACCTTCAAGGATTTCAAAGTATATCATATGGATGTCAAGTTTGCCTTCCTGAATGGTGACTTGGAAGAAGAAGTATACATTAAGCAACCGAATGGATTTCAACTGTCTGATCATGGTGATATGGTCTGCAGGTTGAAGAAAGCACTGTATGGACTCAAACAAGCCCCAAGGGCTTGGTATGAAATATTGGATAAACATCTTTTGAAGATTGGTTTCAACAAAGGTACCGCTGACATTAACTTGTACTTCAAGATTGATCATGAAAATATCTTGATTGTTGAAGTATTTGTTGATGATATCATTTTTGGAGGAAGAGATAATATGTGCAAGACTTTTGCAAATCAAATGAAAATTTAATTTGAGATGTATATATTTGGGGAAATGAATTTCTTCTTGGGTCTACAAATCACTCAAACAAAGAAAAGAATCTTCAAATTGAAGACCAAATATGTGAAAAAATTGTTGAAGAAATTTGGGATGGAAGATTCAAAGCCAATGAATACTCCGATGGCAACCAGATTTAAACTGAGCAAAGATGATGAATCCCCTAAGGTTGATAAGAAAAAGTATAGGTTAATGATTGGAGGACTACTGTATCTTACTCAAACTAGACTTGACATTATAAATGCTGTTGGTCTTGTTGCCAGATTCCAAGCTAATCCTAGAGAATCTCATGTCATGGCAATCAAGAGAATTCTCAAATATCTAAAGGGAACAGTTGAGTATGGTTTATGGTATCCTAGGGATAATGATTTCTCTCTTCATACATATACAGATGCTGATTGGGCAGGAGATGTGGATGACCGAAAGAGTACTAGTGGTGCTGCATTCTTTTTGGTGAAAAGATTGGTTTCTTGGCTGAGTAAGAAACAAGAGGCAATATCTCTGTCCACTGCAGAAGCATAATATATTGCAATAGTAGGTAGTTGCACTCAAGTATTATGGATGAAGCAAATGCTAAGAGACATCAGAGTGGAGCATAAGGAACCTATCATAATCTTCTATGATAACTCAAGTACAATAAATATATCAAAAAATCTGGTGTTGCATTCAAAGGAAAAACATATATCCATCAAGTTTCATTTTTTGAGAGAGTAGGTGAACAAGAATGAAGTCAGATTGGAGTTTGTACCCTCAAAGGATCAGATTGTAGACATTTTAACTAAACCTCTACCTAAGGACTCTTTTGAGTATCTCAAAGATAAGTTAGGGGTTATTACCCCTCTGGCTCTGAATTAAGGTGCATTGATGTGCATCAGTTTGGTGGATCTCACAGTCATATCTTGTGGTCTGGATTGATGATAGGAAGCTACCACTCAAGGGGAGCAGTCTATATGATTCTAAAGTATTGATGCAAGTATGTGCCCTTTGTCATTGATGTCAAAGGGGGAGAGAAGACATATGAAAAACAAAAGTGGTTGTTGATCAAAGGGGGAGGAGCAAAGAAAGAGAAGACATATGAATGATTGCCATTGATAGGGGGAGATATGTCAATTATTGAGGAGAAGTTCTTGTCTTGATGGTTAAAACCATTTTTCACATCATATGTTACCATCAATGACAAAGGGGGAGATTGTTGCAAGTATGGGCCTAACCAGTGTTGTCATTGATGTCAACATACTCCTATTGCATTGATGTCAACATACTCCTGTTACATTGATGTCAAGGATTGGATGAGCTATGTGCTGAGGATATTGAGAAAATTAGTCCTATCAGGAACAAAGAAGAACAGTGATGACAGTGGAGCTCTATGAAGTGAAGATCCTAGCTAGATGAAGATCAGAGAATGTGCATCAAAGGGTTTGTAGATGTGTGTCTAAAGATGATCCAGTCAAGATTTGAGAGATCCGCATGAAGACTTGGAGAAGTTATGGACATAGGAGTAAAACTAGTTTTTGTAGCCATTCAGAGGTGATAGACTAACACAAATAGGTCTGGTAAGATCCGAAAATACAATATCTTGTTTTGCGGATCTGGTGGCATGTTTAGGAAGCCAATGTAAATTGACAACTCAATTGGTTCGTGGTCTAGAGGTCCGCAAGCATTTATTCTAATGAGATAGTGATGACTGACTATGTTCTTAAGGTTCCAGATGGAGATACGAATGATTTTAGTAAGCAGAAGTGGTGTGGATGTTCTTGGTGATTCAGCCAAGCTTGTGAGGGTCTCTAGGTTGTGTCTAGTTCGTGTTGATGGTCCACATTGAAGTTTGAGCTTGAAATTGAAGATTTGCTTTCGGGTGATGGTGTTCTTCCTAATCTTGGCCGACCAGATGTTTTACACCTCTTGCAGATGATCTTAAAGATGTTCTAGGAAGTGTGACATGTTCCTCAAGGAAGATTGAAGTCCTAGACATGTGTGGCCGACAGTGTGGTGATATGCATAAAATCTTTGTAACAAATCAAGTTGTATTTTTGTAATTGCTCTATAATAAAATAAAGTATGTTGTGCCGACTTTGATGATCATTCCAAAGTTGATGTCATGTATAAATAAGAATTGTGAAGTCATTTCAAAATATCTTGGTTGAGATGAGAGAGTGGTAGAGAGGAGAAGAGCGAAAAGAAGAGCAAAAGTGTTGAGCTTAAATGGAACTATCTCAAGCATGGTGAAGATGCTAATCTCTAGTTCAAGTATGTAATATTTATATTATTCTGTAGACAATGTGTCTCTTGTAGGTAGTGGGCCTCTTGTGAGCAGTGTGCTTGGGCAGTGAGCCCTAATTGGCAAGTGCCATCTTTTCTTCTTATTCTTTTAATAGAGAATACATCTTGGGTTAGTCACCCCATGGTTTTTCCCTTAACCGGATTTTCCACGTTAAAATCTTGGTATCATATGTGTTGAATATGTTTCTGCTCTTAAATTGTTGTATTGTGGTTCCATGATTGAATCATTATTATGCTGTATAAATATAAGAAGGATTTAAGTGTTTAAAGAACATAAATTCTAGTAACAACTGATTCACCCCCCCTCTCAGTTGTGTGTCCTAAAACCAACATGTTGCCCCTATAAATATTTTAAGAATGTGAGAAAAGCATGTGAAAATTTCAGCAAGTACAACAAGCAAAGGAAACATAAGAAGCATATGAAATTAACATATAAGAGGAATTAGAAACAAATAGTAACACCATGATAAAATTAGCATATAGGTAAGGAATTTAAAAATGGTAGACATAAAGAGAAATTTTGAAAGGAAATAGTGAACACTAGAAATGAGTAAGGACACACACAAGCTAGTGTAAAAGAAGAGCATTGATAATGATAGTAGAGGAAATAAGCACTTACTAGACAAGAAAAACATACGAGATAAATGACACATAGAAAACAAAATAGTATGGGAGATAAAACAATTATGAAATGCATATATAAATAGAATACAAGGTGATCTATGAGTATGGGGTAAGTTATGAGAAGGTGATTCTATTAGAAAACACATCAATGGTCATCATCCCTACACCAATAGAACAAAAATATAACAATAGAATAAATAGGCAAGGTGGAGTGTTTTACAATAAATAAGATGAAATTATGTCATAGTTGGGTCAACATGAGAAAGGTAAGGACTATGTTAGTACTTCACGTTGCCCGTAAAATGTCATGAAGAGGAAAATGCAAAGAATTATAGTGACATAGAGAAGATGTAATATGGGAGGTAACATACAAATATATAGGGTGGTTAAGTGCTCAAGATAAGCTGGTAAAGGTGGCTTGGAAGAGATATCATGCATAGAATCACAATGAAGTGGATCCATGATGTCTAGAGAAGAAGGCTTAATATAGGAGTACAAAAAGAAGAATAAGAAGAAATATAAACATCTAATATAACATCTAGAAAGCATGCAACCTAATAATCATGTGTAATACATGTTCTTCAAGACTAATTATGTCATCCTTAGAATGAAGAGAGGTCTTATAAACAAAAACAAGAGGTAAAACTGTTGGCAACTTGTGCATGATGTATGAAGATGTTGTCATTGATGGAAACAAGCAAAGGAACAAGGCTAGAATAGAAGTTTTGGTCTGGTGAAAAAGACAACCATTTTGGGTAAAGTGTTGGCAGTATACTGAAGAAGCGACAAGGAGACAATATTTGAGATGGTATTGGTCTGTAGTAGAAGATCATATCATGCAATTCATGTATGTTATTCACAGTCCTCAAATGATCATTTGTCCAAGGTTTCAGTCCTTAATGAGTACCGGAAGTCCATCTTCAAAAAGTCTAAGTCCGGTAGTGCAGAGAATATAGGAAATCAAAATTGAACACTCAACTAAATTGGTCCGCATTCCTCCACTATGGCATATATTGTTATGTGGTTTTGAGGTGTTGTAAACACATGTATAAAGTATTTATATCTAGAGTTTCAAGTTCTGAGTTCCACCGTAGAGTCAGTTATGAATGCCTAAGTATCGCTACTTGGTATAGTGTAGTTTGACTGTGACAGAGTATGTTTTCTAGTGGTCCGCATTCTAATGCAAAAGAATATTTTGCTTTGCGGTTCTAAAGGTATGATCTGTGATGTGTGAAGAGTGTTTGATATGATTTTGGAAACATCTTGTAGTCCACAGTGAAAGTTGCTGTCTGACAGAGGAAGTGAACTAGTGGCAATCTGTGTTTGAGGCTAACATGACAAGTTTGATCTGTATGTAGTAAGTTCTATTATTTAAAACTTAATCCTAAGTGGTGGAATAATTGAGGCTAACATGTGAGAAGGTATTTCAAATGTTGTTTGGGTTTGCTATGAATTTTGGTGAATCAATTTGGCAAACAAGCTACATAATGTATGACTACACGGTACACTTTATTAGGCTAACCTAATATGAAGATTTTTTTTGTTATGGATATATATGTGGGATTGAAATCAGTGTTTGGATGATGATATGTGAATGTGTTTATCAATTCAGTGTATGAAGAATTAAAAGGGCGACAAAAGTAGAAGAAGAGAGATCTTGTTTGATGTAGAAGTAGAACAAAAAAATAGGGCAATCAAAGATGAAGAGTTTTGAGACAATATTTCTGAGCTTCATTGGAGCTGCAATCATGCATATGTAGATGCAATCAGAATAGTTCATTTTGGTAGTGAGCCATTTCCTTTCTTTCTTTCTTTCTCTAGCCAGTGAGCCTTCTTGCAGTGAGCACTTGTTTTGGGTAGTGAGCCCTGTGCAGTTAGCCCTAAGGCATTGAGCCTTTATTGCAATTTGGTATTTGTCAAGGATCTGAAAGATAATGTCAAGGAAGCAGATGGGTGCATCAAAAAATTGAGGGAACAAGTCAAGAAGTTTAAAGAAAAATATAAGGAGGTTAGTGAATAATTGATATATGCAAATGACACCCTAAACAATCTAAAAGTGGAAGTTTTAAAAAGAGCAAAAGTAAAAGAAGACTTAAATTTGTTGGTAAAAAAAAAAACTGAAGATTGCACATAGATTGAACAAGAAGTTGTGGATCTGAAAGCTGATCTGAAACATGCATGGACTCAAGAAGAAAAATTCAGAGTGAGTGCTGCCCAAATTTATAGACTAATTGCTAGTCAGAAGAGCCCTGATGATAAAGAAGGTCTAGGATTTGAGAAAGGTGAAAGCTCCAAAATTGGTCAAGAAAAGAATGCTAAGATCAAGAAGGACAAAGGGAAAAAGTTTCAGAATCAAAGGAATAGACCTAGAAGACCACCAGTCAGGCAACCAAATGCTCAAAGGTACCCTTCTTTCAATGGTTATTGTAATACATGCAATAAGTTTGGTCATAAGGCTACTCAATGTAGGAGCAAGGTGAATCACAATATTCCATCATTCTCTAGTCAGTGTTTTACTTGCAATAAAGTAGGTCACAAGGCTAACAATTATAGAAGTCATATAAGGAATGGTTATAAAAATGGAAGGAATGCGCATACCTTCAAAGATAACTACTTTATATGTAAAAGGTTTGGTCATAAAGCTAGTGAATACAAAAGTCAGATAAGGAACAACTATAACAATGGAAGGAATTTTCAACCCATCAATGGGAATTGCTTTGCATGCAATAGATTTGGGCACAACGATAACTAATGTAGATCAAGGATGAATGAGAGAAACAATAGATAGAGAAGTGTTGTATGTTTCAATTGCAACAGGGCTGGACATATTGCAAGGTTCTGCAGAAGCAAGAACATAAAGAGGAATAATCAGGCAGAGAAGAGAGAACTAGTACAAAAGGTAGATCTAACAGACATCAAGAAGGAGATGAATCAAATTTGGGTTAAGAAGGAAGTGCAGGAAGTCAAGGGTGAGTCTGTACCAGATTTTGATGCTGGTACTTGCTCCAAAAAGTAAATTGAGAGCTTTGGCTCAGGGGGCTTAATGCAAAATCCTACTCCCTAGCTAGAAATGTGGTGCTGATATCCAACACAAAGATATGAGTTATAAGATTGAATGATAGATCTTATGAAGAAGATTCTGGCAGAAAAGAATCTAATACGGTAAATTGTGAAACAAACTTGATCGATTGGGGACAACAGAGAAAGGGTTTGATAACTTTTTGATTGAAGCATTTATTACAATTAAATCTTGACGAAAAGAAAATATAAGGGATCTCATTTGAAAGGAAAATCATTTTGCTTTCAAACCTTCAAGTGACTAAAGAGACCTAAGAAGCAAGCTGGGGCAAATTCAAGCATCTAACGAAGAAACCCTATTAGAGGCAAAAGGTATTTATCATTATCTCTCTCAAAACTTCTCTGTGTTGAATTTGTAAAGATGGCTACCCCCCAAGTAGTTGAGATAACAGAGAGGCCCTGTCCTAAATTCAAGAAACATCCCTTTAAATCATTAATGAATGATCTGGAAGGTGCATTTTCTGAAGTTCCACATGGTGTTATTGGTGCAGGAGTACCATGCCAACCTCATGCTTCTATGATGAAATTTTTGAAGGATGATTCAATTTTGGTGTCTTAACATTGTATCAAGGTTATATTGATTATTTTTTTCATATGTCTAGGCCATTAGGAGGACAATATTTAATGTTTTGTGTTAAGTTTGGAAAGAATGTAAAGATTGCCAATGTAAAATTGGAAGAAACAGTCAAGTTACTAAATGATAGTTTTGGGCAGTTGAAAGGTCATTTGTGTCTAGGGTCGTTGGAAGACAGTGAGGAACTGAAAAGACATGTCTAATGCCTTTAATAGGCCTTGTAACATCCAAGGAATTTGGAGGTGATTTGAGATTGGAATTGGAATAATAAAAAACACTATTTTTTCTGCTTTCTACTTTAGGAATTCGCTGTTCTCTTACATGGTACGGCTCTGTACGGGCAGGAGGGCATTTAGTTTTGATTTCAAATGAAATTGATCTCAATCACCTTCCACTTGTATTTTATTTCAGGTAGATTGGTTTTGTTTTGTGGTAGATATTGGGAATTTGGTAAAAACTGTCCAAACCCTCTGTCAGGGTAAACAGTGAATGAGATGACTGTGTTTTTTCCCTCTTTCTCCTTTGTATGTTGTTAATCTTGGTGGAAAATGCTTGTGGTAGTATGTGCCTCCATATCCTAGAGGTCTCTGACCAAATATCCAAGGTGGATGAGAGAAAATCCAAGTTTTATGACTGTATTTCTTTCAAAGTCCAGAAAACAGAGTTTAGAGGGCAGTCAAGGAGGTAAATCTTGGGATTTGTGCTCATATCATTTCAAGATGGACTTTTGATGAATAAATAAGTTTATACAGACCTTGTGTGAAGTGTTCCATGCACATGCAAGGTGTGGGGACTCGTGGTATACCCTTTTCCAGTAAGCCTTGTGTGCATGCAAGCCTATTAGGCCTATTTAGCACAGCGACAGTCCTGTTTTGGATAGTTCTTTCCAAAGTAACCTACATTGAGTTTTAGATATGTTTTAAAACTTGGTAATGGGTATCCAAATCTGCCATCACACTCTTGAGAAAGGTTTGGAAGCAAGAGTTATGTTTGACTATTCCTCAAAACAGGGCTACTAGGAATGGAGCAGTCTATATGTGAAAAGGGCATTGATGGAGTTTCCTAACTCTTGGAGTGGTTTGGGTGAGTGGAGTTAATGTTGTTAGATGCCTCTTATACCCTAGTGAAAGGGTTGAATTATTACAATGCATTAAAACTAGTTCTTTGAAGTTTCCTTATATGGTCTCGTGAGGCCCAATCTAGAAGACAAGCTTTGAAATTTGGTATAAGTTTTATGTTTATCACTTTCCTCTGCATCAGATTGGTCTCAGAGCTAGCAAAAGCTCTGGGAGGAGATGTTGTATTTGTTCTTGTCACTGAGAAGGTAGGTGAAGAACTGAAGAAAAGATTTTGTTGGTGACCATTTGTTTTTGTTGCTAAGTTGTTTGGTTGCAAGTGCTTATCCATCTAGCTGCAGAAGGATGTTTTCTAAGGTTGTGTGTGTGGGCAGACAAGATGAGGTCTGTCATGACCATTCTCTAATGGAGATTAGGCTGGATAAGGGTGCATAGAGAAACTATTAAGGAGAGAGTGAAAGGTGCATCACCAGAATCTGCTATTGGGTGAGATGAATGGCTTGGTGAGTTGGTTTGTTGTGAAGCAGTGAGAGAGATGGAGACCTGACTGAAGAAGCACTTGATGTTGTAGCCTGGAGAGTACTCCACTGATGGGAGTAGAAGGAGCCTGAAGATGCTCTAAGAAGATGGTAGTTTGATCTGTTGGTTAGTTGGTCACCTTTCTATTGATCTGAAGATTGGAAGATTGTAGCTGAGAAGATTGAAGATAAAGATAGAGGAAATGCAAAAAAAGACTTTGTTGCAGGTACATTTCCAAGGGACTTGGAAATTTTGTTGGTTGGTTGTAAGGTGCAGGAGCACCATGCCAACCTCATGCTTCTATGATGAAATTTTTGAAGGATGATTCAATTTTGGTGTCTTAACATTGTATCAAGGTTATATTGATTATTTTTTTCATATGTCTAGGTCATTAGGAGGACAATATTTAATGTTTTGTGTTAAGTTTGGAAAGAATGTAAAGATTGCCAATGTAAAATTGGAAGAAATAGTCAAGTTACTAAATGATAGTTTTGGGCAGTTGAAAGGTCATTTGTGTCTTGGGTCATTGGAAGACAGTGAGGAATTGAAAAGACATGTCTAATGCCTTTAATAGGCCTTGTAACATCCAAGGAATTTGGAGGTGATTTGAGATTGGAATTGGAATAATAAAAAACACTGTTTTTCTACTTTCTACTTCAGGAATTCGCTGTTCTCTTACATGGTATGGCTCTGTACGGGAAAGAGGGCATTTAGTTTTGATTTCAAATGAAATTGCTCTTAATCACCTTCCACTTGTATTTTATTCAGGTAGATTGGTTTTGTTTTGTGGTAGATATTAGGAATTTGGTAAAAACTGTCCAAACCCTCTGTTAGGGTAAACAGTGAATGAGATGACTGTGTTTTTTCCCTCTTTCTCCTTTGCATGTTGTTAATCTCAGTGGAAAATGCTTGTGGTAGTATGTGCCTCCATATCCTAGAGGTCTCTGACTAAATATCCAAGGTGGATGAGAGAAAATCCAAGTTTTATGACTGTATTTCTTTCACAGTCTAGAAAATAGAGTTTAGAGGGCAGTCAAGGAGGTAAATCTTGGGATTTGTGCTCATATAATTTCAAGATGGACTTTTGATGAATAAATAAGTTTATATAGACCTTGTGTGAAGTGTTCCATGCACATGCAAGGTGTGGGGAATCGTGGTATACCCTTTTCCAATAAGCCTTGTGTGCATGCAAGCCTATTAGGCCTATTTGGCACAACGACAATCCTATTTTGGATAGTTCTTTCCAAAGTAACCTACATTGAGTTTTAGATATGTTTTAAAACTTGGTAATGGGTATCCAAATCTGCCATCATAGTCTTGAGAAAGGTTTGGAAGCAAGAGTTATGTTTGACTGTTCCTCAAAATAGGGCTACTAGGAATGGAGCAGTCTATATGTGAAAAGGGCATTGATGGAGTCTCCTGACTCTTGGAGTGGTTTGGGTGAGTGGAGTTAATGTTGTTAGATGCCTCTTATACCCTGGTGAAAGGGTTGAATCATTACAATGCATTAAAACTAGTTCTTTGAAGTTTCCTTATATGGTCTTGTGAGGACCAATCTAGAAGACAAGCTTTGAAATTTGGTATAAGTTTTGTGTTTATCACTTTCCTCTGCATCAGTTATGCACATGGAAGATGTTAGGGCATACATACATGCAAACCTAGAGGAATATGATCACATAAAATTAGGGAAATTATACTTGGATGAGCTGACTACTATCAATATTGTGTTGAAAGAAGAATACAATGTTTTGCATGAGAAAATTCTAGATACCTAGTTGTTAAGAAAAGTGTCTCAACCTTGCAACTTTGAAAGGTTACTATTCTTCCCAGTTTTTGGTGTTTTTGAATACCCTTTATCTTGGATAATGGTCTGGAACTTTTAAAGTTTGCAAAAGTTTCCAAAAGAGCTAAAAATAGCGAGACTTACTATTTTTAAGAAGTCCTTCAATTAAACTTGGATTGACCTAAAATTTTTCCCAGAAGGTGTGAAACAGCTAAGTGAACATCTCGTGTGAGTTTCATCTCAAGATCATATTTGGATCGCGAGATATTAAAGTTTCTATTTTTTGAAACTGTCAGAAAAAGGTTTTGAACTCAATTATTGGAATCCAAACTTCTCTAAATGTCTCGAAAATGGTCACAACTAGAAAAGTGGGTTATAGGGTGATAGATCTCTTGACGAGCTTTTCGACACATCAAATGGTTTGTTAATCGGACACCCGAATCAAAAGTTATGGCCTCTAGAAGTTGGACCTTCTATTTTTGGGAAATATAAAAAAATGTGTTGGAGACATAAAAGAGCTGTACAGGTGAGAGTTACACGTGTTGGTGTGTGGTTTGGCACATCACAAGGCATCTTTGATTGGAGATAATTTGGGTGCCACTTTTGGGTGGTTTTAGCTCATGGTTTTTTAATTACCGTTGGTGGTGTACTGTATTGTATCTCTTATATATCAGGAGTTGGAGATGGAGGTTGTGTGTAAGAATCTTATAGATATTGAGTTACCTCTTGGATCTCTAGTTGGATATACTCCTGTAAAAGCTTGCTCTACAAGTATATTGTAATCTTCTTGATTCCTGAATAATATATTGGGCGGCTTTGGAGTGTGGAATTTTTTACCTGAAAGGGTTTTCTCCACGTATATCTTGTGTTGTGAGTTTTGTGTTTGCATTTGGAAGTTGTTATTATCTTTCTGTTAATGTGTATCTTAATCTATAACTGTAAAAGATTTTTTTTTGTGCATAAATCTTTCCTTAGTAGATCAGTGTAGGAAGTGTTTTCCGCATACCTTGCTTCCTTTCAGTTGGTATCAGAGCCTGATCACCTTTGGTTCTAGTTGTTGGGTAGAGGGTTTTTTGAGCTGATCTTTGTTTGAGTGGGAGCTTGTGCAGAGGATTTTGAAATATTTTTTTGCAAGAGATGGCGAGCACATCTGGGAGGTTTGAGATAGAGAAGTTTAATGGTAGTAATTTTGAGTTGTGGAAACTCAAAATGGAGGACATGCTTGTAGATCAAGATTTATGGGAAGCCATATCTGGTACAAAACCAATGGTAATGTCTCAAGAAGATTGGGATCTCAAATATCAAAAAGCTAAGGGTTTGATAAGACTCTATTTGGCTGATTTAGTGCTCTTGAATATCCATGAAGAGAAGACTGCAAAGAAACTTTGGAAGAAGCTTGGAGATGTTTATTAGGATAAATCCCTGGTGAACAAGTTATTCCTGTGAAAGAAATTGTATTCTCTAAGGATGGAAGATGGAGGATCTGTCACTAATCACCTGAATACATTCAATATGCTTGTTGCCCAGTTGACTTCTATTGGTGTGAAGATGGAGGAGGAGGATCATTGTATGACATTACTGTGTTCCTTACTAGATTCATGGGACATTCTTGTTATGGCCATTGGGATTACCACTACCACTTTCAAGATGGATGTAGTGGTTTCTTTGCTGTTGTCTGAAGAGATACAGAGAAAGTCTTTCGAATCGGCCATGGAGGATCTTGCAGTTCATGGTAGATCTAAAGAGAAGGGAAAGAAAAATGATAAGAAGGAAGAAAAAGGAAGATCCAAATCCCGTGGGAGATCTAAGTCTCCTAGAAAGTCCAAGGCCCTGTGTTGGAACTGCGGCAAACCTGGTCACTTCTGCAAGGAGTGTAAGGAGGAGAAAAAGAAAAAGAAGAAGAATTATGATTCAGATTCTGACAAGTCCTCTCAGGATGAAGGAGAAGCATTTGTCATTGCCTTAGCAATGCATGCATCTGAGGGTGTGTGGCTTATTGACTCTGGTGCATCTTTTCACATGACCTTGCATCGGGGCTGGTTTTTGAAGTATAAAGAATACGATGGTGGAAAGGTGTACTTGGGTAATGATTCTCACTTGGATATTGTTGGCCGTGGAAGAGTCTTGATTCGATTCCTTGATGGACAAGTAAAGGGAATCAATGGTGTTCTGCATATCCTTAGTTTGACACAGAACCTTCTTTCTGTAAGTAAATTGAATGATGTGGGTGTGCAGATTGTTTTCTTGAATGGAGGATACAAGATGACTAGAGGATCTATGGTGTTGGCTAAGGGTGTTTGGATTGGCACTCTATTTTAGCTTGATGCATGTGTAGTTTAGTGCAATAGTGCTTCTGTTTTGAAGAAGAGATCTTCAGAGTCTTCATCCTCACCATTGGAACCAGTAGTGAAGAAGACTATTGCATCTACTTTTGATGGTCATGCTTTCTGGGTACCTGAGGGTGCTTATTCTATGGAGATGAAACTTCCAGCTGAGAAGAGAATGCTATGGCACCAAAGGCTTGGTCACATTGGTGAAAAGGGTTTGAGGAACTTGAAGAATAAAAATTTCATTGAGGGTATGAATGATTGTAACCCTGAGTTTGATTTCTGTGAACATTGCATTTATGGAAAACAAAACTGTGTTCAGTTTTATTCTAGTTCTCACAAATATTCTAAGGTGTTGGACTTGATTCATTCTGATGTGTTTGGTCCTATTAATGTTCCTTCGATTTCAAAATCTATTTACTTTGTTTCATTCATTGACGATTACAGTAGAAGGACATGGGTGTATTTCATTAGAAGTAAATCTAAAGTCTTTAATAGATTCAAAGGGTTCAAAGCTCTTGTAGAGAATTAGAAGGATAGAAAGATTAAGTGTTTGAGGACTGACAATGGAAGTGATTTTTGTTCAGCAAATTTTGACAAGATCTGTAAAGAACAGGGGATTGAGAGGCATAAGACAACTCTGTATAACCCTCAACAGAATGGAGTTTTATAGAGGATGAATAGAATGTTGATGGAGAGGGCAAGGAGTATGCTAAGTGGAGCTGGTCTTGAATAAAAGTTCTGGGTTAAAGCTGTTGCTACCGCTTGTTACCTGGTTAATAGGTCTCCTACATCAACGCTCGTAGATAAGATACCTATGGAGATATGGTTTGGTAAAAATCCTTCATTAAGACACATTCGAGTATTTGGTTGTGAGGCATATGTACATGTGCCTAAGGAAAAGAGGTCTAAATTGGAGAACAAGGATGTGAAGTGCATCTTTATTGGTTATGGCATCGGTGTGAAAGGGTACAAGCTTTGGGATCTAGTAGCTGAGAGAGTTTTGTATAGTAGAAGCGTGATCTTCCGAGAGATCAATCCTTCTTCTGTTGTCTTGTAGCTAGAGAAAGAAGAGAAGAAAGATGATGTGGTTCAACTTCCTTCCACCCCTGAGAAAGTTGAACCAAAAACATCTATTAGACCTGATAATGAGGAGAACTCTAGTAGCTCTGAAAGTTTAGAAGAAGATGAAGAACCTCAACCTCAATCTTTGAGGAGGTCCACGCGAATAAGGCAACAACCTGATAGGTTTGGTTATTCATTGCATGATTCCAATTGTATTTTTGCTTTGATTTCCAACACTGATGAGCCTAGAACTATGAAAGAGGCTATGGGTATGAAAGATGCAGGTTCCTGGAAGGAGGCCATGGAAGAGGAGATGGCTTCTTTGGAAGGAAATTAATACTTGGGACTTAGTGCCCTTGCCTAAAGGACAAAAACCTATTGGATGCAAATGGGTGTTCAAAAAGAAATTTGGTGTAGATGATACTGTTGAGAAATATAAGGCTAGATTGGTTGCAAAGGAGTATTCTCAGGTGGAGGGAATTGACTATGGTGAAATTTTCTCTCCTGTTGCAAAGTATGAGGGTGAATAAAGTTGACTTTGTATTCGTGGATTCAGATTAGGTAGATGACATTGACAGCAGGAGATCCACCAGTGCTTATGTGTTCACTATGTTTAGTGGTGCTATTAGTTGGATGAGTAAGCGACAACCTATGGTCGCTTTGTCCACTACTAAAGTTGAGTACATGGCAGCAACTCATGCTTGTAAAGAAGCCATTTGGCTTAAGAGATTGTGTTCTAATATTGGGTTTGATGCAGGGAAGATTACTATTTGTTGTGACAGTCAGAGTGCCATATGTTTGGCAAAGAATCCTACTTTCCATGCGAGGACTAAGCATATTAATGTCCAGTACCATTTTGTTTGTGACATGGTAGAGGATGGGAAGGTAAACTTGGAGAAAGTTGATACTTTGGTGAATGTTGCAGATTCCTTGACAAAACCTGTGAGCACAAAGAAGTTTAGATGGTGTTCAGAGTCTATGGGCCTCTCGACCCCTAGCAATTAAATCATGGTGTTGATACTCCCTTTGCTCTTGCAAGGTGTTTGACAAGTGGGAGAATGTTAAGAAAAGTGTCTCAACCTTGCAACTTCGAAAGGTTACTATTCTTCCCAATTTTTGGTGTTTTTGAATACCCTTTATCTTAGACAATGGTCTGGAACATTGAAAGTTTCCAAAAGAGCTAAAAATAGCGAGACTTACTATTTTTAGTAAGTCCTTTGATTGAGCTCAAATTGATCTAAAAATTTTCCCAAAAGGTGCAGAACAACTAAGTGATCATCTCGGGTGAGTTTCATCTCAAGATCATATCTGGATCGTGAGATATTAAAGTTTCTATTTTATGAAATTGCTAGAAAAAGGTTTTGAACTCAATTATTGGAATTGGAACTTCTCTAAACATCCCAAAAATGGTCATAACCAGTGAAGCGGGTTATAGGGTGATAGATCTCTTCATGAGCTATTTGACACATCAAATGATTTGTCAATCAGACACCCGGATCAAAAGTTATGGCCTCTAGAAGTTGGACCTTCTATTTTTGGGAAATGTAAAAAACCATGTTGGACACATAAAAGAGCTATAAAGGGGAGAGTTACACGTGTTGGTGTGTGGTTTGGCACATCACAAGGCATCTTTGATTGGAGATAATTTGGGCGCCACTTTTGGGTGGTTTTAGTTCATGGTTTTGTAATTACCGTTGGCAGTGTACTATATTGTATCTCCTATATATCAGGAGCTGGAGATGGAGGTTGTGTGTAAGAATCTTATAGATGTCAAGCTACCTCCTAGATCTCTAGTTGGATATACTCTTGTAAAAGCTTGCGCTTCAAATATATTGTAATCTTCTTGATTCCTGAATAATATATTAGGTGGCTTTGGAGTGGGGTTTTTTATCTGAAAGGGTTTTCCCCACGTATATCTTGTGTTGTGAGTTTTGTGTTTGGATTTGGAAGTTGTTATTATCTTTCTATTAATGTGTATCTTAATCTGTAACTATAAAAGAATTTTTTTTTGCATAAATCTTTCCTTAGTAGATCAGTGTTAGGAAGCATTTTCCACATACCTTGCTTCCTTTCACTAGTTAGATTTTTTGATATTCTTAGATGATGCATGGGTTAGATATGTTTTGAGCAGAATTCATGATGAATTCTTCTGGCTTGATATACCCCACATGATAACAAAGGAATCTATCAAAGCAATAACTCGCATGAGCTCTACCAGAAAGGTTCCAACCCTAAAAACCATGAAGAACAATGTAGTAATGTAGTTAGCTGGTGCAAAATTTGATAAGAGGACACTAATTGTGAATGACATTGTGGATTTGGCAGTTAGATTTGCATCGATGGTTATTAGGTATAAGGTCTATTTCTCCAACAGGGAGAATTCAGTGTCTACAACTGTGATATACATAGCATATGATATGGTCAAGAATAACACAAACTATGACTTATGTGAGTTGCTTCGAGAGAAACTAATGGAAAACCTGAAATGAACAAAGGAAACAAAATATCCCTTTAAATATGGAACCTTGATTATTTGTCTATTCTTTTACTTTCTAAGAGTTACCTGGTATGAAGAATATAGGTTGGCTTGATTATGCACCTGTATTTTCTCAAATTAGAAATCATTTACATAGTTTGGGAAATGCTAACAAACCAAACATAGCTTTATGGGGTTATTTCAAAAACTTCCAAAAGAAAATGCAGGCTAGGACTAGGATCCCTAAAATAGTTGTAAAGAAGTATGAAAAGGGTATTGTGTTCATGGTGGATAAGGACAAATGCCTCATGGAGGTTGTTGAACCTAGAATTGTATGGGCCCTGGCAATGGGATTTGAAGTCTTAGAGGAAGTATTAACTAGTTTGGTAGATCTTATATTGGGAAAACTAAAAGACCGCAAGGAGGAGAGGTTTGGTACATTTGAGGAACTGTCTCTCAAAGTTCATCTGAAGTAAACTCATCTGAAGACCCAAAGAAAGGTCAAGAAGTATGTAGAGGAATTTGCAAAGAGCCATGGGTTTATAGATGAGGAAATAAGTAAAGAGCAAAGGCAGAGGTATCAAGGGATGTAAGTGCTCCAGAAGGGAAAATATCAAAAGCCCTAGAGAAGAAGGAAGAGGAGAAAATTGAAAATGAGAAGCCTGCATATAGCCCTGCAAGAAGAACAAGAGCCTCCACCTCTGTAGCTGCTTCAAAAAGTTCTAGACCCTTTGTTGAAAAGACAAAGGGTACAAGTGCTGAGATAGAGACACCTGAGAAAAAGGGTGAGAAAGAAAAGACTAAGCCTGAAAAACAAGTACCAGTAAAGAAAACTGAAGAGAAGAAGAAAAGAAAGAAAGAAAAGGCCACAAAAAGAATGTACGTGAGCCTTGGTGAGGGAGAAGAAGAGGAAACATAATCAGATAAGGAGGTCAAAGTAAAAATGACAAAAATAGATAAAGCCACAATTGAGAAGCCCTCCTGAAAAGCTAACAGTAAGAAGAAGAATAAAGAAGAAAGGACTAAGAACAGAGAAGAAGAAGCAAGTATATCCTTGGAAGTCATGGTCAATGTATTTGCTCAACATGGTACCCTAAAACCTATTGTTGACATGTATGATGAAAGATCAGAGGTAGACAAGGTAATCATTGAAATTGTAGTTGTAAGATACTTAGATATGTTTTGCAAAACATTGACTGAAGTAATAGATGAGTTACCAGACAGTTTAGCTAGCATAATGTTAGCAAGAAAAGAAGGGGCCATGGCCAAAGATGTTGAAATCAAAGAATATGTCTTGTTAAAAATCTATCCAGACATCACCCCTGAGGAAAGAACCAAAGTCACTAAGAAGCTTAGTGAGGAATTCATAACCATGAAGAGAGTCAATGCTCTGATTGTTGGAGTACTTGACAACACTGAGAGGGGGGGTGAATCAGTGCTGTAGAAAACAAAACAAGTTTAAACACTTTTATTTCAAACTTTCAAAACTAAAGTAGATGCTGATTTAGGCTCTATCAATGCAAGTAACAGTTCATTAAATAAATAAACAATCAAGTATAATGGACAAATTAATCATGCAACAAATGAGACAATAAGACAACGATTTCAAGAGTGGAAAACCCTCTTGGGGTAGAAAAACCACTCAGTAAAATGCCTCACTGACTTATTCAAGAATCATGCCTCACTGGCTACAGAAAAATGTCTCACTAACCTTTTTACCACTACCTCATTGGCTTGTTTTTATCACTGCCTCACTGGCATATCACAATAAAATACAATGAATAATATGAAGTAATATAGAGGGTTACTCTATTCCTCTACATTCTAGTCCTTGACTGTGGGCAAGATGGGGGGCCAAAAAAGGGTCTTAAGTGGCCACTTTTTTTCTGAAATCAGGAAATGCTAGCCTTGGATGAGAAATTGAGCATAGTTACACTCAAAATTTGGAGATGCAACCAAAACAATGTTCATAGTGCCCCGAGTCTACTTTCTAAACTACTATTTTTTAAAAAAAATGGTATAGATTAAGGGGTTCAAAAGAGGGAGCCACAGAAATTGGTGTTGTTTTTGTCAAAAAAACATAGCATAGCATGTTTTGTGGCTCCCTCAAAAGGTCAACTTTTTTTGTTATTTTTAAAATCGCTTTGGTGAGAAATTAGCTAACAACATGTAGTTTATGCCTGATTGTTCTGATAATTTTTTGATGAATATTTAATTTTTTACTAATTTTCAAAGTGGACACATCCTAAAAAATAGAATTTTGGCTATGCTACCCCTATAAATTTTGAAAACTAATTGAAAATCATTTTTTTTTAATATGTGTAGAATGGAGTCTAGTTTCTAAATATGTAATTTTTTGAAATTTCAATGAATGGTTAATTTACAATGAAAAAAAGACCAAATAGTAGTTTTTGCCCCAAAACGGATACACAAACAAAAGAAATTAAAGATGAAAGGCTTAACATTGTCAAAATGTGAAAAAAATTACATCGTTAAATAGCTAAGAGAATGCCTAACATTACCTAGGTGTTTGATTTGTTTGACCTTGAAACATGTGCAAATCTGAGGGTTAGCACAAATGAAATTATGTGAAATCCTGTAGAATATGCAAAAACACGTCTCTGGACTTTGGGAAGGCACTCCAAGCCTTTGGGTTGGAAATCCAAAGCAAATCCCAATCCTAAGTCTTGGGATTCCCAAAGCAAAAAATAACGCAAGCACATTATAACACGCTCGCATTATGTTCTATTTTATTTTTTTTCCTTTTTCGCAAAAGTTTGCTCAATGTTTGTCATGTTTGAGATAACGTGAGCGCATTATAACGCGCTCACATTATGACCCCCTTGGATTTTTTTATGTTCAAGGTTATTAATCATGTATGTATGTATGTATGTATATATGTATGTATGCATGTATGTATTTATGTGTACTTATATGTATGTATGTATGTATCTATGTATGCCTGTATGTATGTATGTATGTATAGTGTCGAGGGTAGAGATGGGGGTGAGGTAGGTAGGGGAGGAGAGGGGTGGATAAGGGTTGAGGGTTTAAGGTCAAGAGGGATTCGGGTTTAGGGTTGAGGGATTAAGGTTTAAGGTTGAAGGTTGAGGGTTGAAGGGTTTAGGGATAGGATTTAGAGTTTAGGGATAAGTGATTAGAGTTTAGGACCTTGAGGGATTAGGGTTTAGGGTTGAGGCTTTATGGATAGTGTTTAAGGTTGAGGCTTTAGGGATAGCATTTAGGGTTGAGGGTCGAGGGATTAGAGTTAAGGTAGAGTGTTGAGGGTAGAGGGATTAGGGATAGGGTTTAGGGTTGAAAGTTTAGAGTTGAGGGATTAGGGTTTGAGGTATAGTGTTGAGGGTTGAGGGTTGAGGGTTGAGGGATAGGGTTTAGGATTTAAGGTTTAAGTGTTGAGTGTTGAGGATTTAGGGATAGGGTTTATGGTTTGGGAATAAGGGATTAGGGTTTAAGGTTTAGGGATTAGGGTACCATAAATTATAATTAGGGATTAGGGTTTATGGTTTAGGGATTAGGGATTAGGGTTTGGGGTTAAGGGATTAGGGTTTAGGGTTTAGGGATGTACAATTAAGGGGTACCATAAATAAACTGGAATTTAGGAAAGGTTGGGAAAATTTTGTGAATCATCATGGGTTGGAGATTGGAGATTTTGTTGTGTTCAAGTACATATCCAAGCCATAATTTAAGGTTAAGATATTTCAAAGAACAGGTTGTGTGAAAAACATCAATGCTCTTTGGCTTATGAATACCAACATTGATATAGATAAAAGATGCTCTTCTTCTAACAGAGGATGTAGTTCAAGTCAACCGATGGGAAGCAAGTTGTTGAATGAGTTGGTTTAATGGGCGTGCCTCCTTCTTCAAAGTTATGCTTG
The DNA here is from genome assembly GCA_027924645.1 of Cunninghamia lanceolata. Lineage (NCBI taxonomy): Eukaryota > Viridiplantae > Streptophyta > Pinopsida > Cupressales > Cupressaceae > Cunninghamia > Cunninghamia lanceolata. Next base: position 141,124 of record BSBN01001666.1, read on the forward strand.
GAGACTTTACACAAAAATTGGTAACTCTACATTATTTTTCATTCGTTTATTTCCTATACACTGTTAAGAACTTGTAAAATCTAATTGTGTAATGTGTTTATGGTAGTGTATTCCTCCTGCATTTGTTTCAAAGTTTATAGACAACATAGACGAACATATGGTGTTGCAAGGCCTAGGTGGGCAGGAGTGGGATGTGCAATTAGGGGGTACCATAAATAAACTAGAATTTAGGCAGGGTTGGGAAAATTTTGTGAATCATCATGGGCTGGAGATTGGAGATTTTGTTGTGTTCAAGTACATATCCAAGTCATATTTTAAGGTTAAGATATTTCAAAGAATAGGGTGTGTGAAAAACATCAATGCTCTTCAGCTTATGAATACCAACATTGATATAGATAAAAGATACCCTTCTTCTAACAAAGGATGCAGTTCAAGTCAACTCATCATGGGCTGGAGATTGGAGATTTTGTCACATGTTCAAGTACATATCCAAGTCATATTTTAAGGTTAAGATATTTCAAAGAACATGGTGTGTGAAAAACATCAATGCTCTTCAACTTATGATTACCAACATTGATATAGATAAAAGATGCCCTTCTTCTAATAAAGGATGCAGTTCAAGTCAACTCATCACGGGATGGAGATTGGAGATTTTTTTACATGTTCAAGTACATATCCAAGTCATATTTTAAGGTTAAGATATTTCAAAGAATAGGGTGTGTAAAAAACATCAATGCTCTTCAGCTTATGAATACCAACATTGATACAGATAAAAGATGCCCTTCTTCCAACAGAGGATACAATTCAAGTCAACTCATCATGGGCTAGAGATTGGAGACTTTGTTACATGTTCAAGTACATATCCAAGTCATATTTTAAGGTTAAGATATTTCAAAGAACAGGGTGTGTGAAAAACATCAATGCTCTTCAACTTATGAATACCAACATTGATACAGATAAAAGATGCCCTTCTTCTAACAAAGGATGCAATTCAAGTCAACCAATGGGTAGTAAGTTGCTAATTGAATTGGTTTAATGGGCATGCCTCCTTCTTCAAAGTTATGCTTGGAGACTTTACACAAAAACTGGTAACTCTATACATTATTTTTCATTCTTTTATTTCCTTTACACTGTTAAGAACTTGTAAAATCTAATTGTGTAATGTGTTTATGACAGTGCATTCCTCCTACATTTGTTTCATAGTTTATAGACAACACAGATGAACATACGGTGTTGCAAGGCCTAGGTGGGCAGGAATGGGATGTACAATTAGGGGGTACCATAAATAAACTAGAATTTAGGCATGGTTGGGAAAATTTTGTGAATCATCATGGGCTGGAGATTGGAGATTTTGTTGTGTTCAAGTACATATCCAAGTCATATTTTAAGGTTAAGATATTTCAAAGAACAGGGTATGTGAAAATATCAATGTACTTTAGCTTATGAATACCAACATTGATACAGATAAAAAATGCCCTTCTTCTAACAGAGGATGCAGTTCAAGTCAACCAATGGGTAACAAGTTGTTGATTGAATTGGTTCCTGATGAAGAAAATAATGATGTTGTTGAAGCAATGGAAGAAAATCAAAATTGTAAGTCTAATTTAATTTATTTCAACTTTCAAAGCAGACATTTGAATTGTAGCTTTACCTAGAGGATTGGTATAACAAAAACTTAATTATGTTATAGGCCATTCTTTGAAGAACCTTGCACATTATGGACCCTATCATCTACAAAAGCACATGATAGTGAACTCTGCCCCACCTTTCAAATTAGATATTTACCTTTTTATTCAATGAAAATGAAGTCACATAATGTAAATGACCATGCATACTAGTAAGATCAAATTCTCTGCCTTCTATTCTTATTACTCTTACTTTATTAAGAGAAGAGTGTCAAAAAGAATGGGTAAATAATTGTAAGCTAACATAAGGCAAAGCAATTTTGTTATTACATTTTTTTGAGGGATCTCTAATAGTCTAATATAATACAGTCTTCTAGAATATGAAGATCTGCATTTGTGTGAATGCTAAGCTTTAATAGTAGAGCATTAAATCATTGCAATCGACTATTTATTGGGTTAAAATAACTTAGTTTTTGTAATGGTTTGGGAATGCAGGAGTTGCCAAAAATAGGTGAATGTCCTCTACAATTACCAAGAGAAAAAAGTTTAGTAGTTCTTGTGGATAGAGCCAGTAAACAATGGGAGATTATTTGCCTATTTCATAACAATATACCTGCCCTAAGTGCGGGGTGGGCATATTTTGTACACCATAATAATATCAAGGAGATGTTTGCATCTTTGAGTAGGTGGACATAAAGAAACATAGATTTATGTTTAGAGTTCATATAGATAGAAAGATAAAATAAGGATCCTTTTGAAAGAACTTCTAGGAGGGAAAAGACAAGCCAAAGATAAAAGGAGAAAATTATATACAAGAAAAGATCTTCATGAGGATTGTAATATTTTGTCTAAAACAAACAAAAATTAGTTAATTAAAAATAGAAAATCAAGAAAGAAACAGTAATAAAATGTATAGTTACTGATATCTAAAATGTATAGTTACTAATATATCTATTTTTAAAACACCAATTGATTTTTATGGCCAAAGTTGTTTATTTTCTCTAGTTGATGGTTTTAATTACACCCAGGTTATACATTGGGAGTAGATGTGTGCACATTTTTATAGCCCCAATTTAAATTCAAGCAAATAGGTGGAGAGAGTATGCTGATCTTTTAAAAAAATCTTAATAAAAAAATGTTCACTTAATGTTGACCAGGGGTTTTGATTTCAACCATTCATTGCCCATTGTGGATGTACCCCAATGCAAAGCTTTTCTCATAATGATCATCCTTTTGATTTCAACAATTAATTACTCACTATGGATGTACCATACACAAAGCTTTTCTCATAGTGTGCACACCTATTGGCATAACGAACCCCAGATGGGCCAGAAAAACATGCCATATAACATTACTAAGACATTACAGAAAACTTAAATTAGGATTTACTGTAGACATGCATAATTAAAAAGGGAATGAAGAAAAATACTTTAAAACTAATTTCTAAAATTACCAAAAAAGTTCATAGCCATTTTTCTGACATATTCTTGCAACTCAGATATCTTTAAGAGAAAAGTGTCAAAAATGATGGGTTTAACAACCTAACATAAGGCAAAGTAGTTTTGTTGGGTTTAGGGTTTAGGGTTGAGGGATTAGAGTTTAGTGTTGAGGGATTATGGTTTAAGGTATCGTGTTGAGGGTTGAGGCTTTAGGGATAGGGTTTAGGGTTGAGGGATTAGGGTTTAGGGTTGATAGATTAAGGTTTAATGTTGAGAGTTGAGGGTTTAGGAATATGGATAGCGTTTAGGGTTTAGGGATGAGGGATTAGGGTTGAGGGTATACAATAAATAAGCTAGAATTTAGGAAGGGTTGGGAAAATTTTGTGAATTATCATGGATTGGAGATTGGAGATTTTGATGTGTTCAAGTACATAGCCAAGTCATATTTTAAGGTTAAGATAGTTCAAAGAACAGGGTGTGTGAAAAATATCAATGTGAGCTCCAACTTATGAATACCAACATTGATACAAATAAAAGATGCCCTTCTTCTAACAAAGTATACAGTTCAAGTCAACCAATGGGCAACAAGTTGTTGAATGAATTGGTCTCTAATGGGGAAAACAACAATGATGTTGAAGCAATGGAAGAAAATCAAAATTAGGGTTGAGGGTTGAGGGATTAGGGTTGAGGATTGAGGGTAGAGGGATTAGGGTTTAGGGTTTAGGGTTGAGGGATTAGGGTTTAAGGTTTAAGGGTTTAAGTGTATCTAGGGGTTGAGAGTTTAGGGTTTAAGGGTTTAATGTTTAAGGGATTAAGGGTTTAAGGGTTGAGGGATTAGGGTTTAAGGCATAGTGTCGAGGGTAGAGGGTTTAGGGTTGAAGGTTTAAGGGTTGAGGGTTGAGGATTTAGGGCTGAGGGTTAAGAGATTAGGGTTTAAGGTATAGTGTCAAGGGTAGAGGATTTAGGGATAGGGTTTAGGGTTTAAGGTTTAAGGGTTGAGGGTTGAGGCTTTAGGGATAGGGTTTACCGTTTATGGTTTAGGGTTAAGAGATTATGGTTTATGGTATAGTGTCGAGGGTAGAGGGTTTAGGGTTTAAGGTTTAAGGGTTGAGGGTTTAGGAATAGAGTTTAGGATTTAAGGTTTAAGGGTTGAGAGTTGAGGCTTTAGGGATAGGGTTTAGGGTTAAGTGATATGGTTTAGGGTTGAGGGGTTAGGGTTTAGGGTTTAAGGTATAGTGTCGAGGGTTGAGGGATTAGGGTTCAACCCTTGACACTGTACCTTAAACCCTAATCCCTCAACCCTAAACCCTAATCCCTCAACCCTTAAACTTTAAACCCTAAACCCTATCCCTAAACCCTCTACCCTCGATACTATACCTTAAACCCTAATCCCTTAACCCTCATCCCTAAAGCCTCAACCCTCATCCCTTAAACCTTAAACCCTAAACCCTCTACCCTCAACACTATGCCTTAAACCCTAATCCTTCAACCCTTAAACCCTTGACCCTTAAACCCTTAATCCCTCAAACCTTAAACCCTTAAACCATAAACTCTCAACCCCTAGATACCCTTAAACCTTAAACCATTAAACCCTATATCCTATACACTTAACCTTTGACACTCAACCTTGAACATTATCCCTCAACCTTCAAACCTCTACCCTATACCATATACCCTAAACCCTATAGTTATGCCCTAAACCCTCAACCCTCATCCATATGCCTTATACCCTCAACCTTAAACCCTATACCCTATATCTTAGACACTCAACCTTGAACATTATCCCTCAACTATAAACTCTCAACCATCTACCCTATACCCTCAACCATATACTTAAGCCCCAATCCATCAATCCTCAACCCTATACTTTAAACCCTAAAACATACACCCACAAATCCTCATCCCTATATCCTATAACCTCACCCTTATACCCTCAATCCATATCAACCCTAAGTTCCCAATATCCTAAACCCTAATCCCCATACCCTACACACTTAATCTTATACACTCAACAAGCTAAAAATTATCCCTCAATTGTAACCCTCAACCCTCAACCCTCTAACCTCTACCCTCTACCTATTACTTAAGCCCTAATCCCTCAACCCTCAACCCTATACCTTAAACCCTAAACCTAAAAACCTCAACCCTCAACCCTAAAAACTATACGGGCTCAGGTCCTTATATACCCTAAACCCAAAACCCTTACATACATACATACATACAAGCATACATACATACATACATACAAGCATTCATACATACATACATACAAGCATACATACATACATACAACCATACATACAAACATGCATACATATATACATACATACAAGCATGCATGCATACATACATACATACAACCATACATACATACATACAACCATTAATACATACATACAAGCATACATACATACATACATACATACTTATAAGCATACATACATACATACATACTTACAAGCATGCATACATACATTCATACATATAGGCATACATACATACATACATAAATACAAATATATATACAAACATACATACATCAAACATATTAACAAAATTGAACATAAAACATTCAATAAAGAACCTCAAACTTGACAAACATTGGGCAAACTTTTGCAAAAAAGAAAAAAAATGCAAAGAAAACAATAACGCGCTCACGTTATAGCACGATTGTGTTATGGTTTTGTGTTGTCGAGTCAAAGGCTAGGCAACACCAAGCCATAACGCGAGCACGCTATAACGCGCTCATGTTATGTCTTTTTAAAAAGTTTTAAGAATTTTGGCCACTTTTTGGCCCCCCATCTTTTTGCACCTGCCCCTGTCTCATTATTTGAGACTCAAGAATCAACTATACAACAACTCAAGAATATCCTTTCATCAACACACTGATATAATATTAATGATAGTGAAATGAACACACATCATCGACATCACATCAAATGTTTTCATTACATGCCTTTTTATACATTTTCACAAAGCCTTCCTTCTTTCATGAAACAATTTAAACTTGTAACTGAACCATTCCAACTGTCGCTGGCAATTTTCAACTGCAATAGTAACTATCAAGAGAGTATGGTTGAATAGACCCATGTAGAAGAATGTAGAACTTTCACAAATCCTTTTGAAGATATTTCAAACTTTAATCAAATGTCTTTCACAAAACTGTGCTTACAAAAAAAAACCTTAACCACAACAAAATATTATCAACAATAGTTCATATGGTGTTCTCAACCTGTTTAAAGTAACAATAAACTATTTTCAAGATCATTGCACAAGACCCAAGTGTTGAATCAAGAGGGTGAATCAAACCCTAACCAAGAGTTTATCAATATTTACAAACCCTCTTGCATTGTCTAGAAACTGTTTGCTATTCACATAACTATTTTGTTTTCAGCAAAAATAAATGAAATAAATGAATTTACAGACCCCAACTTAAAGTCAAAAGATTCATGATATAGACCCAAGTTATAGCTCAAAACTATCACGGCTTGGAGAAGGATAAAACCTCATAGTCAACAAAGAAACAATACATATCCTTTGTATAAGATTTGCAAATTACTAGGAAATGAGCCATGTAAACACTAGGGTTACTCAAACCCAAAACAAATTTCTTTTCTTGCTCAATAAAACATTAACCTTTTTCACCATATAATTGTTAAGCAAATGTAAGAACAATAATCAACAAAGAAAGATATCACTTGTATGCTGTCAGCTGATAGCTGAACTATGTAACTGTCAAGAATACCTATCTCACTTCCTCAGTCAACATTATCACCTCATACACCAAGAGATCCATATATTTCACCTTGCTTTTTCATGATTTTGCATCATTATCACAGAGTCAAACCCTAGCTCAAAGAGAGAGATATTTCTCTAGGTTAAACATTGTGAAATGAAAAACAAAACTTCCTTTTTACCCAATATGCCAAGGTCACCGAGAGCACAAGTTTACCCTAAAAGAAACTGGTGACCATCAATATAAGATCATAACCTTTTGACCTGATGGGAATGCCAACAACCTCCTGATCAGGTTAACTATCTTAAGTGACCTGATAAATGCCTTTGAGTATATTTGAAATTCAAACCAAATCTAATGAAATAATGCCCATCATATAATAAAATTATCAATCAAGACTATGAGCATTTATGAGCATGACAACTTTAACCCACAATTGTCAATAGTTGTCAGTACCAAAAACAAGCAATGGAATAAAATGATTCCCAACTTTGAAACTGATGTAAGAAAGTGTTGGCCCATTGATAATGCACATCATAAAGGTCATCCAAGTGAACATTATAAAAGTCAACCAAATACTTCATTGCCATAGTACCATAGTGCCACAAAACAATACCATAGTGCCACAAACCAGCCATAGACCAAGACTATTAGTGTGCCATGAGAATACAACTATGCCATGAGAATACAACTGTCATAGTACCATGAGAGTATGTGAATTTGACATCAAGGACAACAACTGAGAGGGCAACAAACTCCACCTTTGTCCTTGAGGGCAAAACACAACTCTCACTCCCCCTTTTTGCATCAAAGACAAAGGGAGAAAGAAGTGTGACATTGCCTCAAAGAGAGATCAGGATTTAAAGAATACCTTTACTATCCAATGGAGCATAAAGTAGTCAGAATGGCCTAAAAGATAATTGCACTATCAGTACCAAAAAAAATATGACCATATAAATGAACATGTAACATAATAGAAGAGGACAAAAATTGAATATCCCAACCATCAAAGAGCGAAACCAGAGATATGATCACTATCATCTATATAGGGTAGAATGCCACTGTCTCCTGAAATAGTCTAATATCAAGAACCAGTTGAAAGCACCAAAATACATATATAGCAATGATCAAGATTCAAGAAATGTAGGCATCAAGAGAACAACATCAAAGCACCAAGATAACATCTGTATATACCACTGTACCAATGTATAAACTAAATATGACTTAAACAAATGCCAACTGCCAATATATAACCATGATACAATAACATGAGAAGAGATCACAAGAGAATGAATGCTGGTAATCACTTATCACATCAATGTACCAACTAACACATCAGAGATGAATAATATGCTAAGAAGCTCCCCCTGAGACCAAGATCAGAGCTATATCAATTTAGAGAGTCAAGAGAGAAGACACCAAGTCTATCCCTTAGCCCTTCAAATGCTTCTTTTGGAAGTGGCTTAGTGAAAATATTAGCCAATTGGTTACATGAAGAAACATATTCTAGAGCAACATCATTTGACAAAAAAATTTATCTTAAGAAATTATAATGAATATCAATATGCTTTGTTCTAGAATGCATTACAAGATTCTTAGAAATGTTTATTGTGCTAGTATTATCTCATAGAATTTGAATAGGTTTAGAAACCTCAACCTGAATGTCTTTCAGAGTCTGAATCATCCATAGCACTTGTGTGCAACAAGTTGCAGCAGCAATATATTTTGTTTCAGTAGTTGACAGAGACATAGAATCTTGTTTCTTGCTGTGCTAGGCTACCAATCTACCACCTAGAAAGAATGCCCCACCAGAAGTGCTTTTCCTGTCATCAACACTGCCTGTCTAATCAGCATCAGTGAATGCGATCAAAGAAAAATTATTGTGTCTTGGATACCACAGGCCATAATCAATAGTGCATCTAATGTATCTAAAAATCCTTTTTACAACATTAAGATGTGATTACTTAGGTACAGATTGAAATCTAGTAGCCAAGCATACAACTTGCATAATGTCAAGTCTTGTTGCTGTTAAGTATAACAAGCTGTCTATCATTGATTTGAATAAGGTATGATCTATATTAGGCAAATCAACATCTTTACCATTTTTATAGCCAACTTCCATAGGTGTGCCAGCTAGTTTGCACTCATCCATTTGAAACCTTTTTAGCATCTCTTTAGCATATTTCATTTGAGATATAAAGATGCCTTTTGTAAGTTGTGAAACTTGTAAACCAAGAAAGTTCACCAAGCATTGACATTTCAAACTTAGATTGTATGACTTTTGGAAAAGTAGAGCATAGTTCATCATTATTGCTGCCAAAGATAATATCATCTACATACACAACAACAACTAGTATGCTATCACCTTTGGTCATGTAGTATATGTTACTATCCACTCCTCCCTTTTTGAAACCTTGAGCTTTTAAGTGTTTGTCAATCTTAGAATACCAAGCTCGAGGAGCTTGTTTGAGGCCATAAAGTGCCTTTTTCAGCCTATATAAATGATCTTATTTTCTAGTACATACAAACCCTTTAGGTTGTTCCATGTAAACTTCCTCTTCAAGATCACCATTCAGAAAAGTTGTTTTAATATCCATTTGGTAAACTTTGAAATTCTTGTAAACTGAGAAAGAAGGAAAGATTCTTATTGCCTCAAGTCTAGCTATAGGAGCAAAAGTTTCATCAAAATCAATACCCTCAATTTGAGAGTATCCTTTACAGACTGATCTTGCTTTATTTTTGACTACATTCCCTTGATCATCAAGTTTGTTTCTAAAAACCCACTTGGCACCAATAACATTTTTATCCTTGGGTCTACGAACTAACTCCCATGTTTTATTTTTCTCAATATAATCTAGTTCTTCCTTCATAGAATTAATCCATGATTCATCTTTACTAGCTTCAACATAAGTTTTAGGCTCAAATTGAGAAAGTAAACAAAATGTACCTATTCACTTGCATTTGCAAGCTTCCTTCTTGTTTGAACTCCTGCAGATTTATCTCCAATAATCTATCCTTGAGGATGGTTCTTTAGAATAGATTTAGAAGGAGTCTTAGATGTTGACACCTCAGGTGCAACAGGTGCACTCATTGGATTTTCTTCCTCTTCCTCTAATTTCTCCTCTTTTTCAGATGGAAGAACTTCTTCCTTTTCTTCATCTTGCTGATTAAATGGCTGCAACACTTCATCAAATTTTACATTAGTGCTTTCAACCATTGTTTTCAATCTTTTATTGAAACATTTATAAGATTTACTGTGAGTGAAATAACCTAAGAAGATACCTTCATCACAACAAGATTCAAAACTTCCTAAGATTTCATCATCTCTCTTAATAAAACATTTACTACCAAAAATTCTAAAATATTCAACATTTGCAGGTCTACCATGTTGCAAGTATGGGCCTAACTGGTGTTGTCATTGATGTCAACATACTCCTGTTGTATAGATGTCAAGGATTGGATGAGCTATGTGTTGAGGATATTGAGAAAACTAGTCCTATTAGAAACAAAGAAGAACAGTGAAGACAATGAAGCTCTATGAAGTGAAGATCCCAGCTAGATGAAGATCAGAGAATGCACATTAAAGGGTTTGTAGATATGTGTCTAAAGATGATCCAGTCAAGATTTGAGAGGTCCACATGAAGATTTGGAGAAGTTATGGCCATATGAATAAAACTAGTTCTGGCAGTTGTTCAGAGGTTACAGAGTGACACAAATAGGTCCGGTGAGATCTGGAAATGCAATATCTTGTTCTGTGGATTTGGTGGAATGTTTAGGAAGGCAATGTGAATTGTCAACTCAATTGGTTCATGGTCTGGACGTCCACAAGCATTTATTCTAATGTGACAGTGATGACAAACTATGTTCTTGAGGTTCCAGATGAAGATGCAAATGATTTTAGTGAGCGGAAGTGGTGTGGATGTTCTTGGTGATTCAAGCAAGCTTGTGGGGGTCTCTAGATTGTGTCCAGTTTATGTTGTCTATTTGCATTGAAGATTGAGCTCGTAATTGAAGATTTACTCTCAGGTGATGGTGTTCTTCCTAATCATGGCCAACCAGATGTTTTACACATCTTGCAAATGATCTTGAAGATGTTCTATGAAGCATGGCATGTTCCTCAAAGAAGATTGAAGTCCTAGATATGTGTGGCCGACAGTGTGGTGATACACATGAAGTCTTTGCAACAAATCAAGTTGTATTTTTGTAATTGCTCTATAATAAAATAAAGTATGGTGTGTCGACTTTGATGATTATCCCAAAGTTGATGTCTTGTATAAATAAGATTTGTGAAGTCATTTCAAAGAATCTTGGTTAAGATGAGAGAGTGGTAGAGAGGAGAAGAGCGAAAAGTAGAGCAGAAGTGTTGAGCTTAAATGGAACTGTCTCAAGCATGGTGAAGATGCTAATCTCCAGTTCAAGTATGTAATATTTATATTATTATTCTGTAGACAGTGTGTCTCATGTAGGCAGTGGGCCTCTTGTGAGCAGTGTGCTCGGGTAGTGAGCCCTAATTGGCAAGTGCCATTTTGTTCTTCTTATTCTTTTAACAGAGAATACAATCTTGGGTTAGTCACCCCATGGTTTTTCCCTTAACTGGGTTTTCCACGTTAAAATCTTGGTGTCATATGTGTTAATGTGTTTTTTCTCTTGAGATATTGCATTGTGCTTTCGTGATTAAATCATTGTTATGCTATAGAAATATAAGAAGGACTTAAGTGTTTATAGAAAAGAAAATTTTGGTGAAAACTAATTCACCCCCCTCTTAGTTGTCTGCCCTAAAACCAACAATTGGTATCAGAGATAAGTTCCTCTAGAAGAGGTTAATTGCTTGAGGAGATCCAGGATGTTTTCCTACAAGAAGGATAGTCCAAGATTTGATGGAACTAATTACACTCTTTGGAAAAGCCGCATGGAATGTCACTTGCAATGTATGGGAATGCAATATTGGACCATGACTACAAAGAAGTATGTTCCTCCAAAGAATGGTCTGACAATTGTAGATGAAATCAGAGATGTTGAAGATAATCTTTGAGCTAAAGAAGCCTTACTAAGTGCCTTATCTGATTCAGAACTAACAAATGTTATGGATTTAAACACTGCATATGAGATTTGGTCAAAGCTAGAATTTCTGCATGAAGGAGAGAAATATGTTAAATGTGCCAAGCTACAGAGTCTGAAAGGAAAATTTGAAAACCTGAAGATGAATGAAGATGAGAATATCACTACATTTATGCCAAAATTAAATGAGCTTGTTTGTGGCATTAGGTGTGCTGGTGGAACCTTGGATGAAGATGAGATTGTTGCCAAAGTTCTGAGATCCCTACCTCCTGATTACAAACACAAGGTTGCTGCTATTGAAGAATTTAGATCTTTATCAAATATCACAAGAGATCAATTGGTTAGAAAATTAGCTACATTTGAATTGGTTGAGTTTGGAGATGCACCCCCCAAGAATGAATCTGCATTCAAAGCTAGTGCCTCTATAAAAGGCAAACAAAGGTATGATCCAGGAGAGAACTCCTCAAAGAAACTATCATGTATGAAAAAGCAAGAAAAGATCGGGAAGAAGATGAGGCAGAAGCTGCTCAACTTGAAGCCCTTATTGCAAAAAGACTACCAAGAGGATCTGGTAAGTATGAAGGAAAATTGCCCTTCAAATGTTTCAACTGCAACAAGATTGATTATTTTGCTTCAAGGTATCCAGAAAGATTTTTAAGGACTAATCCAAATAGATCAAAATTTCAAAAGAAATGTTACTATATTCATGAAGATGATGATGATGAAGGAGTAACAGATGATGCATCAGAGATAGGAAACAAATCCAGAAGTGACTGGGTGTTTATTGCCATCAAGGAAGAAGATCCAATGCCCATTGAATTTGTCAATCATAAAATGGTAGAAAGAGCTCTAGCTGCCCAAGTTGAAGAAAAGGATGAATGGGTTATTAACAGTGGATGCTCCCACCATATGACTAGTGACAAAAATAAGTTCATAGATTTGGAAAGATATGAAGGAGGAGTTGGAAAATTTGGTGATAATTCTACTGGTAGAATCAGAGGCAGAGGAACTATTTCTTTTGATGGAAAGAACAAAACCAGTGATGTACTATATGTTGAAGGTCTGAAGCACAATCTTCTCAGTGTTGGGTAATTGGTGGACAAAGGCTATGACCTTCGATTCAAAAATGGAAAATGTAAGATCTTTGAAAGTTCTAGAATAGAGATTGCATCCAGTACTCAAACAAAAGGTAACATCTTCCACTTGGTTGGTATTGGTAAAAGTTATTTATTTGTTCAAATTGATCAGAGTTGGTTGTGGCATAGGAGAATGTGTCATGTAAATTTTGATAATATCATCAAGATAAGCAACACTCAGGCTATAAGAGATCTTCCAAGACTGGTGAAACCTACTAATAGCTTGTGCAAAGAATGTTAGTTGGGTAAGTAGAGCAGAGTCACATTCAAAAGTAAGGAACAATCTTCTACCAGATTGTTGGACTTAGTACATACTGATCTATGTGGACCAGCAAGAATTAAGAGTTTACAAGGTGATAGATATTTCATGTTACTAATTGATGACCATTCCCAGATGATGTGGGTGACTTTCTTGAAAGAGAAATCTGAGGCTCTTGAGAAATTCAAAATATTCAAGGCTATGGTAGAGAATGAAACTGGGTTAAACATAAAATGTCTTAGGTCTGATAGAGGTGGAGAATTCAGCTTTAGAGAGTTCATAGAATTTTGTGAGAAACATGGGATAAAAAGACAGTTATCTGCTCCAAGGACTCCACAGCATAATGGAGTAGTGGAGAGAAAGAACCAGACCATCTAGGAAGCATCTAGAACCATGATGATGGAAGCAAATGTCCCTCAGATCTACTGGAGAGAAATTGTAAGCACTGCTGTCTATACTCTTAATTGAGTACAAATCAGAAGCAATACTGGTAAGACCCCTTATGAACTTTGGTTTGGCATCACTCCTACTGTGTAGTATTTCAGAGTCTTTGGTAGTAAATGTTACATTCAAAGAGATGAAGACCTTGGCAAATTTGATGCTAGAAGTGATGAAGGAATATTCTTGGGTTACTCTACTCAAAGCAAAGCATACCGGTGTTATAACAAGAGATTAAGAAAGATTGTAGAAAGTACAAATGTGAAGGTTGATGAAGGCATCGAAAATCCCTCAAGGTTTTATGAGTATGAAGTAGATGATTAGAATGATGTTCTGGTCCAAGAAGATGTAGCCCCTTCTGTAGTTCAGATTCAAACTGATCTGGATAATCCTAAAATACAGGAAGAAAAGATAAGCTTGAATGAACTTGTCCAAGAAATAGAAGTGCAAGAAATTCCCAAAACTCCCAGATATGTAAGACTGAATCATTCTGAAGACCAGATCATAGGTGATAGAAGCAAAGGTGTTCAAACAAGAAGAAAGATTGCTCAAGATTTAGAGAAGTATTGTCTGATTTCAAAGATTGAACCAAAAATAGTAAGTGAAGCATACAATGATGAAAGTTGGGCCAAAGCAATGGAGGAAGAGTTGATGCAGATTGAGAAAAATCACACTTGGGATCTTGTTCCCAGACCTAGAAACAAAAATGTGATTGGGACCAAATGGGTCTTTTGGAATAAACTGAATGAAGATGGTGAAGTAGTCAGAAACAAAGCCAGATTGGCCTATAAGGGTTATTCTCAAGTAGGAGTTGATTTTGAAGAAACTTTTGCTCTGGTGGCAAGAATTGAAGTAGTTAGATATTTCTTGCTTTTGCTACCTTCAAGGATTTCAAAATATATCAGATGGATGTCAAGTTTGCCTTCTTGAATGGTGACTTGGAAGAAGAAGTATACATTGAGCAACCAGATGGATTTCAATTGTCTGATCATGGTGATATGGTCTGCAAGTTGAAGAAAGCACTGTATGAACTCAAACAAGCCCCAAGGGCTTGGTATGAAAGATTGGATAAACATCTTTTGAAGATTGGTTTCAACAAAGGTACTGCTGACAGTAACATGTACTTCAAGATTGATCATGAAAATATCTTGATTGTTGAAGGATTTGTTGATGATATCATTTTTGGAGGAAGAGATAGTATGTGCAAGACTTTTACAAATCAAATGAAAAGTGAATTTGATATGTCTATGTTTGGGGAAATGAATTTCTTCTTAGGTCTGCAAATCACTCAAACAAAGAAAGGAATATTCATATCATAGACCAAATATGTGAAAAAATTGTTGAAAAAATTTGGGATGGAAGATTCAAAACCAATGAATACTCCCATGGCAACCAGATGTAAACTAAGAAAAGATGATGAATCTCCTAAGGCTGATCATAAAAAGTACAGGTTAATGATTGGAGGACTATTGTATCTTACTCAAACTAGACCTGACATTATGAATGTTGTTGGTCTTGTTGCCAGATTCCAAGCTGATCCTAGAGAATCTCATGTCATGGCAATCAAGAGAATTCTCAGATCTGTAAAGGGAACAGTTGAGTATGGTTTATGGTATCCTAGGGATCATGATTTCTCTCTTCATGCATATACAGATGTGGATTGGGTAGGAGATGTGGATGAACGGAAGAGTACCAGTGGTGGTGGATTCTTTTTGGGGAAAAGATTGATTTCTTGGCTGAGCAAGAAACAAGAAGCAATATCTTTGTCCACTGCAGAAGCAGAATATATTACAGCAATAGGTAGTTGTACTCAAGTATTATGGATGAAGCAAATGCTAAGAGACATCAGAGTGGAGTATGAGGAACCTATCACAATCTTCTGTGATAACTCAAGTGCAATAAATATATCAAAAAATCTAGTGTTGCATTCAAAGACAAAACATACATCAATCAAGTTTCACTTTTTGAGAGAGTAGGTGAACAAGAATGAAGTCAGATTGGAGTTTGTGCCCTCAAAGGATCAGATTGCAGACATTTTTACTAAACATCTACCTAAGGACTCTTTTGAGTATCTCAGGGAGAAGTTAGGGGTTATTACCCCTCCGAATCTAAATTAAGGTGCACTAATGTGCATCAGTCTGGTGGATCTCATAGTCATATCTTGTGGTCTAAATTGATGATAGGAAGTTGCTACTCATGGGGAGCAGTCTGTATGATTCTGATTGATGCAAGTATGTGCCCTTTGCCATTGATGTCAAAGGGGGAGAGAAGACATGTGAAAAACAAAAGGGGTTGCTTATCTAAGGGGGAGTAGTAAAGAAAGAGAAAACATATGAATGATTGCTGTTGATAGGGAGAGCTATGTCACTTAGTGAAGAGAAGTTCTTGTCTTGATGGTTAAAACAATTTTTCACATCATATGTTGCCATCAATGACAAATGGGGAGATTGTTGCAAGTATGGGCCTAAACAGTGTTGTCAATGATGTTAACACACTCCTATTGCATTGATGTCAAGGATTGGATGAGCTGTGTGCTGAGGATATTGAGAAAATTAGTCCTATCAGAAACATAGAAGAACAGTGAAGACTGTGAAGCTCTATGAAGTGAAGATCCCAGCTAGATGAAGATCAGCGAATGCGTATCAAAGGGTTTGTAGATATGTGTCTAAAGATTATCCAGTCAAGATTTGAGAGGTCCACATGAAGATTTGGAGAAGTTATGACCATATGAGTAAAACTAGTTTTGGCAGCTGTTCAAAGGTGACAGAGTGACACAAATAGGTCTAGTGAGATCTAGAAATGCAATATCTTGTTCTGCGGATTTGGTGGAATCTTTAGGAAGCCAATGTGAATTGACAGCTCAATTGGTTTGTGGTCTGGAGGTTTGCAAGCATTTATTCTAATGTGACAATGATGATAGACTATGTTCTTGAGGTTCTAGATGAAGATCCAAATGATTTCAGTAGGTAGAAGGTGTGGATGTTCTTGGTGATTCAGGCAAGCTTGTGGGGGTCCACATTGAAGATTGAGCTCGTAATTGAAGATTTACTCTTAGGTGATGGTGTTCTTCCTAATCATGGTCGACCAGATGTTTTACACATCTTGCGGATGATCTTGAAGATGTTCTGCAAAGCATGGCGTGTTCCTCAAAGAAGATTGAAGTCCCAGATATGTGTGGCCGACAGTGTGGTGATATGCATGAAGTCTTTGCAACAAATTAAGTTGTATTTTTGTAACAGCTCTATAATAAAATAAAGTATGTTGTGCCGACTTTGATGATTATCCCAAAATTGATGTCTTGTATAAATAAGATTTGTGAAGTCAGTTCAAAGCATCTTGGTTAAGATGAGAGAGTGGTAGACAGGAGAAGATCAAAAAGTATAGTAGAAGTGTTGAGCTTAAATGGAACTGTCTCAAGCATGGTGAAGATGCTAATCTTCAGTTCAAGTATGTAATATTTATATTATTATTCTGTAGACAGTGTGTCTCCTGTAGGCAGTGGGCCTCTTGTGAGCAGTGTGCTCGGGCAATGAGCCCTAATTGGCAAGTGCCATTTTGTTCTTCTTATTCTTTTAATAGTGAATACAATCTTGGGTTAGTCACCCCATGGTTTTTCCCTTAACTAAGTTTTCCACATTAAAATCTTGGTGTCATATGTGTTAATGTGTTTTTGCTCTTGAGATATTGCATTGTGCTTCCATGATTAAATTATTATTATGCTATAGAAATATAAGAAGGATTTAAGTGTTTACAGAAAAGAAAGTTTTGGTGACAACTGATTCACCCCCCTCTCAGTTGTCTATCCTAAAACCAACATACCATACCATAATTCATAAGGAGTATAGTTAGTTTTTACCCTTAACTGTACTCTACCCTTAAGCTTCCTTCTTGTTTGAACTCCTACAGATTTATCTCCAATAATCTATCCTTGAGGATGGTTCTTTAGAACAGACTTAGGAATCTTAGATGTTGACACCTTAGGTGCAGCAGGTGCACTCATTAGATTTTCTTCCTCTTCCTCTGATTTCTCCTCTTTTTCAGATGGAAGAACTTCTTACTTTTCTTCATCTTGCTGATTAAATGGCTGTAACACTTCATCAAATTTTATATTAGTGCTTTCAACCATTGTTTTCAATCTTTTATTGAAACATTTATAAGCTTTAGTATGAGTGGAATAACCTAAGAAGATACCTTCATCACAATGAGATTCAAAACTTCCTAAGCTTTCATCATCTCTCTTAATAAAACATTTATTGCCAAAAATTCTAAAATTTTCAACATTTGTAGGTCTACCATACCATAATTCATAAGGAGTATAGTTAGTTTTTACCCTTAACTGTACTCTACCCTTAAGCTTCCTTCTTGTTTGAACTCCTACAGATTTATCTCCAATAATCTATCCTTGAGGATGGTTCTTTAGAACAAACTTAGAAGGAGTCTTAGATGTTGACACCTTAGGTGCAGCAAGTGTACTCATTGATTTTCTTCCTTTTCCTCTAATTTCTCTTCTTTTTTAGATGGAAGAACTTCCTTTTTTTCATCTTGCTAATTAAATGGCTGCAACACTTCATCAACTTTTACATTAGTGCTTTCAATGATTCTTTTCAATCTTTTATTGAAACATTTATAAGCTTTACTGTGAGTGGAATAACCTAAGAAGATACCTTCATCACAACAAGATTCAAAACTTCCTAAGCTTTCATCATCTCTCTTAATAAAACATTTATTGCCAAAAATTCTAAAATATTCAACATTTGTAGGTTTACCATACCATAATTCATAAGGAGTATAGTTAGTTTTTACCCTTAACTGTACTCTATTCAAAGATAATATCATCTACATACACAACAACAACTAGTATGCTATCACCTTTGGTCATGTAGTATAGGTTATTGTCCACTCCTCCCTTTTTGAAACCTTGAGCTTGTAAGAGTTTTTCAATCTTAGAATAACAAGCTCGAGGAGCTTGTTTGAGGCCATAAAATGCCTTTTTCAGCCTATATACATGATCTTCTTTTCCAGTACATACAAACCCTTCAAGTTGTTCCATGTAAACTTCCTCTTCAAGATCACCATTTAGAAAAGTTGTTTTAACATCCATTTGGTAAACTTTGAAATTCTTGTAAACTAAGAAAGAAAGAAAGATTCTTATTGCCTCAAGTCTAGCTACAGGGGAAAAACTTTCATCAAAATCAATACCCTCAATCTGAGAGTATCCTTTACAGACTAATCTTGCCTTATTTCTGACTACATTCCCTTGATCATCAAGTTTGTTTCTAAAAACCCACTTGGCACCAATAACATTTTTATCCTTGGGTCTACGAACTAATTCCCATGTTTTATTTTTCTCAATTTGATCTAGTTCTTCCTTCATAGCATTAATCCATGATTCATCTTTTACTAGCTTCAGCATAAGTTTTAGGTTCAAATTGAGAAAGTAAACAAAGATGTACTTCTTCACTTGCATTTGCAAGCTTCCTTGTTGTTTGAACTCCTGCAAATTTATCTCCAATAATTTGTCCTTGAGGATGGTTCTTTAGAACATACTTAGAAGGAGTCTTAGATGTTGACACCTCGGGTGCAGCAGGTGCACTCATTGGATTTTCTTCCTCTTCCTCTGATTTCTCCTCTTTTTCAGATGGAAGAACTTCTTCCTTTTCTTCATCTTGCTGATTAAATGGCTGCAACACTTCATCAACTTTTACATTAGTGCTTTCAACCATTCTTTTCAATCTTTTATTGAAACATTTATAAGATTTACTGTGAGTGGAATAACCTAAGAAGATACCTTCATCACAGCGAGATTCAAAACTTCCTAAGCTTTCATCATCTCTCTTAATAAAACATTTACTACCAAAAATTTTAAAATATTCAACATTTGTAGGTGTACCATACCATAATTCATAAGGAGTATAGTTAGTTTTTACCCTTAACTATACTCTATTCAAAGTATAGACCATTGTATGAACAACCTCTTTCTAGTAGACATTTGGCAGATTTGCATCATGCAACATTGTTCTGGCCATTTCTTTTATAGTTCTATTTTTCTTTTCAGCAACATCATTTTGTTGTGGTGTTCTAAAGGCTGAATATTGCCTCTTGATTCCATGTTCTTCACAATAGTCAATGAAATCTTGTGAGGTATATTCCCCACCTTTATCAGACCTAAGGCATTTTATTTTCATGTCTGATTCCCTTTCTACCATTTTTCTAAAAAAATTAAATCTATTGAAGGCTTCAGATTTATGTTTAAAAAATGTAACCCAAGTCATTCTGGTGTAATCATCTATGAAAAGCATGAATTAACATTCACCATTTAAAGAGCTAGTCCTTGTTGGACCACACAAATTAGAATGAACCAATTGCAAAGGTTGAGTAGAAGAATATTCTTTGGGTTTGAAACTTACCCTAGTTTGTTTACCTTCTTGGCACTCCTTGCAGCTACTATTGCTGGGCTTTGAAATGACAAGCATATTTCTAACATTCTAGTTCTTGCTGATTTTAACCAGATTATCATAATTGATGTGTCCCAGTCTCCTTTGCCACAGTTGGCTTTCTTCTACCTGGCTCATGAAGCACACATGTCCATATTTGCTATTGCTTGAAGTCCCATGAAGATTATAAATGTTGCCTTTAGTCCTTAGACCAGCTGCAATAACCTTCCCAAATTTTTTCTTGATTTCACAACCTTGTGCACTAAAAGTTACTTTGAAACCATTATCACATATCTGACTCACACTCAACAAATTATGAGTCAAACCTTCTACATAGTAAACATCATGTAGAGGAATATCATTATCAAGCAAAATAGTACCTATACCTTTGATCTGAACACAAAAATCATTACCAAACTTGACAGAACCACCAAAGAAATCCTCATATTTGACAAATTTGCTTCTATCACCAGTCATATGGTGAGAGTAACCACTGTCAACAACCCACACATCTTTCTTTTGAGCATGAAAGGCTGTTTGAACAAACATCACATCAGCCTTTTTAACATTTTGTTTCATTCTCCAAACCAGCTTACTCTTTTCAACATTAGATGTTTTAGATTGAGAATTAGACTGTAAACCAAAAATAGATCTACAAAATATTTCTATGTGGCCAAGATTTCGACAAGTAAAACATTTCAATTTGTTCAAAAACTTAAACAGATTTCCATCAACAAAACTAGGCTTACTCCTAGATACAAATCTGCAATCATTTGCCTTGTGTCCATATTGATTACAATTAAAACAGTAGCCAAAAAACTATAGATTGAATCTAAGAGGATTACCTCTTTTTGCAATGGACTTTTCAGCAGCACTGAACCCATCATTGTTAGAATTTGAACATTGTCCTTTTATCATCCCCAAACCACTCTTATCATTATGGGACTTTTGTTTGCCTAGGAGATGAGACAACTTGTCACTACTTTCACACATTGCAAGATTTTTCCTCAAACTGACAATCTCAGCTTCTCGAGTGCAGTACTCTTTTTCTTTGACATTCAACTATTCTTGAGTGACTTCTAAAATTTTCTTGTTTTCCTCAAGTTGCAGTTTCAGATCTGAGATTTGTTTTTCATAGTCAGTAATATGATTTTTCTGCACTATAGCCTCCTTAAGTTTCTTTATTTCACTAAGGGCACATTTGAGTTCACCCTCAAAATCAACCTCAGTTTTAGATTGATCTAATGTATTTTGAGTTTCAACTAAATTGATTGTTGCCATGAACAAGGTTTCATCACCTTCTTTAGCAAATTCCTCTAAGCCACTGTCAGTAACATCAACAAACAAACTTTTCTTCTTTTTGAAGACATTTTTCTTCTTAAAGTTATACTATTTTTTCTTACTTTGTTTTTTATTGTCTTCCTCATCACTATCAAGTTCTTTGTTAGGATAGTTTGCTACATAGTGTCCTATTTTGCAACAATTGAAACACTTAAAGGGTAGCTTTCCTTTATATCTACCTACTGAGCCTTTTTTTAATTTTCTTACAAAAACTAACTCATCATCATTCACTTTTTCAGACTCAAAATTTAATTCATTATCCTTCTTCACAGTTTTGAAAGTAGTTTCTTTGTTAGGATTTTCATTGATCTTTCTCATTTCATAAGTAGTAAAAATTCCATGAAGAGCATCTACAATTAATTTCTTCATGTCTCTTTCTTCAACAACAGAAGTCTTAGAATCATATTTAGGAGACAAGGTTCTTAACACTTTTTTAACAATAGTTACCTCTTCTATTTTTTCTCCTAAACCTCTCATAGTGTTTACAGTTTCTTGGACTCTTTGAAGGTAATCAGCTACCTTCTCTTCATCTATCATTCTTAAGCCTTCAAACTTGTTTCTCAGAGCTTGAAAATTTTGCTTCTTTTATATCCTCATCACCCTTATAGATGTTTGATAACTTTTCCCATATGGACTTGGTTGTTTTGCATTCCATGACCTTGACTAAGACATCATTGGACAGACCACAACAAATGTCATTTGCAGTCTTTGCATTACAATCATATGCTTTTCTCTCTTCAGCAGTAGATGGTGTATCTGGACCAGAATAACTAGTTTCAATTGCATTCTAGACATCAAAGCCTAAAGACTTTATGTGATGAACCATTCTATACTTCCAAAAAACATAATAAGTATCATCAAACAATGGTGCTTTGAAAGTAGAAAGACCTTCCTGAGATAACATGGTATGTACTCCACCAGGAATCCCTTAGGTTGGTTAAACCTTCTAGACAAGGGTCTGGCTCTGATACCACTTTTTGGAGTACTTGACAACACTGAGAGGGGGGGGGTGAATTAGTGTTGTAGAAAACAAAACAAGTTTAAACACTTTTATTTCAAACTTTCAAAACTAAAGCAGATACTGATTTAGGCTCTATCAATGCAAGTAACAGTGCATTAAAGAAATAAATAATCAAGTATAATGGATAAATTAATCATGCAACAAATGAGACCATAAGACAAATATTTCAGGAGTGGAAAACCCTCTTGGGGTAGAAAAACCACTTAGTAAAATGCTTCACTGGCTTATTCAAGAATCATGCCTCACTGGCTATAGAAAAATGTCACATTGATCTTTTTATCACTGCCTTACTGGCATATCACAATCAAATACAATGAAGAATATGAAGTAATATAGAGGGTTACTCTATTCCTCTACATTCTAGTCCTTGACTATCTCATTATTTGAGACTCAAGAATCAACTATACAACAACTCAAGAATATCCTTTCATCAACACACTAATATAATCTTAATGATAGTGAAATGAACACACATCATCAACATCACATCAGATGTTTTCATTACATGCCTTTTTATACATTTTCACAAAGCCTTCCTTCTTTCATGAAATAGTTTAAACTTGTAACTAAACCATTCCAACTGTCTCTGGCAGTTTTCAACTACAACAGTAACTATCAAGAGAGTATGTCGAATAGACCCATGTAGAAGAATGTAGAACTTTCACAAAGCCTTTTGAAGATATTTCAAACTTTAATCAAATGCCTTTCACAAAAATTGTGGTTACAAAAAAAAAAACCTTAACCACAATAGAATCTTATCAACAATAGTTCATATGATGTTCTCAACCTATTCAAAGTAACAATAAACTATTTTCAAGATCAATGCACAAGACCCAAGTGTCGAATCAGGAGGATGAATCAAACCCTAACCAAGAGTTTATCAATAGTTTACAAACCATCTTGCATTGTCTAGAAACTATTTACCGTTCACATAACTATTTTGTTTTCAACAAAAATAAATGAAATAAATGAATTTATAGACACCAACTTAAAGTCAAAAGCTTCATGATATAAACCCAAGTTATAGCTCAAAAATGTCACAGCTTGGATAAGGATAAAACCTCACAGTCAACAAAGAAACAATACATATCCTTTGTATAAGCTTTGCAAATTACCAGGAAACAAGCCATGTAAACACTAGGGTTACTCAAACCCAAAACAAATTTCTTTTCTTGCTCAATAAAACATTAACCTTTTTCACCATATAATTGTTAAGAAAATGTAAGAACAACAATCAACAAAGAAAGATATCACCTGTATGCTGTCAGATGATAGCTGAACTGTGTAACTGTCAAGAATACCTGTCTCACTTCCTCAATCAGCATTGTCACCTCATAGACCAAGAGATCCATATATTTCACCTTACTTTTTCATCATTTCACATCATTATCACAGAGTCAAACCCTAGCTTGAAGAGATAGCTATTTCTCTAAGTTAAACATCATGAAATGAACAACAAAACTACCTTTTAACCCAATATGCCAAGGTCACCGAGAGCACAAGTTTACCCTAAAAGAAACTGGTGACCATCAATATAAGATCATAACCTTTTGGCATGATGGGAATGTCGACAACCTGCTAATCAGGTTAACTATCTTAAGTGACCTAATAAATGCCTTTGAGTATATTTGAAATTCAAACCAAATCAAATGAAATAATGCCCATCATATAATAAAATTATCAATCAAGACTATGAGCAATTATGAGCATGACAACTTTAACCCACAATTGTCAATATTTGTGAGTACCAAAAATAAGCAATGGAATATAATGACTCCCAACTTTGAAACTGATGTAAGAAAGTGTTGTCCCACTGATAATGCACATCATAAAGGTCATCCAAGTGAATATTATAAAAGTCAACCAAATACTTCACTACCATGGTACCATAGTGCCACAAACCAGCCACAGACCAAGACTATCAGTGTGCCATGAGAATACAACTGTTCCATGAGAATACAACTATCATAGTACCATGAGAGTATGTGAATTTGACATCAAGGACAACAACTGAGAGGGCAACATTGATGTCTGGTGCAATTGAGAAATTGGTTAAGGAAATAGAGAAAATAACACTAAGGGTGTTACATGAGCTGCAAATCACAACTATTGCAGACACTGATGGGGAATAGCAAGTTAACAATGTTGACACTTCTAATGCTGCTCTAGAAATAAATGTTGAGCAGAGCATGGACCAAGGTACAATCACTCCTTCAAAGAGTTCAGGAAAGGTTGAAGAAATGAAAGAAACTGAAGAAGAGAAGAAGTTTGAAGAAGCAAGGATAGTCCTTGAACAAAATATCTCTGAGGAACAAGAAGAGTAGAGAGAAGAGGAAAATTAACAAATGATGGACATTCCTACTCTAGAATCTGAAGGAAATGGACAAGAAAACATTCAAGATCCTCCTTCGGAGAGTCAAGACACTGAAATGTCTCAAGAAGAAATAAAAAGAGACACTGCTGTCTCATTAAGAGAATTTTTGTTAAAACAGAAGGAAGCAAAAATGGAAGACACATTTGAACTACTGCAGGGTCAAATAAACTTGGTAGCCATGTCTCCCCTACAGAAATTGAAGTTGGGTACAATGTTCCAAGAAATTTCCCAAGAAGAAATAATAAAGTCTCACATGGAAGATAGTGAGCTACTTGGTGAAGCAATAAACATTTTTGAGAAGATCATGCCTAGAGTTCAAAGAGATAGAATACTCTCTCCTGCAGCACAAATGGAAAGGCTTATGGAGTCCTTGAATTCCCATTTTGAATCCTTTGAGCAAGCTACTGATAAAAAGGTAAGAGCTGAAATAGATAGTAAGAGATTAGTTGAGCTAAAAGATAAAATTTTGTTAGATAAAAGTATAAAATATGCACAGTTAGCCCTTAAAGAAGCCATTGAATTGTATCACTTTTGTCTTACATGGCCGGTCAATACGAAGGATATAAAAGATAAAATAGATAGATGGGAAGCTCAGATAATGAAGATTTCTAAAACTTATGACCCGACAAAAGATGTTATTGGCAATCATAGGGTACAAGTGGAAACTATTCATTCTAATATACATAAGTTGCAAACCCAAAGGGATATCATAAAGCATAGAATGAGTGAGCTTCAGGAGGTAGCAAGTTTCAAAATTGCATCCCTAACCAAGTTGATAGCAATGGTAGACAAGACAAGACAGATCACTGAAATCCCTGATACAATGAAGAAAGCAGAAGATTTGGTGTCCCAAATTAATGGGCACATACTAGTTTTGAGCGATGCTAAGATGAGTTGGGATGAATAAATGGTGCAACTAAAAGTAATCTATAAAGATGTTCTCCTGGAACAACAATAGTAAGCATTTTTGATATCACTTGTATATATGCGGTAAAGTAGAAAAATAGTTTTGAAATTTTGGCAACTTATACATATCATTGTATCATACACCTTTGCCATTGATGTCAAAGGGGGAGAAGAAATGAAGCATGTAAAAAACTTTTGAAAAATAATAAAGCATGAAGATAGGGGGAGCAGTGTATAAAGAGAAAGGGGGAGTTGTAACAGTTTTTCACATCAAGTGTTGCCATCAATACCAAAGGGGGAGATTGTTGGAAACTTGTGTATGATGTTTGAAGATGTTGTCATTGATGGAAACAAGAAAGGGAACAAGGTTAGAAAAAAAGTTTTGGTCTGGTGAAAAAGACTTAGCCATTGTGGGTTAAGTGTTGGCAGTATACAGAAGCAGCGACAAGGAGATAGTATTTGAGCTGGTATTGGTCCACAGTAGAAGATCATATCATGCAATTCAAGTATGTTGTTCACAGTCCTCAAATGATCATTTGTCCAAGATTTTAGTCCTTAATGAGTACTGGAAGTCCATCTTCAAAAAGTCTAAGTCTGGCAGTGCAGAGAACAGAGGAAATTAGAATAGAACACTTAACTAAATTGGTCTGCATTCCTCCGCTGTGGCATATCTTGTTATGCATTTTGAGGCATTGTAAACACATGTATAAAGTATCTATATCTAGAGTTTCAAGTTTCAAGTTCCACCGGAGAGTCAGTTATGAATGCCTAAGTATCGCTACTTGGTATAGTATAGTTTGACTGTGACAGAGTATGTTTTCTGGTAGTCTACATTCTACCACAAAAGAATATTTTGCTTTGCAGTTCTAAAGGTATGATTTGTGATGTGTGAAGAGTGTTTGATATGATTTTGGAAACATCTTGTGGTCTGCAATGAAAGTTACTGTTTGATAGAGGAAGTGAACTGGTGGCAATCTGTGTTGAAGGCCGACATGACAAGTTTGATCTGTATGTGGTAAGTTCTATTATTTAGAACTTAATCCTAAGTGGTGGAATAGTTGAGGCCTACATGTGAGAACGTATTTCAAATATTTTTTGGGTTCACTGTGAATTTTGGTGAATCAATTTGGCTGACAAGCTACATAATGTATGACTACATGGTACACTTTATTAGGTCAAACTAATATGAAGATTTTGTTTTTTGTAGATATATATATGTGGGATTGAATTTGGCATTTAGATGATGATATACAAATGTGATTATGAATTTAGTGTGTGAATAATTAAAAGGGGCAACAAAAGTAGAAGAGAGATCTTGTTTGATGTAAAAACAAAACAATTAAATAGGGCAATCAAAGATGAAGAGTTTTGAGATAATATTTCTGAGCTTCATTGGAGCTGCAATCATGCATATGTAGATGCAATCAGAGTAGTTCACTTTGACAATGAGCCATTTCCTTTCTTTCTTTATTTCTCTAGGCAGTGAGCCTTCTTGCAGTGAGCACTTCTTTTGGGAAGTGAGCCCTAAGCTATTGAGCCTTTATTGTAATTCAGTATTGTTCCTACATAATATATTATGAGCTAACACTCACCGTGGTTTTTCCCAGTTGTGAGTTTTCCACGTAAAATCCTGGTGTTCATGTGTGATGGTTTGTGGTTGTTTCTTCTATGTTTAATCTACTTTGTTATTGCATGCGGTAAATGGATTACTCTTTTAATACAATACTGATTCACCCCCCCTCTCAGTACTTTGGGTGTTCAACAACAACATGGTAGGAAGTAGGAGAGATGAGGTTGAAAGGGAGAGTAAATATCATAAGGAAGTAGGAGAGATGAATTAATTTTTAAAGCTTATTTTTTCTTCAAGAATATAAAATTATATACTAATAGTACCTACCATGAGAAGGTGGAAGCTTGTTTGGTACTACTAATCTACATTAATAATAGTACGAGTACAATAAATAAATAATTAAAGAAAAATATAATCAAATCACAAAACTTTAGAACTGTACCTAACATACCTTTGTGTCATTCCACTAATTCAATCCAATGAACCATGTGGATCTGCTTTGCTCTTTATAGTGTCAAGTATTGCTTCGTGGTTAGAGTAGCGAACTTTCCACAAGTTTTTATTCAATGGTCTACCCCCATATTTTATCAATTGAATATTTGATGCCACAACAAGGTTAGAATAATGAAGAATTTTCCTATGTGTGTCAAAGTACTTGAACAAACACACATTAGAATTCTTCATTGGATACCTTCTAAACCATGTTCCACAAACAACCTCTGATCTTGTGCGATACTCAATTTTTTCTCAATCTATGACAGGGGCTGTCAATTTATTTTTTGCCTCAAGACAATGACATAAATAATTATCTATTCCTTCATCATCATCTTCATCCATAATAATTGCATAAACATGCCCTACATTAAAATTGAACAAAAAAGATTAATTCTTGATCAATGATACAAAAATATTACATCCTAATCTAAAATGTATTAATTTTCATTAAGTAATGCATCTATAATACCTAGTTCGACTATATCTGAAATATGGTCAAAGTCAATTGATGATTCTATCTACATGAGTTGTAGTGCTCCTAGAAGTTGATACATCTGAAGTGGGATTAATTTTCTAGCACACCATTCATCAACCCATTCTTTTTACTCACACTCATTCCATGAAAAATCAGTACAGGATGAACACAAACACACCATCTACCTCAAATGAATAGTCCATGAAGTTGCATTTGAGCTTCTAAAAGAGTGGAACTCACTTGATCTTGTCACTATACAACAATCTTAAAATTTTAAAATGTTAGCTTCTTCTATCAACCAAAAAAATCTATGAACAATAGACTTACCTTCATTACCTGGACCCATTATAGAGTTACACCATTTGATGATGGATACTACATCTATTAAATTTGTACTATCTTTATACTTCAAATCTTCTCATGCTAAGGCTCTTTTAATACATGCTCCAGCACCATGATGCTCATCTTTTCCATGCCCAGACTCAAATAAATTCCATACATATTGAACACCACTCAATATATGCATCCTACTCAACCAATAGAACATCTATGAATTCTTAAATTATGTTGCACAATTTTCTAACCATATGACATGTTGACCAAACATGATGTTCTTGCTATTCAAATGACCATAGAACATTTGAAAGAAACCTTGCACAAACTTTGTAGAATGTGTGTGATCATCAGTAATATAAAAATGATACTCCCTCAAGATCTTTCTATCTTTCTCTATACTGTTAGGTGCATGAATGCATGCTATATGCACAATATAGCAATCTGAGTGGATTTGTAGTAATGTGATTGAGCCTCATTCTGTGGTTGTACTGTATAATTCTCTAAAAATTCCACAATTGACATGATCGTATGAAGCGGTAATGTGTCCTTGCATAACTTGAATTGAAAGTCCAACCATCAAGCTCTATGTGTATGCCTTGCATACTCATAAACTATCTTTTGTCAAAAAATAGGCATAAATGTAGATACTAGTATTTCTTCACTCACTAATTCACACCTTTTTGCTTCTTTATCATCTTTTAGACTTTATTCAACTATCTTATATTTCCCAAAAGGTACTAATTCACTTCCAATTACATGTGTATTCTCCATGTATACACAAGTTCTCAAACATTGCAATCCATTGCAACTATCACATGTTCCATCCAAACATGATTTCTTATTAAACATTTGTCCATCTACTCTTTCACAAAAAAATGCTTGAAACAAAAATAAGTGGTTAAGGGGATTCTACCTTAGTCATCCCCCTTGTGGGCTTTCAAGCTTAATCCACATCAACATTCTACTAATAAACAAACTATTAATCTAATCTATGCAATGAAATCAATCCTAATGAATGCATACACATTAAAAAGAATTGTGATAATGCCAATGGACAATGGAAACACAACAAACCAAGTGTGGTAGGAGATAGGTTTTGGAGACTATAATAATGGAATTTGCATATCCTTTAACTTTATTTTTACAAATTTGTGTTCATTTTAATCTCTAGCACATACGTGTGTGTCTTTTGTTCTTTTAACCCCTTTTGCCTATAAGGAAGCAAACGTAGAAGAATAAAATTCACACTAATCTTGAGAGGATGAAATCTAATCTAAAACTACTATAGGAAATATGTAGAATCACATATAAAAGCATAAATTAATATAACACATAACACTAGTAAATGTGGGGAAAAGCCTTTTAGGAGAAAAACCCCACACTCCAAATCAACTCAATGTATTATTCAAATCAACAAGATGATTACAACACACTTGCAGAGAAATCTTTTATAAGAATATCACTAGCATACAATTCTAGAGAAATTTTGACAACATTCAGGCACTTGCAAATTCACAATACAATACTACAACTCCAAGAACCCAATTTATAGACAAAAGATCAAACTAGAAATCATAAATAGTCTTCTAAACCATGTGCTAAGACCTCTAGAGGTATGTGCCCACCTAGATTTTCCCACATACAAGATAAAAATAATAATGAATAATGCCTCTTACAACTATCGTAATCTATCACAATCATGCACACAACTTGGGTGCCTTGTTTATAACTAACACTATCAAAAAATAGGTGTTGCATAATAAGTGTAAATATCTGTCATAATGCTGGTCACGATTCCAAAGTAACTCCCCCCTTATAGGCTTGTACGCATCATAAGAATTTGTTATAACATATGCCATAGGATCCGACAAAAGTAGGGCATTCCATTTGTGCTCTAAATAGGCAAATTAAATATCTCCTAAAACATCATACAAATTACCGAAACTTGGCAAATAATGTCATCTCAAAATCCCATGCCCCATTTTCATGTGAGGCAAATTTATAATAAATATGCAAAAACACAAATAAAAGCAAATCAATATAACACATAACACTAGTATACATGAGGAAAAACCTTTCTGGAGAAAAAACCCACACTCAAAATAAACTCAATGTATTATTCAAATTAACAAGACAATTACAACACACTTGTAGAGAAATATTTGACAAGAGTATCACCAACATAGTATTCTAGAGTAATTTTAGCAGCATTCCAACACTTGCAAATTCACAATACAATATGACAACTCCAAGTAGCTAATTTATGAAAAAAATGAGAAAATTGGAAACCATAAATGGTTTCCTAAACCATGTGCTAAAACTTCCAGAAGTATGGTGCCCAATTTTGACTCCAAATTCCAATGCCCGCCTACAAATTCCCATCTACAGGCTAAAAGTAGTGAATGAATAATGCCTCTTACAATGGCTATAATTTGTCATAATCATCTACCCAACTTGGGAACCTAGCTTGAAACTCCCATTATAAGAAATAAGTGTTGCATACAGGTGTAATATCTATCATAATTTTGGTCAATATTCTAAAGTAACTCCCCTCTTACAGGATCTTATGCATCATAAGTATATGTCATAACATCTATCATATGATCCCACAAAATTAGGGTGTCACATTTGTGCTTTAAATAGGAAAATTAAATATCTCTTAAAACATCATGTAAAGTACTAACACTTGGCAAACAATGCCATCTCAAAATTGCATGCCCTAAAAGCATAAATTAATATAACACATATCAACAATATACATGGGTAAAACCCTTTCAAAAGAAAAACCCCACTAAAAAACAATTCAATGTATTATTTAAATTAACAAGATGATTACAACACACTTGCACAACAATCTTGTACAAGAGTATCTCCAACATATACTTCTACAGTAATTTTGGCAACATTTTGGCACTTGTAAATTCACAATACAATACTACAACTTAAAGAACTAAATTTATAGGAAAAAGAAAAACTTTGAAACCATAAATGGTTTTCTAAACTATGTGCTAAAACCTCTAGAGCGATGGTGCCTAGGTTCAACCCCAAATTCCAATGCCCACCTAGAGATTCCCACATATTAGCTAAAAATAGTAAATAAATAATGCAAATGTCATAATCTGTGATAATCATCCACCCAACATGGGTTCCCAATTTATAACTCCCACTATAAAAATAGGTGTTGCATAACAAGTGTAAATGTCTATCATAATGTTGGTTAAGATTCAAAAGTAACTCCCCTCTTACAGGCTCTTATGCATCATAAGCATCTGTCATAGGATCCCACTAAAGGAGCACATCCAATTTGTGCTCTAAACATGAAAATTAAGTATCTCTTAAAAGTTCATACAAAGTACCAACACTTGACAAATAATTCCATCTTAAAATCCCATGCCCCATTTTCACATGAGGCTAATTTAAAATATAAAATATGATAAAATTTAAGAAAATGATAAATAATTAAAATTGACTGCTACAAACTTGCAAAGCTCAAGACACATTAATTCCCAACATTCTCCCACTTGTCGAATACCTTTCAAGAGCCAAAGGGAAAACTTACCACCAAGGAATCTAAATTCTAGGGGTTGAGAGGCCCATAGACTATGAACACCATTTGAATTTCTCTATGCTCAGGAGCTTTGTTAAATAATCTAAAACATCATCAAAGTTTATAATTTCTAGACTTTCACATTTCCATCTTCAACCATATATTTAATAAAATGATACCACACATCTATGTGCTTCCTCCTTGCATTAATAAAATGATACCGCACATCTATGTGCTTCCTCCTTGCATTAATAAAATGATACTGCACATCTATGTGCTTCCTCCTTGCATGAAGTTTTGGGTTCTATGCTAAACATAATACACTGCAATTGCCACAATAAAGTGTAAATGATCCTTGATTCAACCCAACATTTGAATACAATCTTTCCAACCAAATGGCTTCTTTATAGGCATGAGTAGCTATTATATACTTAGCTTTAGGAGTGGACAATGCGACCATACCTGTTACTTACTCATCCAACTTATTGTACCACTAAATAAAGAAAAAATATACATTGGGGGATCTTTTACTATTGATAACTCTAGCCCAATCTTTGTCCACATAACCATGAATATATAGGGAATGCTTGTCCCTTGTCATACTACCGGGATAGAAAAAGGAATACTTTGAGGTACCCATCAAATATCTAACTTGACTCTTTTGACTGCATCCTAATTAATCCATCTAGTATTAGATATATATCTACTTAGAACTCCCATTACTTGGGAAATGTCTAGTCTATTACATAACATAACATAACATAACATACATTAATTTTTTGAATACACTCAAATAAGGTACTCTACTTATGTTTTCCACCTTAGAATGAGAAGTAGGACATTATGTACTTGATAATTTTGTCCCTAAAGTAATAGGAACACACAATGGTCTAGAATCCTACATGTTAAACCTTTACAAAGTTGAATTCACATACTTACTTTGGCCAAGCCATAGATTTCTATTTTCTCTATCTCTCTTTATCTCCATACACAGAATGTGTTTTTCCACACCTAAAACCTCACAATACTAGAATAATTTTGGCATCATTCTAGCACTTGCAAAATCACAATACAATACAACAACTCGAAGCACCAAATTTATAGGTAAAACAAAAAACTAGAAGCCATAAATGGTCTTCTAAACCATGTGCTAAAACCTATAGAGGTATGTTTCTCGAGTTTGACCCCAACTTTGAATGCCCACCTAGAGATTCCCACATATAGGATAAAAATAGTAAATTAATAAGCCACTTACAATTGTTATAATATATAACAATCATCCACACAACTTGGGCACCTAGTTTGTAACTCCCACTATCAAAAATAGGTGTTGCATAACAAGTGTAAATATTTTTCATAATGTTGGTCAATATTCCAAAGTAAATCCCTCTTACATGCTTGTATGCATGATAAGAATTGGTTATAAGATCTACCTTAGGATTCCACAAAAGTAGGGCATCCCATTTTTTCTCTAAATAGGCAAATTAAATATCTCTTCAAACATCATACAAAGTACTGACACCTAGAAAATAATGTCATCTTGAAATAACATGCCCCATTTTCATATGAGTCTAATTTAAAATAAATATGTAGAAAAACATATAAAAGCATAAATCAATATAACACATAACACTAGTATATGTGGGGGAAAACCTTTCTAGAGAAAAACCCCACACTTGAAAGCAACTCAAAATGTGTTATTCAAATTAACAAGATGATTAAAACACACTTCTAGAGAAATATTTACAAGAGTATCACCAACATAGAATTCAGGAGTAATTTTAGTAGTATTCCATCACTTGCAAATTCACAATACAATACTACAACTGTAAGATTCAATGAGAATCCAATTACACAAGCCTGAACCTAGGTGCAAGAAGAAAGTTACAATAACTATAAGCACAAAACAATAATGTAATATGCAATAATACAAGCTATTCTCAAAAATAAAGGAAATGAATTAATCAACCAAATCAACTATCAAATGAATGGATGAAGTACATATAAATAAGCTCAAGCATGCACAAGTCAATGTGACAAGTGTCCTTGAGGAGAGCAGTGAACTAGAGATTGACTCAACTGCATGAGTAGAGGTGTCTAGTGAACTCATCTTGATGAGGGAGATATTGCATGTGCTCTCATCAATCAAGGAGATGACATGTGCTCTTATTTTCTATTTTACTCAAGTAAATAAATAATAATTACCTAAGTAAACTTAATAAAAGGTGCAATTGATTAATTACACCAACAACTCCAATTAGCAGCCAATTTATAAGAAAAAGAGCAAATTGGAAACATAAATGGTTTTCTAAACCATGTACTAATACCTCCATAAGTATGGTATGTAGCTTTGACCCCAAATTCCAATGTCCACTTACATATTCCCATCTACAAGCTAAAAATAGTAAATGAATAATGCCATTGACAACTGCTATAATTTGTCATAATCATCTACCCAACTTGGGCACCTGATGCAGAGGTAAACGCAACGGGAGCTTACTAACAGGAAGGAGGAGCCAATAATACAAACAGCATGTTAATAATCCCTATCGGCTTAGCATCATCATATTTCCTGCAAACACCAACAGCATCATCATATTTCGGACGAGCAGAATTATCCTCCTGCCGACTACTGTTCACTTCCTTCGTCTTCCGCCTATCATCATCATCATGATATTCAACTAACGCAAACATCCTCCTGTTGTACTGTTCATTGGGCGCCAAACACTATCGGCATCATCGTGATATTCAACACTCCCTTCGTCAGCAGGATATCAAATATCTGGTTGCTCCAAATATCCTGATGATGACAACTTTAGCACCTTCCCTTCGATGCCCCGATAATCGACTATACAAACAACAGCATCATGATATGATTTATCCGGTTCGATTGAAACATCCTGATGATGTTAACCCAACTTTCTGCCGAGGACCTACGCCGACACCTAAACACTTAGCGACAACAGGATAAACTTGCATAGGGTGATATCTCAATATCCTGATGACGATGACGTCACCTCCTGATGACGATGATGTCACACAATATCCTGACGACCTCTACAACATTTAGTCAAAAAAATGCACTTTTCACTCCCGCATCCGATAGCGATATGCAGATGATGGGCACACACAGAAGATGATCCTGACGGCGATATATACACTGAGTATATATCTGACTTACAACATCCTGATGCACTTGAAATATGTAAACTCCGTCAGTTTCATAACCCGATCCTGATGGCGATGTATTCGCAGATGACGATGCGGCTGGTTCCGACTGGAAACGCACATGCAGACTCCTGTATATCCGTCCGCTGCATGCAAACACTCAGAACCGCACAATTACACAAAGACAATATGATGATCGGGCCGGATCACCTTCAAACCAAAATTTAACAGCTTATCTTTCTAGACCTAGCACATGAGGATGCTAGGCTGATTCACAGCATGCTACTAATTGATCTCTTGAACAGTGCAATGCATAAACAGAAAACACAAATGCAAACTAAGCTATAATACAGGACCATTCCACCGATTCACAGGATCAACCGGTGGAAGGGTTGAAGGAACCCATCAACTTGCAAATAGAAAGGAAATCAAAACAGTTACAGCTGATAAAATCAGATAATGCAAATGATGAGATCTTATTCAATTGAAATTCAAATGTCCTGTTTCTGCAATTCTGTCAAACAACAGTGCTTCACAATATCTAGACTGTTCCCCTGAAACCCAACTCAATCACAACACCATAACACAACTAACATATCATAACATCACATAATCCCCTAAACCCTAACAGATCGAAGGTATATATAGCAAAGTCCTTCGGGTACTACCAACTCACTTCCCAGCGGCTGGGAGCTTCCAAGCGGCTGGGAGAGAGGACAGCTCAGACAACCTGATCACGATCTCTAACTGATCTCTAACTGCCTACACACACTCCTAGGCTGATCTAATACATAGCATTGGTCCAATGGACCTTATTACATGATGAAGTCAAACATACTAAAAATAGACTAATGTCCTGTCATCATGTGGACAATTAACCTATATCCTGATCATGTACGGGTGCTCCTGCACCATACTCCCCAGAAGAAGAAATCTCAAGTCCACTTGAGATGAGAGTATCAAGGTTTGCACCATGTGTCCGGATCTGCTCTTCAGTCATCCATACGGCTTCAGAAATAGGTTTGCCCTTCCAAGAGACTAGATACTCCAAGTATTGTTTGTTCCTGGTCTGTTTGACCACTCTGGTGTCCAAAACCTTCTGTAACTGTGGAGGATCATGCTGGGGAATGTCATCAGCAACTGTATCCTGTAGGAGATCCTGATCTGCAGCTGGATTAGCCTTGTATGGAGTTAAATCACATACATTGAATATAGGAGACAAACCAAGATCAGGTGGGAGTTGGATCTCATAAGCATTCTGTCCATGCTTGTGCAAAATCTGACATGGTCCAACTTTCTTTTGCATGAGCTTAGTATACTTTCCCTTAGGAAGTCTATCTTTCTTCAAGTGAACCCATACCAAATCTCCAACATCAAATTGAACATCCTTCTTCTTTTTATCAGCATATTCCTTATACTTTAAGGTGGTTTGCTGGAGTTGGGTCTTGACCTGATCATGAACCTCTTTTATGGCTTCAGCAAAAGCTTCTCCTTTTGCACTAATAGGGGCTACTGGAGGTAGATCTCTTAGTTCCAAAATTCCTCTGGGATGCATACCATAGACTATCTGAAAAGGTGATTTCCCTGTGCTTCTATTGACAGTATCATTATATGAAAACTCAGCTTGAGATAGAATATTATCCCACTTCTCTCCATGCTGTTTTGTCAAGCATCTAAGTAAATTCCCTAAGGAACGGTTCACTACTTCAGTCTGTCCATCTGTTTGAGGATGATATGCAGAGGAAAAAGACAAATTGGTTCCAAGTTTTCTCCAAAGAGTTCTCCAGAAGTGACCAATAAACTTCACATCCCTGTCTGACACTATGCTCAATGGCAATCCATGGATTCTGACAATCTCCCTGAAGAATAAATCTGCAATGTATGAAGCATCAGCAGTGGTTTTGCATGGCAAGAAATGTGCCATTTGACTGAATCTATCCACTACAACAAAAACACTGTCAAATCCTTTCCTTGTCCTTGGTAAACCCAAGACAAAATCCATACTTATGCTTTCCCATGGTCTGGAAGGAATGGGTAAGGGCTGATATAAACCTGCATTAGTTGACCTGCCTTTAGCTTTCTGACATATCACACATGTCTCTACAAATTTTCTGACATCTGATTGCAATTTAGGCCAAAAGTAATGCCTTCTGACCAGATCAAGAGTCTTATCTAGACCAAAATGACCTACCATAGCTCCACAATGTTTCTCCTTGATGATATTTAATCTCATAGAACACCTTGGGATACATAACTGTCCACCCTTGAACAACAATCCATCCTGAATCAAAAATTCAGAGAACTCAGCATGGTATTTCTTCCCAAACGAAGTGCATACATGATATATCTCTCCAAAATCTTCATCAGACTCATACATGGTCTTTACTGAATCAATGCCAACACTCTCTAACTGAATCTGATTGACTGTGAGAACTCTCCTGCTCAAAGCATCTGCAACTTTGTTCTTGACCCCTTTCTTATGCTTCAATGTAAAAGTGAAAGCCTGTAAGGTTTCTACCCATTTCATATGTCTGTGGTTCAGCTTTTCCTAGCTGTTTATGAAACTCAGAGCCTGGTTATCTGTGAATACTATGAATTCCTTTGGCATCAGGTAATGCCTCCAAGTACCTTCCTTCTTTGGTGCTAGTACAGCTGGTACTGCACATGGACTCAAACTCTTCCCAATCAGACCTGAATCCAACAATTCTTCAATCTGTCTGGCTACTTCTGCATTCTGTTCTGGAGTAAGCTTATAGGCTGCTTTGTTTGGAAGTGTTGACCCTGGAATTAAGTCTATGCAGTGACTGATATCTCTGACAGGTGGTAGGGATCTGGGCATTCCCTCTGAGATGACACCTTTGTACTTATCCAATAGCTCTTGGACAGCTGGGTCTATGAACCTTGGCTTTTTCTCTTTCTTGACTTCTTGCTGCTGTTCTTTATTCACACTCATACATGGGATTAGGGCATATGCAACTGCACCTTCTGCTGCTACTTCTTTCATGAACTGTTTGCCTTCCATCAGCATGACCTTCACCTCTTTTCCTTTAGTTTTCTCCTCTTTCTCCTTCAATGGGAATAACATTATATCCTTACCATCTTTAGTGATTTTATAGGTGTTTCTAACACCATCATGCTGTGCCTTCAAATCATACTGCCATGGTCTACCAAATAAAAGATTGCAAGCATCCATCTTAGTGATATCAAACAACAACCTATCCTTATATGCTCCAATCTGAAATTCTACCCAAGCCTGCTCTTCTACAGTTGTCTGCTGTCCTTGGGTAAGCCATGAGACTTTATATGGGGATGGGTGAGGCAATATCCTAAGCTTAAGCTTTGTCACCATGTGTTCAGACACAAAATTCTCAGTAGAACCAGAATCAATCAAAACTTTACATGCCTTACCTCCTGCTTTGCAAATAGTCCTGAAAAGAGACTTTCTTTGAGGGGATTCTTTGTCAGGCACCTTCATGGTAGTCACTGTTCTTCTCATCATCAGAGACTCTCCACTTTCTGGGTATGCATAATTATCAGGAGCATTCACACTCTGAAAATCATTAGAGCTTGTCCTGCTTTGATTATCAGGTTCTTGGACCAGAGTTGTTCTCCTTTCTCCTGCTGAGCTTGTGGCCTTTTCTGGACATCTGCTGGCTATATGGCCTTCTTTGTTACAGTTATAACATCTGATGGATCCTCTGCCCTGGGATCTTCCTCGGAAAGGTCTTCTACCTCTGAAGTTTCCTTGCTGACTGTAATTCTCTCTCTGATTCTGACTATTGTTGCCCTTACTATTGTCATGACTGGATTCTTCTTGATATCCCTGTCCATGTCCTCTGCCTCTAAAAGGACCTCTTCCACCTCTTTGTTGTCTTCCTCTTCCTCTATTGTTTTGTTCTTGTTTTCTCTTTAACTTCTCTTCCACTTTCAATGCCAACTGAAAGCTTTTCTGCACTGTATCTGGATTATGCAGACTTAGATCTTCCTGAATATTAAACCTCAATCCATTAAGGTATCTGGCTACCTTCTCTTCTTCACTTTCTTTTACCTTTGTCTTCATACAGAGTTTCATGAATTCTTCTGTATATGAGCTGACATCTAGCTCCTTCTGCTTCAGGTTTTGCTTCCTTTTGTGTAATTGGATATTGTAATCCAATGGGACATAAGCTTCTTTTACTAATGCCATCATCTTCTTCCATGTGGCAACTCTACGTTTTCCTTCCTGTACTCTATCATCTTGAACAAAATTCCACCATGTCAAGGCAGCTTCTTTCATCTTTGACTGTGCTATCTTCACTCTCTGTTGTTCTAGTATCTCTTCTGTTTCAAAGAAATTGTTCAAACAGTCTATCCACTCCATCACTGAATCAGGTTCCATCTTGCCTGTAAACACTGGCAAATCCAGTTTCACATCCATGGTTCTTCTCTCCATGGCCTTGAGGGCGTTCAATAGTGGTCTCTGGTCTGCAGGAACGACCTCCTCGCTCCAATTAGGGATCTCTTCTTCTTCCCTATCTTCTTCTCTACCAGAACCTACTCTGCTCCTCAACTTTGCTAACTCATCTTTCAACTCCTGATTCTGAGCCTTCACGGCCTTGCTTTCTGCAATCTGTTTCTTCACCAGAACTGCCAACTCAGCGTTAGTCATCCTTGCCGAAACCTCCGATGTTCCTTCTTCATCTGACATCCTGCTATATCCTTATCTCTTCCAGAAGATCCTTCCTTTGCTCTGATACCACTATGATGCAGAGGTAAAACGCAACGGGAGCTTACTAACAGGAAGGAGGAGCCAATAATACAAACAGTATGTTAATAATCCCTATCGGCTTAGCATCATCATATTTCCTGCAAACACCAACAGCATCATCATATTTCGGACGAGCAGAATTATCCTCCTGCCGACTACTGTTCACTTCCTCCATCTTTCGCCTATCATCATCATCATGATATTCAACTAACGCAAACATCCTCCTGTTGTACTGTTCATCGGGCGCCAAACACTATCGGCATCATCATGATATTCAACACTCCCTTCGTCAGCAGGATATCAAATATCCGGTTGCTCCAAATATCCTGATGATGACAACTTTAGCACCTTCCCTTCGATGCCCCAATAATCGACTATACAAACAACAGCATCATGATATGATTTATCCGGTTCGATTGAAACATCCTGATGATGTTAACCCAACTTTCTGCCGAGGACCTACACCGACACCTAAACACTTAGCGACAACAGGATAAAATTGCATAGGGTGATATCTCAATATCCTGATGACGATGACGTCACCTCCTGATGACGATGACGTCAGACAATATCCTGACGACCTCTACAACATTTAGTCAAAAAAATGCACTTTTCACTCCCGCATCCGATAGCGATATGCGGATGATGGGCACACACAGAAGATGATCCTGACGGTGATATATACACTGAGTATATATCTGACTTACAACATCCTGATGCACTTGAAATATGCAAACTCCGTCAGTTTCATAACCCAATCCTGATGGCGATGTATTCGCAGATGACGATGCAGCTGGTTCCGACTGGAAACGCACATGCAGACTCCTGTATATCCGTCCGCTGCATGCAAACACTCAGAACCGCACAATTACACAAAGACAATATGATGATAGGGCCGGATCACCTTCAAACCAAAATTTAACAGCTTATCTTTCTAGACCTAGCACATGAGGATGCTAGGCTGATTCACAGCATGCTACCAATTGATCTCTTGAACAGTGCAATGCATAAACAGAAAACACAAATGCAAACTAAGCTATAATACAGGACCATTCCACCGATTCACAGGATCAACCGGTGGAAGGGTTGAAGGAACCCATCAACTTGCAAACAGAAAGGAAATCAAAACAGTTACAGCTGATAAAATCAGATAATGCAAATGATGAGATCTTATTCAATTGAAATTCAAATGTCCTGTTTCTGCAATTCTGTCAAACAACAGTGCTTCACAATATCTGGACTGTTCTCCTGAAACCCAACTCAATCACAACACCATAACACAACTAACATATCATAACATCACATAATCCCCTAAACCCTAACAGATCGAAGGTATATATAGCAAAGTCCTTCGGGTACTACCAACTCACTTCCCAGCGGCTAGGAGCTTCCAAGCGGCTGGGAGAGAGGACAGCTCAGACAACCTGATCACGATCTCTAACTGATCTCTAACTGCCTACACACACTCCTAGGCTGATCTAATACATAGCATTGGTCCAATGGACCTTATTACATGATGAAGTCAAACATACTAAAAATAGACTAATGTCCTGTCATCATGTGGACAATTAACCTATATCCTGATCATGTACGGGTGCTCCTGCACCAGCACCCATCTTCTGATTCCCATTATAGAAAATAGGTGTTGCATGAGAAGTGTAAATATCTATTATAATGTTGGTCAATATTCTAAAGTAACTCCCCTCTTACATGCTCTTATGCATCATAAGAATCTGTCATAACATATGTCATATGATACAACAAACGCATGGTGTCCCATTTGTGCTCTAAATAGGAAAATTAAATATCTCTTCAAACTTTATACAAAGAACCAACACTTGGAAAATAATGCCATCTCAAAATTACACGCCCAATTTTCATGTGAGGATAATTTCAAATAAATATGCAGAAACACATATAAAAGCATAAATCAATATAATGTACATATCACTAGTATATGTGGGGAAAACCCTTTCAAGAGAAAAATTCCACACTCCAAAAAATCAATATATTATTCAAATTAACAAGAAGATTACAAAACACTTGCATAGCAAGCTTGTACAAGAGTATCACGAGCATACAATTTTGTAGTAATTTCAGTAGCATTTTGGTGCTTGAAAATTCACAATACAACACTACAACTCCAAGCACCCAATTTATAGGCAAAAGAGAAAATTAGAAACCATAAAATGTTTTCTAAATTGTGCTAAAACCTCTAGAGGTATGGTGCCTAGGTTTGACCCCAAAGTCCAATGCCCACCTAGAGATTCCCACATACAAGCTAAAAATAGTAAATGAATAATGCCTCTTACAAATATCATAATCTTTCATAATCATCCACTCAACTTAGGTTCCCAGTTTGTAAATCCCAATATCAAAAATAGGTTTTATATGACAAGTGTAAATATCTATCACAATGTTGGTCAATATTCTAAAGAAACTCCCCTCTTATAGGCTCTTACACATCATAAGAATATATCATAGGATCCTACTAAAGTATTGTATCCCATTTATGCTCTAAATAGGAAAATTAAGTATCTCTTCAAATTTCATACAAAGTACCGACACTTGACAAATAATGCCATCTCAAAATCCCATGTCCCATTTTCGTGTGAGGCTAATTTAAAATATAAAATATAATAAAATGCCGTAAAATGATAAATAACTAAAATTGAGTGATAGAAACTTGCAAAGGTTGAGATACCTTAATTCCCAACATTCTCCCACCTGTTGAATACCTTTCAAGAGCCAAAGGGAAAATTTACCACCAAGGAATCTAATTGCTATGGGTTGAGAGGCCCATAGACTTTGAACACCATCTGAATTTCTCTATTCTCATGGGCTTTGTTAAAGCATCTGCAACATTAATCAAAGTTTCATATTTCTATACTTTCACCCTTCCATCTTCAATCATATTTGTTATAAAATTATACCACACATCTATGTGCTTGGTCATTGCATGAAATGTGGGGTTCTTTTCTAAACAAATTACACTCTAGCTATCACAATAAAGTGTCATAGATCCCTAATTTTTTTTATCAATACTAGGCAGATGCCGATAATATATTAATGTTCCAAAATGAGTACATAAGTCTAATAACATGGCCGAGCTATGCTTCCAAGCCAAACCACTATACTATCTAACCAACATCAAAATGGCTTAGACCATCACCAAACCCACTGTGAGTACAAAATCACCAAAATCTTCCAAAGGATAGAAATGGAAGAGATATTTAACACTTACTGATATGAACTGATAGAGAGACTAAACTAGGTGGGGGCAGTCGCTTCTCAAGAGCAGAGGCCTCTCTTTGTTTCCGCTGCAAACATTTTAAGCTCTTCTAGACTTCTTGCCAACTGTTGTGTTTCGGCATCCCTAGCCAGTCAAAGAAGACTCATATCCTTCCACAACTGAATATTCTTTCAATCAAAACTTGCCAGAAGATGCCTTCAGACCAAGCCATTTCTACACTTGTGATGAGTCACCAAAAGTTCATACTAAATCTAATGATTTGGCCGAACCAACCATATCCATTAACAATCCTAATCATCTCATATTATGTCACATGGCTAGCCATGCCTACACACCGAGGGGTACTATGATTCTTTCTACCTACTCCCAAATTAGCCAATCTGTCTGCTTCCTGATTAATTTCTCTATAAATGTGATTGATGGTGAAATCTTCAAAAGTGTCAATTAGTT
This sequence comes from Cunninghamia lanceolata, assembly GCA_027924645.1. Taxonomy (NCBI): domain Eukaryota; kingdom Viridiplantae; phylum Streptophyta; class Pinopsida; order Cupressales; family Cupressaceae; genus Cunninghamia; species Cunninghamia lanceolata. The sequence continues at coordinate 184,932 of BSBN01001666.1, forward strand.
CTAAGGCTCGCTTAAGGAAGCCTTTCAACTTCCAGTTCGGGATACTTTTAGTTCTAACTACATTGACCACCAATGCAGAATCACCTTCTATCTCTATTTTGTTGATCCCTAGCTGCTTGCACAGAGTTAATCCTTTGATGAGGGCCTAAAATTTGGCTACATTATTGGATGAGACACCCAGTGAAGAAGCCAACTTAGTCACCGCCTTACCATCCCAATCATGAACAATGCAGCCTGCACTTGCCACCCTTGGGTTTCCGTAGGAAGCCTCGCCAAAGTTCAATTAATGCCACCCAAATTTAGGGGGAGTCCATCTAGCCTAAGCTCTCCTTAACTTGCTTTCCATGCCTCCCTGGCCAAGAAATGCAAGAATTTTCAAACCAAACCACTTTTTTCTAACTTGGTTATCCCATTCTGAGAAGGAGCAATTCTTATTAATATGACTGCTATTTCTGCTATTCACCACTTCAACAATAGACGCCTCTATTTTAACCCAAAACTATTTGACCTCTATATGCGTATCCTTAAAAATTTGTCTATTCCTTTCCTTCCAGAGCTCCCAAATCAAAATCGAAGGGCTACATATCCAAAGGTTATGGAATAGGCTCTGTCTATAGAGGTTCGGCCAACTTGAGAATAAAGAGAGGATGTCATTAGGAAGAGCTATTGTCCAACCAAGTTTCACACACATCCATTTCCAACACTGCTGAGCGTAAGGGTAGCCCAATAGGATGTGATTGACTAATTCTTCTGCCCTCAGGCAAAGCACACATCTAGAAGGTCCTTCATACCCCATTCTTTTGAAAAATTCTGTCGTCAGTATCTTCCCTTGAATAGCTGCCCATGCAAATACTCCTGCCTTAGGCAGATACTGTTTATCCCAACATAGTTTTACCGGAAGACTAAGAACATCTAGTTGATAACTAATGCTTAAAGCCCTATAGCCATATTTGGTGTTATAATGACCCAATTTGGATTTATCATAGATCCCTAATTCAACCCAACATATGAACACAATATTTTTAACCAAGTGGATTCTTTATAGGCACGAGTAGCTACCATATACTTAGCCTCAAGAGTGGACAAAGTGACCATATCCTATTTCTTACTCATCCAACATATTGCACAACTGTATAAAGAAAATAAATATACATTAGGGAATCTTCTATTATTGACATCTCTAGCCCAATATTTTTCCATGTAACCATGAATATCTAGGAATTCTTGTCTCCTATGATACTACCATGATAGAAAACTGAATACTCTTAGGTGCCCCTCAAATATCTAAAGACTCATTTGACTACATCCCAATGAATCCACCCAGTATTAAATATAAATATTCATAGAACTCCCATTACTTGAGCAATGTCTAGTGTAGTACATACCATAACATACATTAAAATTTTGACTACACTCTAATAAGGTACTCTACTTATATGTTCCACCTCAGAAGGAGAAGTAGGACATTGTGTAATAGCTAATTTTATCCCTAATGTAATAGGAACTCACAATGATCTAGAATCCTACATGTTAAACCTCTACAAAGTTGAATTCACATACTTACTTTGACCAAGACATAGATTTCTATTTTAGCTCTCTCTCTCTCTCTCTCTTTATCTTGATACTAGTAATGTGTTTTGCCACACCTAAATATTTCATTTCAAATCTTGTTGCAACATGAGATTTTAGTTCACAAATAAATTATTTTTCCTTTCCAATAAACAACATATCATCAACATAAAGTGCAATAATCAGGAAATGATTACCATCAAATTTAAAATAAATGCATTGATATGATTTAGAACACTCAAATCCCAAACTCAACATAAATGTATCAAGTTTATAGTAGCACATCCAAGGAGACTACTTTAAGCCATACACAATTTTCTTTAACTTATAGACCAAATGTTCTTTAACTTTCACCATGAAGTGATATAGTTGTGTCATATAGATTTTTTCCTCCAAATCACTATAAAGGAAAATTATTTTCACATCTATTTGTCAATCTCTGAATCATAAGATTCTACAACTAAAAGAAAGAATCTAATGGATGAAATTTTAGCAACTAGAAAAAATGTCTCACTATAATCCACCCCCTCAACCTACCATATGACTTTTTGCAACCAACCATGCCTTGTACTTTTCAACATTACCATCAGAACCTACTTCTTAAATACCCATTTAAAACAAATAGGTTTGCACCCTTAGGGAAAAGGTACCGTCTCCCATCTATTATTCCTTTTAAGTGACGACATCTCTTCATCCATGGCTAATTTCTAGGACTACATCTATAAGCACTAAAAAGAGACATCGACCTACATGACAATCTGATGATAATGTGGTGGTCTAGCTCATGACCCTCAAACACATGAATCATACTTCTATCAGTAATATTAGGCTTGATGAAGCAACCACCAATATCTTTAGCCCCTAACCCACCTTGTTCAACCTCTGAGATTAGTTCCTAGACCTTGTGTTTTGCCTATCAAACCTTTTCAATTATCTTCTAGAGGGTTGCCCTATAGACCTTTAGGGTCACCTAGGGGACCAATCTTTAAGTGGTAGAGTATTTCAAATGACTAGCCCTAGTAAAAGGGGTGACCCAAGTCCTAAAAGGGGCAACCCAATTGTTTTTGGATATGTGTAAGTTCTTCCAATTCTAGCTTTTCTTCTTGACTTTTTTCTCATTTAAGCTTGCATTTTTCCATTCTAATTGATTTTCTCATTGCTTTCTTTCGTTTGAAAACTATTGTTCAAATCTTAACTTCTCCTACTCAATTTTCTTTAGGCTTATTATTTCATATTTATCTTATTCATGGAAACTTTCCCATTTCTCCTTCAATTAACTGATCCTTGTGAGTTTAGCTCTTCATCCCTTCTGTCTCATTTATATATGTACAATTACCCCTTCATTCTTCATTGTTTAACATTAGTAATCTGTCAACATATATTTTATGCATTCTCTCAACATTCAAACCCTTGATTTCATCATGAGGTATACAATCTCTCAACATTCAAACCCTCAATTTCATCACGAGGTATAAAATCTCTCAACATTCGAACCCTCAATTTCGTTGCGAGGTCAAAACATCAAAACAAAATGTTCAAATCAAACACACATCTTCTTTTCTAAGCATTCAATGTCCTTAGGTGTGAGGGAAGATTAGATTCAAAACCTCCTAGAGGAAATTAGGGAAAACTTCCCTAAACAAATAAACTAAATAGAAGAAACAACCCAAGAGCAAGAACAAATTTTGAGGCTAATCCAACAAGAAAATAAACAAAGATAAAGAGATGATATACATAACCAATAATTAAGACTCCTCAAATAATTAATCAATCTCAAACAAAGTAGGCTTAACACTTGTTTAATCTTTATAAAAAACAAGTTGAATAGAATTATGGCAAATGAACCTTTGGGTCACATTAGAATCACAACCAAAAATCCCATCCAATGAATTTAACATCAACATCACAACAAGAATCAACAAAACACTAAAAAATAAATGTGATAAAGAGAACCATGATATGTGATGTTCTTCTCTTTCAAGAATAGGTCACCTCTACAAGGATATAGTTTATGTGTTGCATCAATATCTAGCTCAATCACATTGAGTCTAATTCATATTTAGAACAAAATATATTTTGGTGAACCAAACATGAAAGGGAAATCTTTTTGAGTGAATCTTTTTTCATTTTTACTACTTTTTCTCTATTTTTTACTTCATTCTATTTCTTCTTCCATGTCCGTCCATTCATTCTAAGGTGTTTTCTAGCACCATCAAATATTATAGAGTTTGATAAACCTTAGGGGAGATTCCCCTGTAAACCTCTCACTCATACACTTGAAAGGTATGTGCCATCAAATCCGCTAGCACCAATTTGAAATTCCTTCCATTACGAAGATTCTGATCATGAATGTGGTCATCAAGTGCCTTGTAGATTTGGTGTAGGAGCACCCCTTCAACAAGCCAAATATACATCTAAGGGAGAAGATTAAGGTATTAATATATTACCATATTTTATGCATTTCTATGTTTGTTCGTGTTGTCCTGTAGGACTTGTGTTGTGATTTCATGTTTGTAATAAAAACCCCATCATGTGAACCAGTGTTACAAATTTGGAGTCCTGATAAGCTAATTTGAACATCTTGGGCAATTGGGGTATGTAGATGTTTAAAATCAAGTATGTTATGTTTAGGTGTCTGATGAATGTGTTTAACTCATGTCGCATGCAAACATGCGTCGTTTGATTTTTGGTATTTCGGTTGGAAGTTGTAACAACTCCAACTTCTTGTGTTCCAGTTGGAACTGAATGAGGAGAGCTATAAACACATCTTTGGAAGCAGAGGAGAGGAGGATGAATTTTTGATTGAAGAATAGAAAATTTTGTCAGTTTGTTTTTACAAGTTCTATGTTTTGTGTAAATTTCTTGTGTACCGAGTTGTTCTGTGTATATTTTCTGTGTCAAAGTGTCCTGTATATAATCTAATTTTCTATTGTCGAAGATGTCCGATTGAGACCATTCCACTGGTGAATTTTTTTTGAAATCAGTGGAATGGATCCTGTACATAGTTTTCTATTTTGTTTTCTTTTTGTTTGTGTTTTTGGTGGAATGGAATAGGGGATCAAATCTCTAGAAAAGTTGTCGCAGTAGAGAGCCTAGCATCTCTATGTGCTAGGACTCAATAGACAATAGACTGTGAGTTTTGTTGCAGAGGACGTCCTTGGCGTTAGATTTTGGTGTTATTTCATTAGAGGTATATTTCCTGTGTATATCGCAACTGTATGCGAATATACATTTCGGTGAGAGTGTGTTAGAAGTTCACCTTTTGTGGATACAAGTGTTGACCGGCTGTGGCGGTCAAAGTGTATGAAGATTCATTTGGTGACTGGTGATAGAAGGTTAAGCAGTGCATATTCGAAGTTGAGAGGATCGGGTTGGAAACATTTGGTTGAACCAACAGTTGAACCAATGCAAGGTTTAAAGGTTCAATAGGTTTGTTGGTTCATTGGAGTAAGTGGATATCAGCGGGAGAACTTTAGAGTTGGCCGAAGAGCTTGTATTGCTGATAGTTGAACTGGTTCAATGGTTCAATAGTTCAACGAGTGTAGTGGGTTCATCACCAATAGTAATAAGGGTATCAATAGTTGAACTGATGGTTGAACCGGTTCAACGGTTCAATGGTTTAGCAGTTCAATCAATAGCTGCCGACTATGTTAAGATTGTGCGATGGAAGTACATTGAACCGATAGTTGGAGGTTCAATGGTTCATTTAGTCCGTTTGGTTCAATGAGTTCATGGGTTCAATGAAAGTGGAGGTTTCAAGTGGTTTGAGGGTTCAACCACAGCAATAGTTCCAGATTTTTAATCTATTTTCACTGCTTCGTTGCAGGTTCTGCATCAAGTGGTATTAGAGCAAAGGAGTATCCTTTGGGTAGAAGAAAAAGACAAGATGTCCAAAGGAGAAGGGTCAGAAGAGTACCCAGCAAAGATGACCAATGCTGAGTTGGTTATTCTAGTGAAGAAACAATTGGTAGAGAGCAAAGCCGTTAGGGCTCAGAATCAAGCCTTGAGAAATGAGTTGGAGAAGTTGAGGGAAAAAATAGAGAAGGGAGAAGAAAATTCTAGTGATGAAGAAGATGGGGATGAAGAGAAGATCCTTAGGTAGGAAGAGATGGAGGTTCCTGTAGACCAGAGACCCTTTCTCAATGCCCTCAAATCCATGGAGAGAAGGACTGTGGCTATGAAATTAGACCTGCCCATGTTTGTAGGCAAAATGGATCCTAATTCAGTGATGGAGTGGATTGACTCCTTAAATAATTTCTTTGAGACCGAGGAGATACCAGACCACCAATGGATGAAGATGGCCCAATCCAAAATGAAAAGGGCTGCACTAACTTGGTGGACTTTCATCCAAGATGACAGGGTGAAAGAGGGAAAGAATAGAGTTACTACTTGGAAGAAGATGATGGCTTTAGTGAAGGAAGCCTATGTTCCATTGGATTACAACATCCAATTAGAGAAGAGGAAACAAAACTTGAAACAAAAGGAGCTAGCTGTCAGCTCATACACTAAAGAATTCATGAAACTATGTGTCAAGGCAAAGGTAAAGGAGGGTGAGGATGAAAAGGTGGCAAGGTACCTCAATGGATTGAGGTTTAACATCCAAGAAGATTTAAATCTGCATAGCCCATATACAGTCCAAAAGTGCTACCAATTAGCACTCAAGGTGGAAGAGAAATTAAAGAAAAGACAAGAGCAGAACAATAGAGGAAGAGGGAAACAACAAAGAGGGGGAAGAAGTCCTTTCAGAGGCAGAGGAAATGGGTTTGGTTACCAAGGTGAATCAAACCAAGAGAGAAGCAAAGGAGACAATAGTCAAACTCAAGGGGGAAGCTATAATCAAAGAGGAAATTTTAGGGCCAGAAGACCACCATTTAGAGGGAGATCTCAGGGTAGAGGGCCTCTCAGATGTTATAATTGCAATCAAGAAGGCCACATTGCCAGCAGATGTCGAGATAAGGCAACAAGTTCAATGGGAGAAAGGAGGACAAATCTGATCCAAGAATTTGATTGTCAAAGTGTAACAAGCTCAAACACTTTTCAAAGTGTGAATGCTCCTGACAGTTATGGGTATCCTAAGAGAGGAGAAGCTTTGATGATGAGGAGAGCCACCATGAAGGTGCCTAACAAAGAACCCCCACAAAGAAAGTCTCTCTTCAGAACTACTTGCAAGGCAAGAGGAAAGTTATGTAAAGTTTTGATTGACTCTAGATCCACTAAAAATTTTGTGTCCATTGAAATGGTAGAAAAGCTTAAGCTTAGAAGACTGCCACACCCTTTCCCATACAAGGTCTCATGGCTGACCCAAGGTCAGCAAACAATTGTGGAAGAACAAGCTTGGGTGGATGGTGCAGGAGCACCTTGGCAAATTAATATTGCCCTAGACAAATATTTGAGTTTGATTAAATTTGTATGCTTCCACATTGTAATGAGGTTTATCAAGTCATTTTTATGTGTTTAGGTCATTAGGAGTTTCAAAAATGCAAAATATTGCAAACCATGTAAAGGTTGTCAATGTAAAATTAGAAAAAAAGATGCTTGGAAGGTGAAGAGTCATTTGGCTCTTGGTTTGCTCCAAATCAGTTATGAAATGAAGAGACATGTTTTAATGCCTTTAAAAGGCCTTGTAACCATGAAGAATTCGTGGGTGGTTGAAGATTTGAGCATGGAATGAGAAAAAACAATGTTTTCCTGTATTTTCCTTCAAAAAATTGCTGTCTTTTGCTATTGTACGGCCCTATATGGAATTGAATGGATGCCTAATGGATTGAAAATGTTAGATCCTTCAACCACCTTCCATTTTCTTCTTGTCCCATGCATTTTTATTTAGTTTTGTGAAAGATATGAGTGTTTTATGGACTGTAGTTTTTTGATTTTCCCTGCAACAGTCCTGTTGCAGCGTTTGGTATGATTTTGTACGAACATATACAGGAGAAATCCATATATAGTTGGAAAGAGTATTGAGTCTAATTTCCATTTATTTTTGTTGCATCAAATTTCATTAATATTTGAATAAGTTATGGCATTTTTATTGAGGGTAGGTCTGCAGAGTTTAATTTTCTGAAAAATATAGTCTGAAAATATGCATGGTACGACTTGGTATGGCCTCACATTGATGTATATAATAGATGGATGGAAAGATATGTGTTTCTAGTTTACAATTATTTTTGTTTGGTATAATTTCATTAAGTTTTGTGAGAGATATTGCAATTTTGGTGAGGGCAAGTCTGAACGCTGCCTAGGGTTTGTAGTTTTGGGAAAAGAGTCATAACTTTCTCTCATACCATTGGATCTTCATGAAAATTGGATGAAAAGTCTATATTAATGTTCTCTTCAACCTGACAAAATAAATTGGATTAGTTCTTTGATTTTTTAATGTTATTGAGGATAGTTTTGGTCCTCCTACCTCTTCATCAAATTGGTATCAGAGCTGGTGAAAGATTTGGGTGGTGTGTATTTTTTTTTCCTGTCATTGAGAAGGCAGGTGAAGAGCGAGAAGATCTTGATTTTGTAGATAGATCACCGAGGGAGGCAATCTACACCTTTTGGATTTTGTTTTGCTCAGTTGTTTGGTTGCAGGTGCTGGTTCCATCTAGCTGCAAGAAGGATGTTTTCTGAGATTGTGTGTGGGCAGACAAGATGAGGTCTGTCATGACCATTCTCCAATAGAGATTTGGCTGGAGAAGGATGCATAGAGAAACCACTGAGGAGAGAGTGGTAGGTGCATCACCAGGATCTACTGTTGGGTGAGATGGATGGTTTGGTGAGTTGGTTTGTTGTGAAGCAGTGAGAGATGGATACCTGAAGAAGCACTTGATGTTGCAGCCCGAAGAGTACTCCATTGATGGGAGTAGAAGGAGCCTGAGGATGCTCTGTGAAGATGGTAGTTTATTTTGTTGGTTGGTTGGTCACCATTTCTATAGATTGGAAGATTGTAGCTGAGAAGATTAAAGATAGAGACAGAGGAAAGAGACTTTTGTTGCAGATACATTTCCAAGGGACTTGAAAATTTTGTTGGTTGGTTGTATGGTGCAGGAGCACCTTGGCAAATTAATATTGCCCTGGACAAATCTTTGAGTTTGATTAAATTTGTATGCTTCCACATTATAATGAGGTTTATCAAGTCATTTTTATGTGTTTAGGTCATTAGGAGTTTCAAAAATGCAAAATATTGCAAACCATGTAAAGGTTGTCAATGTAAAATTAGAAAAAAAGATGCTTGGAAGGTGAAGAGTCATTTGGCTCTTGGTTTGCTCCAAATCAGTTATGAACTAAAGAGACATGTTTTAATGCCTTTAAAATGCCTTGTAACCATGAAGAATTCGTGGGTGGTTGAAGATTTGAGCATGGAATGAGAAAAAACAATGTTTTCCTGTATTTTCCTTCAGAAATTTGCTGTCTTTTGCTATTGTATGGCCCTATATGGAATTGAATGGATACCTAATAGATTAAAAATTTTATATCCTTCAATCACCTTCCATTTTCTTCTTGTCCCATGCATTTTTATTTAGTTTTGTGAAAGATATGAGTGTTTTATGGACTATAATTTTCTAATTTTTCCTGCAACAGTCCTGTTGCAGCATTTGGTATAGTTTTGTACAGACATATATAGGAGCAAGCCATATATAGTTGGAAAGAGTATTGAGTCTACTTTCCATTTCTTTTTGTTGTATCAAATTTCATTAATATTTGAATAAGTTATGGCATTTTTATTGAGGGTAGGTCTGCAGAGTTTAATTTTATGAAAATACAGTCTGAAAATATGCATGGTACGACTTGGTATGGCCTCACATTGACGCATATAATAGATGGATGGAAATATATGTGTTTATAGTTTATAATTATTTTGGTTTTGTATAATTTCATTAAGTTTTGTGAGAGATATTGCAATTTTGGTGATGGCAAGTCTGAACGCTGCCTAGGGTTTGTAGTTTTGGGAAAAGAGTCATAACTTTCTCTCATACCATTGGATCTTCATGAAAATTAGATGAAAAGTTTGTATTAATGTTCTCTTCAACCTGACAAAAGAAATTGGATTATTTCTTTGATTTGTTAATGTTATTGAGGATAGTTTTGGTCCTCCTACCTCTGCATCAGTGGAGTTTCAAATTGGATCATACAAGGACAGATTGTTGTTTGACATTGCCAAGATGGATGCTTGCTATCTCCTATTTGGAAGACCATGGTAGTATGACTTGAAATCACACCATGATGGAGTTAGAAACACATATTCAATCACCAAGGATGGTAAGGTGATAGAGTTGCTAACATTGATGGAGAATGAGGAGGAATCAAAAGGGAAAGAAGTCAAGGTAATGATGGTAGAAGGCAAACAATTCATGAAAGAGATAGTAGAAGAAGGAGCAGTTGCATATGCTCTAATTCCATGCCTGAAGGTGAACAAGGAGTAGCATCAGGAAGTCAAGGGAGAGAAGAAAAAAAGGTTCATAGATCCTGTTGTCCAAGAGTTATTGGACAAGTACAAAGGCATCATCTCTGATGGAATGCCAAGGTCCCTACCACCTATAAGGAACATTAGCCATTGCATAGATCTGATCCCAGGATCTACACTTCCAAACAAGGCAACATACAAGCTTACCCTAGAACAGAATGCAGAGGTAGCAAGGCAGATTGAGGAGTTGTTGGAGACAGGCCTAATTGGCAAGAGTTTAAGCCCATGTGTAGTACCAACTGTCCTAGCACCGAAGAAGGAAGGCACTTGGAGACTTTGTACTGATTCAAGGGCTATCAACAAAATAACAATCAGGTATAGGTTCCCAATCCCTAGGATAGAAGATTTGCTTGATTACTTGGGGGGTGCTAATTATTTCACAAAAATAGATCTAAAGAGTGGCTATCATCAGATTAGGATTAGGCTAGGAGATGAATGAAAAACTGCATTCAAGACCAATGAGGGGTTATATGAGTGGAAGGTCATGCCTTTTGGTTTATCCAATGCCCCTAGTACCTTTATGAGATTGATGAATGAGGTCTTGAGGGAATTCATAGGCAAATTTGTCATAGTATATCTAGATGACATCCTGATTTTCAGTAATACAAGGGAAGAGCACCTCAAACATATAGACTTGGTCCTCAAAAGGTTACATGAAGAACAACTAATGATCAATTTGGAGAAGTGTTTGTTCATGCAGGAGGAGATCATATATTTGGGTTTTGTCATTTCACAAGGAAAACTGAAAATGGATCAAGAGAAGGTAAGTGCCATATTGTCTTGGCCAACACCTAGAACTATGAATGATGTTAGAAGTTTCCATGGGTTAGCAAATTTCTATAGGAAGTTTATAAAAGGGTTTAGTCATGTTTGTGCACCCATGCTTGACACCATAAAATGAGGACAGAAGTGCATATTCACTTGGACAAAGGAGGCAGATGATTCATTTGAAACATTGAAGAAGAAGGTGGTAGAGCAGCCAGCCCTTGCACTTCCTGAATTCAACAAGATTTTTCAAGTAGAGTGTGATGCAAGCCACATGGCAATTGGGGCAGTACTCAGTCAAGAAGGTAGGCCTATTGCATTTTTCAGTGAGAAACTAAATGATGCAAAGAAGAGATACTCATCATATGATTTGGAGATGTATGCTCTAGTACAGTCACTCAAAAAGTGGAGGCATTACTTGATGCCAAATGAATTCATAGTGTTCATAGATAATTAGGCCCTTAGTTTCATAAACAATCAAGAGAAGCTGAACCATAGACATATGAAGTGGGTGGAGACTTTGCAAGCTTTCACCCTCACACTCAAGCACAAGAAAGGGGTCAAGAACAAAGTAGCAAATGCTTTGAGTAGGAGGGTTCTAACCATCAATTAGATCCAGTTGGAGATTGTTGGCATTGGCTCTTTGAAGGCCATGTATGATGCTGATGAAGATTTTGGAGAGATATACAAGGTATTTACTTCCTTTGGTGACAAATATCATGTTGAGTTCTCTGAATTTCTAATGTAGGATAGATTACTTTTCAAGGGTGGACAATTGTGTATTCCACGGTGTTCTATGAGGTTGAATATCATTAGGGAGAAGCATTGTGGGGCCATGGCAAGACATTTTGGTCTAGATAAGACTCTTGATCTTGTGAAGAGGCATTACTATTGGCCCAAATTACAGTTAGATGTGAGGAGATTTGTGGAAGCATGTGTGATATGTCAGAAAGCAAAAGGGAGATCAACTAATGCAGGTTTGTATTAGCCACTACTCATTCCTTCTAGGCCATGGGAGAGCATAAGCATGGAATTTGTATTGGGTTTGCCTAGAACCAGGAAGGGATATGATAGTGTTTTTGTTGTAGTAGACAGATTTAGTAAAATGGCACATTTCTTGCCATGCAAAACCACTTGTGATGCTTCATATGTTGCGGATCTGTTTTTCAAAGAGATAGTGAGGATACATGGATTGCCATTGAGCATAGTCTCAGATAGAGATGTGAAATTTATTGTCCACTTTTGGAGGACTCTTTGGAGGAAGCTTGGAACCAACTTATCCTTCTCATCAGTCTACCATCCTCAAATAGATGGTCAGACTGAAGTGGTTAACCGTTCATTGGGAAATCTACTAAGATGTTTGACAAGGAAGCATGGAGAGAAGTGGGATAATATCCTACCACAAGTAGAATTCTCCTATAATGACATCATCAATAGGAGTACAGGGAAGTCACCTTTCCAGATAGTATATGGAATTCATCCAAGAGGTATTTTGGAGCTAAGAGATCTGCCTATAGGAGAGTCTATTAGTGTAGATGGAGAATCTTTTGCATCAACCATCAAAGAGGTGCATGATCAAGTCAAGACCCAACTCCAACAAACTACATTGAAATACAAAGCCTGTGCTGATAAGAAGAAGAGAGATGTACAGTTTGATGTTGGAGATTTGGTGTGGGTTAATCTAAAGAAGGAGAGGCTCCCAAAAGGTAAACATACCAAGCTAATGCAGAGGAAGATTGGACCATGTCAGATTTTGAAAAAGTGTGGGCAGAATGCATATGAGATCCAACTTCCTCCTGATCTTGGATTGTCACCCATTTTCAATGTATGTGATTTAACTCCATACAAACACAATGCAAATGTAGAACATAAACAATTGCAGAGTACAGCAGATGATGATATTCCTAAGCATGATCCACCAAAATTGAAGAAGATAATAGACTCAAGGGTGACAAAGAAAACAAGAAACAAAGAGTACATGGAGCACTTGGTAGCTTGGCAGGGAAAACCTGATTTAGAAGCAGTTTGGATGATACAAGATCAAATCACAAACCATGATACAGACCTTCAAACTCTCATCTCAAGTGGGCTTGAGATTTCTTCTCCCGGGGAGTATGGTGCAGGAGCACCCCTTCAACAAGCCAAATATACATTTGAGGGAGAAGACTAAGGTATTAATATATTACCATATTTTATGCATTTCTATGTTTGTTCGTGTTGTCCTATAGGACTTGTGTTGTGATTTCATGTTTGTAATAAAAGCCCCATCATGTGAACCAGTGTTACAAATTTGGAGTCCTGATAAGCTAATTTGAACATCTTGGGCAATTGGGGTATGTAGATGTTTAAAATCAAGTATGTTATGTTTAGGTGTCTGATGAATGTGTTTAACTCATGTCGCATGCAAACATGCGTCGTGTGATTTTTGGTATTTCGGTTGGAAGTTGTAACAACTCCAACTTCTTGTGTTCCGGTTGGAACTGAATGAGGAGAGATATAAACACATCTTTGGAAGAAGAGGAGAGGAGGATGAATTTTTGATTGAAGAATAGAAAATTCTGTCAGTTTGTTTTTACAAGTTCTGTGTTTTGTGTAAATTTTCTGTGTACCGAATTGTTCTGCGTATATTTTCTATGTCAAAGTGTCCTGTATCTAATCTAATTTTCTGTTGTCGAAGATGCCCGATTGAGACCATTCCACTGGTGGATTTTTTTTGAAATCAATGGAATGGATCCTGTACATAGTTTTATATTTTGTTTTCATTTTGTTTGTGTTTCTGGCAGAATGGAACAGGGGATCAAATCTCTAGAAAAGTTGTCGCAGTAGAGAGCCTAGCATCTCTATGTGCTAGGACTCAATAAACTATAGACTACGAGTTTGGTTGCAGAGGACGTCCTCGGTGTTAGATTTTGGTGTTATTTCATTAGAGGTATATTTCCTATGTATATTGCAACTGTATGCGAATATACATTTCGGTGAGAGTGTGTCAGAAGTTCACCTTCTACGGATACAAGTGTTGACCGGTTGTGGCGGTCAAAGTGTATGAAGATTCATTTGGTGACTGGCGATAGAAGGTTAAGCAGTGCATATTCAAAGTTGAGAGGATCGGGTTGGAAACATTTGGTTGAACCAATGCAAGGTTCAAAGGTTCAATAGGTTCGTTGGTTCATTGGAGTAAGTGGATATTAGGGGGAGAACTTTAGAGTTGGCCGAAGAGCTTGTATTACCGATAGTTGAACCGACGGTTGAACTGGTTCAACAGTTCAATGAGTGTAGCGGGTCCATCACCGATAGTAATATGGGTATCAGTAGTTGAACCGACGGTTGAACCGGTTCAACGGTTCAATAGTTCAGTAGTTCAATCGATAGCTACCGACTATGTTAAGACTGTGCGATGGAAGTACATTGAACTGATAGTTGGAGGTTCAACGGTTCAAATGGTTCAACAGTTCATTTAGTCCGTTTGGTTCAATGAGTTCACGAGTTCAACGAAAGTGGAGGTTTCAAGTGGTTCGAGGGTTCAACCATAGCAATAGTTCCAGATTTTTAATCTATTTTCACTGCTTTGTTGTGGGCTCTGCATCAAGATCCTTGACCTTCAATAATCTAGAGCTGCCACAATAATGGGTTACACTTTCTGGGACATCCTGATTTTTGCTGAAATCACATATTTTTAGAAAATATAATGATTTAAGCCTGGAAAGGTTCCATTTAAAAGATTTTAATTGAAGAGGGTTTGATCAAACCCCTTTAGATTCAAACCTCCTTGGATAGAACCCTGCTAGTTTTAAACCATACCTATAATGGAGTCTCCTCTACACCTATCAAAATGTTGATTGAAAACCACTTTTGATTTACCTTTTGGGGGATCAAATGAATTCATTTAAAATTTATGTTTTGTAAGTATGTAGTCCTTATTATAAGCTTCCCAAAAAGTATAATTTTAAATATATTTAATTTGATTATTATATTTATTTTTTATTTCTTGTGAATGTAGGTTTTTCAATGAACATCAAGGTCTTTGTTTCACACATACAAAAAAATAGGAAAATAGAGAAAAAAATTCTAAAAAATACATGTCCTCTAGGTATTGATGTCATCATTCCAACAAAACAAAAATTGAATTATGATACATACAGAAAATTTATGTTGGACATCATACACCTATGTCTAAATTATAATTGGTTTGACTTCAAAACTTAATTAAAAAAATATATTCAACAAAACATTATGAAACCAAATGCATCCTCTAGATATCAGTGCTACCAATCTAAATTCAAAAGAATCAGAATTTTATCCTTTGTAGAAAAAAAGTTATGTGCGATAGAATACACATCACTTTAAAAAAATGTTGTTTACTATTAAAAACTAGTTATCAAAGGAGACACAAATTTTTTTACAATTTAACTCCAATTTAAAAAAAAATATTTTAGAATCTACAGACAAAATCTCACAAATCACTAGTTCACATCATCTTCAAATTCCTAACGGTTTAGCAGCTATAGGTGTCAGAAAGTTAAGATTTAGTTCAAAATGTTGATTTCAATGTCAAGTTTGGCCAAAAAGTATAACCCATTATTGTGGGATGACCCTGAAGATGAAGATTGGGAACAAGATACAATGATTCAACCTAGTTTTCACCATAAAAAATGACCACAATGAATTCAATTTGAGATCCATTAAAATGGCTATCTAGTTATGATCCATAGAGAAATGGCCATTCAAATGGGAATTATTTTCACTTACTAATGGATTCTCAAGATTCCAACAGGTTACGATCCAAGAAGAAGACCATCCTAAGACTACATTTACAACTAAGTGGGGGTCTTTTATGTACATTGCAACACAAGTGTACATGGGGAAAACCATTTCAGGAGAAAAAGCCCACACTCCAAAGTAGCTCAATGCATTATCTAATTAACAACATAATTACAATACACTTGTAGAGTAAGCCTTCATAGGAGTATCACCAACTAGAGATCCGAATGAATTCTAATAGCATAACAATACCTACAAAACTTGCTATTAAACCTTTAGTTCAAGAACCCAATAAATAGGAGATACAATACATGAAACCATCAAATGATAACTAGAAAACCATGAGCTAAAAGCACTGAAAATAGTGGGAACTGAATCCTTAGTTAGAAATGCAACAACCAAATTCTAAGATGAGTCCAAAAGATACAAATAACATATTCTTTCCACCTATCATAACCTTTTTATAATCCAGTAAATGAATTGGGATTTATATTTTGGCTCCATTATCCCTACCAAAGATGCCTTATGATGTGTCATAACACACATCATATGTTTTTCAACAAGTGTAACTCCCCTTTATAGCTCTTTTATGTGTTCTAGATGTATTTACATTTCCAATGAGTAGGCCATAACTTTTGATCTTGGAGGATAATTGGGCCCCCTTTTTTTAAAATTTTAGAGCTAAAAGTGTTCCATGTGACAAGCGCTAGGGAATCAGTGTCAAATGACCCAAAAAAAATTTGGGCCAAAAACTAACTCTATTGCCTAGAAATTAAGTTTTTCTATTTTTTAACCTAGAAATTATATTGTTTGTAATCTTAACATTAGGTGTAAGGTTGTGAAACCTTTCCTAACAAGATGCAAACTCTTGCAAATTTCATTGAATCTAAAGAAATGTTTTGTTTTCAGTACAATTTGGCACATTTCTTGGCCATATTATATGTAAGGAAGGCCTAATAGAAGACCCACTAAAGGTGGCCATAATCCTAAACCTCCCACCTCCTAAGTTAATAATGGAAGTAAAAACATTCCTAGGATACATAGGGTATCATCATGAGTTCATCAAAGGATATGCAACAATTGTCAAACCTATGGAAGAATTATTAAAAAATAAAACTAACAAAACATTCCAATGGATAGAGCAATGCCAAGAAGTGATGCAGGAGCATCCACGATCAATGGCAATCTTGCATCACCATAAATATTTTAATTTCTATTTGTTTGTTTTCAATAAGGTTTGTGAGCTTTGGAAAATAATTTTTAAATTTGCAACAAATGTATTTTCTTGGGGTATATTAATAAATGTAATTTTGAAGAAAAATACCCTGGTAATTTGTAAATTCCTCCATTAGTGGGGATAATCTTTCCTAGATGCCCACTTGGAGATATGCATTAATTTTTGTTTGGTGGGGCTGATTTGGTGGGAAGATTTCGTCATAAGTGGGTCAACAACTCCTATTTATTTATTTCCAAAATTGTAACCTCCAAGAAGGGTGTGGATTTCCAAGAGGTGGTTCTAGTTGATGGTTTTAGTGAAACCATGGGAAATTTTAATGAAATCATGTGGGCCACAAGCTTTGCATGTTGTTGCATGTCTGGGTCGTAATTATGAAACCCAGTCTCGGTAAAATGGGCATAACTTTCTCATTTCTGATTGAAATTGAGAAATTCAAAATTTTCTGGAAAGATGGAAAAGAGGTATATAAAACCCAAAACTGATTTTAGAAAATCCCCAAAATTGAGGGAGAAATGACAGGTTGGAAGTGATAGGTTTTCTGGTGGATTAGTGGAGGTTGTTTTGAGAAACAAATAGTGGTTTCTTCTCAAGGAATTTCTACATATTGATGCTTTCTCATTTGGTGAAGGGGGGAGTGCTTTTGATGAAGATATTTTCATAGCTAGATGCTACCGGTGTGAGTCCAGATTGATGAAGACATAAAAATTTGTTGCAAGTGTGGATTGTAATCTTTTCAGAAGCTCATAGCTTCATGATTTTGGAATAATTTTTAGATTCAATAAAAGTTCTGGCACAAATTTCTCCTCTTGTATTTGTTGTTCTATTTTATTTTCAGCCTTCTTTTGGAGGCTTGTGAAGTGTTTGTGTTATAGATTTCTAAGGGAGAGGATCCTTTTTCATCAAGAAGAATTTGATACACTAAAAAATAAGATATCAAAGGCTCCAATTCTAGCATTTTTGGATTGGAATACTCAATTTCATGTATAATGTTGACACTTCTAGCACTGCAATTAGAGTTGTATTATTGTAGCACAGGGGAAATAAAGATCATCCAATTATGTTCACTACTTGAAAAATCTCGCAAGCTAAAAGAAACTACACAGTGGAGAGAGGCCTTAGCTATGGTCTATAGAATGAAAGAATTTTTCCACTACATACTATCTACTCCATTCATATTCTTTACAAATTATAAGCTATTAAAGTACTTAAGGAATATACTAGTCAAATAAGGTAGAATCTATAGATGGATACTACTCTTCCAAGAGTTTGAATTTAAAATCACGATAAAACCAAGGAAGTCTAACCAAGAGCCTGATTATCTACCTAGAATCGACATAGGAGATGAGCTAGAGATAATCAATGAATAATTAACTATGAAAACTTATTCTAAATACATGTGGTATCAAAAGAGATTACTAATGTTGCACAATTACTATCCACAAGAAAATTCCTAGAAAATAGCTCCCAAAATGAAATGAATAGATTATTATGGAGATCACTACCTCACACCCTAATTGAAGGAGAATTGCATATAATAAGAAGAGATGCTATTATAAGGAGGATGGTCCTTTAACATCAAAGAGAGAATATTCTAAGAGAAGCACATGAGAGAATATCTAGAGGACATAACTCTAGAGTATCCATAACAAGGAAGGTAATGTTTGCAGAATTATGGTGGCCCACACTATTCAAGGAAACAACCCTATATGTTAGAAAGTGTGATGTATGTCAAAGACTAGGAAAACCTACTATAAGAGATGAGATGCCATTGCATCATGTGTGTTAGGTCAAGTATCTTTTGAAAAGTGGGCTATAAATTTTATCGGGGCTATTGATCCCTTAGTAAGAAATTCAAAAGAAATATTCATTATAATAGGGGTAGAATATCTTACTAAATGGGTTGAGTATGAACCAAACAGATTACATTGCAAAAAAAACCACAAAATTTATTTATGAAAATATCATAACAAGGTTTAGTTGTCCTCTAAGTATAACAAGTGATCAAGGAAAACATTTCATCAATAAGACAATTGTGGAGATATTGGATAAATTTATGGTCACTCATAATAAAAGCATTTCATACCACCCTCAAGCAAATAGAGCAAGTGAGGCTCTAAATAAAATAATGGGCACCACACACACTAAAATATGTAACAAAACACTATAGATTGGGATGCGAAGATACTAGCTATACTTTAGGCTTATAGAACAACTTACAAAAGACTAACTGATTTTTTCCCTTTTGAATTAGTATATGGAGTTGATGTTTCTTTACATATACAATATATTGTACCAAATTTGAGGACTGTAATTACTTTGTAGCTAAATGAGGAATAATATTTACATGAAAGATTGAGAAAATTGGAAAAATTGGATGAAAAAAGGTTCCTAGTATTTATAATCAAAATTCAGAGAAAAAGAATTAGAAAACTTGGAATGACTTTGTTACAAAAATATTTCAAATTGATGATATGGTGTTGCTGTATGATAATAAATTTAAGAAACTAGGAAAATTGAAGATGTGGTGGTTAGAGCCATACAGACTTGTAGAGATGTCACCATCTAGATCCATCATATTGAAAATATTACAAGATGAACTATTGGCTAGATGAACTACCATGAAGGGACCCAAGAAGTAAAAATCTAAAAAAATATATCATATCTACTATATTTTGTATGGACAAGAAAATATGGCATCCTCCCACTCACTCACACTTCATTCTCTGATTTTGAATAAGGTTTTCCCACATGTGGGAGTGGGCTATATGGTTTCCTACTCTAATGCCTATTATCTTATTGTGGATTTGTCACCATCAGTTCTTAAGCCAGTGGCTGCTAGGTCTGTGGTTCCTGATTTGCATGATGCACCAATGGAGGGGTCCTCTTCCTTGGATGGTAGTGATGTGTCTATTGTGCATGTGAATGCCACTGCTGTGCGTGCGGATGCACCTATGCTTACATCCCCTTTTTATGTGGATATCATGAACAAAAATCCTTCATTGAACACCTTCCACCCTTCTGTTACAGTTGTTAATGAAGTGGAAAGGGCTCTTTGCCCTTGCTTAGTCATAAGAAACCTCTTCCTTCTGCTTTAGCTACTCCTATGGTAATTTTGGGGCATGAACTGATTGATAATGAGGGTTTTTTCATGAGTAAGGGTTTGATATATAGGTTTAGCTACCTATGGCCTTCTCTCACTAATCTACACTGATGGATTTCTAAGAACTAGATTCCTTTGGTTGATGGTAATATGGAGATCTACCCTTTTGCTAGAGGTTTTTTGTGGTTTTTTATTCTTTCAAGGATAGAGAGGTTGTGTTAGCCATTGGAGACTAGATGTGGGATTTGTATCCTCTCTTGATTCATCCTTGGTCTCCCTCTTTCAACCCCCTGAAAGAGTCTATTGACATAACACCTATTTGGGTGAGATTGTCTTATGTACCCTTATAGTTCTCGAGTAAGTCAACTTATGAGGGAATACGAAATGCTTTGGGTCAATTCTTGAAGGTGGACTCGACTACTACAAACTTTTCTTGCACCTACTTTGCATGTGTACTGGTGGATGCTAATCTATCGAAAGCTTTACCAGGTGAGGTTGTTTTACAAGTGAATGAATAGCCTTGGTCTTAATTAGTCCATTATGAGGGCATCCATTTTTTATGTAGATGTTGCTTTACTACTGGGAACTTGGCTTTGGATTGTCCCCATGGTATCCACAAGTAGTCATCCTCTATTTTGTGGAAAAATGCTCTTCCCCACCATCTTATAATTTTTCCAAAAGATTTGATAGCTGGTTTAGAGGAATCAGAAACTCTTTTCCATTCCAACAAATCTACCCTTTGGGCCTTGTGAGGCTCCTTATGATCCTTTGGCTAATGTTCTTGAAGCTCAACAAGTTCCTTTTTTTCCTTCTGCTTCAGACCACCAATTGATTGACCTTGATACGATGGTTTGTCAATCGACAAATCCACGTTGTTCCTTAGAATGTGTAGTGCCCTTAGATAGGACCTTTGGGGGGGCTTCACATCCCTCTTCTCCTAGGTCTTCTAGTTGGTAAGACAACACTTCATGGATAGTTGTTTAAAAGTAGAAGAAAGGACTTCCCAATTTGGTTTCTCTACCACAAACTAAGAATAAGGGTGTGAGATTACAAAGTATTATATCAAGTGTTGTTTAGGCTTGATATCTTTGGTTTCTTTTTGTTTTCAAAAATTGGTTTCTTTTCTTTTATGTGAATTTTGTTCTTTTGTTCTTTTGTAACAGGGTTTGGGCCCTATCAAAAACCCAACTTACCTTAATCAAAAACCATAAAGTGCAGAAGTGCCAAAAAGGAAATAAAGTATTTTGATGGGAAGATTGTTGGGAAAGAAAGAAGTGGGTAGGCATAATAGATGAAAAACCCAACATTTGAAACCTATATAGATATCCACGAGGAAATAAGTCACTATTGTGAAATTGGCTGTGTTAAAGCTCTGCACTACTGTGAGGCCCATCTATTTTTGTACCTGCAGACTTTATTTAAAATTTTGATGATGTTAGTTTTGGATTTCCTATATACTTTGGAAATATACTTAATTAAGTGGATTCTTGTTGTTTGGATATATATATATATATATATATATATATATATTTGGTTTTTATGATTCAATTTTGGAAACATGATTTTGGTTCTAAATAATACTAGTTATTTTTGTATAAAATTTCATATGGTACAGATTATGAAATATTTTAATATTTGTTGTATGTATGGTTCATTGATGATATTTACTTAAGTGTGGAGGTTAAACAAGGCCGATGTTCTCAAAGAATATTATTGTGGTGTTTTGGTGTTGCTATGATCTTTTTATTATTGTTTACAAATAATGTTTTTATTTGAGTTTTAAAATTTCTTAAGTTTTCTAGGAAGTTAATTATGAGAATGGAAGTGAAAAAGTCACCCCTTCGGAGGTAGTTAAAAGTCTTGCAAATTTTGTATAAAAAGGGTTTTTGGAAATCTATGTGGGGATCTTATTTTATTCTTTCGGAGTAAAAAGAATGTCTTTCTGTGTCTAATTTTTCTGATTTAAAATTTGTTGGAGATTAGAAGTGGAAAAATGGGCATGAAATTGAAGATTGTTTTGATATTTTTCTAGTTGCTAACTAAAGGTATGTTTATAATAGAATTAAGTCAAGAATTTCTTGTAGATAATAGCTTAAAAAGGCATTGTTTTGTTTTACTTATGAATAACTAACTCTTATGATATTAATTAATCTAGTTATTGAATTATTGAATGTATATAATCTTAGCATTGTATGCTCTCATCCTACCCTTTGTGGGATCTCGATGATTAGAAAATGCTAGATTATTGAAAATCAAAGACTTATTTAAAAGAAACTCTAAACTTTAAGTTATTAAATTTTAAGGCTTAACAAAAATAATTTTTGAAGCACAAATTTGTTTACTATATTAGATTTATTGTATATCTTACAAAATTTTTTGTGCATTTAGTTTAAATATTTTTAATTTAGATTTGTAGGCAGTTGTTAATTCCATTGTTATTAGTGTGTGTGTGTGTGTTTTATGCTCAAGTAAAAAATAGGCATTTAGTTTAAATATTTTAATTTAGCATGTCTCGTATGCATGATATTTTCCATGTTTTAGTTTTAAAGAAATATGTTCCATATATTACTTATGTTTTGGATTAGGGTGGACTATAGGTGGAAGAGGATGAGCATTATCATTAGAGCTCATTCGCATATTGGATCATTGAACATTGGCCCTTCAAGGATGATAGTTGGACCATGTCAAGGTCCAATTGGACCTTTATGATTAGGTCTCAATGACTTGGGAGGATGATTCTTTGTTGAGGGCTCTCCATCCCTACTTATTTGAGGACTTCCAGGAGGAAGTCTAATTCTAGGGGGAAGGATGTGAGGCCCAACTATTTTTGTACCTGTGGACTTAATTTAAAATTTTTGATGATGCTAGTTTTGGATTTTCTATAGACTTTGGAAATATAATTAATTAAGTGGATTCGTGTTGTTTAGATATATATACACATACATATATACATACACACACATATATATGTATGTATGTATGTATATATATACATCAAATTAATAAAATAATAGTTTCTTTTATGATTCAATTTTTGGAAACATGATTTGGGTTTTAACTATTACTATTATTTTTGTATAGAACTTCATATGGTTTGAATTATGAAATATTTTAATATTTTAGTAGTATATACGATTCATTGCCGGTACTGATATTTACTTAAGAGTGTAGGTTAAACAAGGCCGATGTTCTCGAAGAAGATTATTGTGATGTTTTGGTGTTGCTATGATTTTTTTATTATTGTTTAAAAATAATGTTTTTATTTAAGTTTTAAAACTTCTTAAGTTTTCTAGGAAGTTAATTACGGGAATGGAAGGGAAGGGAAAAGTCACCCCTTAAGTGGTAGTTAAAAGTCTTGTAGATTTTGTATAAAAAGGGTTTTTGGGAAATCTATGGGGGATCTTATTTTCTTCTTCCAGAGTAAAATAATGACTTTTTGATTTTTCTGATTTAAAATTTGTTGGAGATTAGAAGTGGAAAAAGGGGCATGAAATTGAAGATTGTTTTGATATTTTTCTAGTTGCTAATTAAAGGTATGTTTATAATAGAATTAAGTCAAGAATTTCTTGTAGATAATAGCTTAAAAATGTATCATTTTGTTTTACTTATGAATAACTAACTCTTTCGATATTAATTAATTTGTCTATTAAATGATTGTGTGCTTATAATCTTAGCATTGTATGCTCTCATCCTACCCTTTGTGGCATCTCGATGATAGGAAATGCTAGATTATTGAAAATCAAAGACTTATTTAAAAGAAACTCTAAACTTTAAGTTATTAAATTATAAGGCTTAACAAAAATAATTTTTGAAGCACAAATTTGTTTACTATATTAGATTTAATGTATATCTTATAACATTTTATGCATTTAGTTTAAATATTTTTAATTTAGATTTATACAATTTTGAAGATCTTTTAATAAATTATATTTTCTCCTTTGTAGGTAGTTGTTAATTCCATTGTTATTAGAGTGTGTGTGTGTGTTTTATGCTCAAGTGAAAAATTGGGCATGACAACTACAAACCATAAGACAAGAACGAGATATCTACATAAAAGTAAAAAAGATAAGAACAAAGTTGCCATAAGGGAAAGAGAGATAGAAGTCGATAGAGAATAAAACATAAGAAATAGATATGGAAACTCCAATGATGGTTGATGCTACATAGAACCCATGGCCAACATATAAGAAATATCTATTCAAGGCCATGGAGGTCAACCCATAAAGTATTTCTCATTTGTACTAGTTGATGTATTATATGTTGAGGATGTGCATAAATATATACATACCCCACTCATAGAGATTGACCACACATTATTCAAGCCACTTCACACAACATTTCTACACCTAGGGAAAAAAGACACGTACTATCAACATATTGCAAACTTGAAGCTTGATGTTTGGAAAGATTTTTCAAATTTCACAAGAGGAAGCTTGGGTAAGGATAATTTAGTAGGATACATGATGACTATATGTTGGGAAAATGTGTCTCAACCTTGCAATTATATAAGGTTTATTGTTGATAGGATATATATATATATATATATATATATATATATATATATATATATATATATATATATTTCCTAGTTACATCGATAGGTGTAATAAACAATGGGATCATGGGGTGGAGTGGGATGCGTGTTAGCATTTTTTTGTTAACAAAAATTGTTAAATGGCCGACATACATTAAATTAATGATATATTGTAAATATAGACTGTATACACCTAAAAATGACATGACTCTACTTAAATAAATATTTTAAATATTTATTTCATCTTAATATTCCTCTATCAATAAATAAATAAATCAATTTATTTATTTGATTCATTTCCTTCCATTTAATTAAATAAATTACGTTTATTTAATTAATTCCATTAATATCAAATTTATTCTTCTAAATAATTAAATAATTTTAATTATTTAATTAAATCATTCATTCTTCCAAATTTAAATAAATTGCAAATTTATTTAAATTAAATCTTAATCTCCAAAAATAAAATATTTTATTTATTCCTCCAAATCATGTACAAGTAATTAAATAAATTTATTTATTTAATTACACTTTCTTATCTTCTAAAAACAAATTCTTCTTGTCACACAAAAGCAAAAGCTGAGTTAATTGATTTAAAGCTATCAACAAAACTCTTAAATTAGAAAAATATATTCTAATTTAAGAAATCAAAAACTCATCCTCATCAAGAAAGTAGTTAACTCAAAAAAGCATCTTTTTGAATGACACATGTCCTTCTATTCGCGCACATTCTCTCGAACATCCTCTACCATTGATCTTTTTATTTCTTCTCCACCATTGATCTTCTCTCACACAATCCTATAAATACCTCTCTATCCTTTCATTTCACATATCAAGCTCTTGAGTAAACTTATGCTGCAGAATCCATAGCGCGCCATTGGCACCCCCACTCTCATACCATCCATCATCCATTTCACATTGTGTTTGAAGCTCACCTTCTACACAATAAGTATCCAAGTCATTTCTCTTTTGCCATCTTGAGGAATTGAAGCAAGGAAGCAAGCTTCCTGAGGGCCACATTCATCACTGAAGATCAAACGGGAATAGGTGAACAATGGAAATCACAAGGTAAAAAGGTTGTGAGTATCAATTTCTTATTTTAAATCCTTATTTACTTGCACATTCCATTGATGTTTTTGGGTTTTTATTATTCATTTTGATTATCCCATTTTACCCATCACATGGACCATTCATTATTAGGTTTTAGTTTTGATGGTAGATATTTTGTTGGCTTGTCTTGCCCTAGAAGGTAACCCTATTTTATGAGGGCATTGTTTTACGACTGCGGTATCGTGATGTACTCTAAGAGTCTGATAGCAGTCGCATTGTCTCTAGATCTTTGGTGGTGATACTCCTCTGAGAAGCTTTCTCTGCAAGTACATTGTAATCTTTGTGATTTTTGATAATATATTGGGTGGCTTTTGGAGTGTGGGGTTTTTCTCCTGAAAGGGTTTTCCCCACGTAAATCACTATGTTGTGGTATGTATGATATTTATGTTTAAATTTCTATTTAAGTTTCTGTAACTGTTAAAGATCTGTAAAGTTTTGCATTATCCTCCTCCCAAGATTAGTGTAAGAAGTTGCTTTGCTACCTTAGCTTCCTTACAAGTGGTATCATAGCCTAATTACCTTTGATTTTAGGTGTGGGTTGTTGGGTTTTTTGAGCTAATGCAGATTTGAGTGGTAGCTTGTGTAGAAGACACTTTGTGATTTTGTTGTAGGAACTTTTAGATGACAAGTTCATTAGGGAGAATAGAGGTGGATAAATTTTTTGGAAATAATTTTTTGGAAATAATTTTGAAATGTGGAAGTTGAAGATGGAGGATCTGTTGATAGATCGAGATCTATGGGATGTTGTTGATGAGAATGTTTCAAGGCTTGTAGATCCTACTTTGGCTACTCAATATGATGTTATGAACCATAAAGCCAAGGTCTAATTAGATTGAGTTTGGTATGCTCTATTTTAATCAATGTCCATGAAGAGACCTCTACACAAAAACTATGGAAGAAGCTTGGTGAGATGTATCAAGCCAAATCTTTAGTGAACAAGATTTTCTTGAGGAAGAAATTGTATTCCTTGAGAATGGAAGAGGGTGGATGAATTATAGACCACCTTGAAGCATTCAATATGCTGGTGGCTCAATTGGCATCAGTTGGTGTCAAAATGGATGAGGAGGAGAAATGTCAAATATTGCTTTGTTCTTTGCCTAATTCATGGGATTCTCTTGTTATGGCTATTGGGAGTACTTCTGTTATATTAAAGATTGAAGATGTGGTGGGTTCTTATCTTTCTGAAGAGATGAGGAGGAAGGCATCCATCAGTGCCAAGGAGGCCCTAAATGTTCATGGAATACCTAAGGAAAAAGGTAAGAAGAATGAGAAGCGTGATAAATCCAAGTCCAAGGGGAGATCCAAATCTCCTAGAAAGTCCAAAGTTGTTTGCTTGAATTGCGGTAAGCATGGACATATTCATAAGGAATGCAAAGAAGAAAAGAACAAAAAGAAGACATCTGATTCTGATTATGAGTTTGAGAAGGAAGATGGTGATGCATTCATTGCAGCTTTGGCAACTCATGCAGGTAATGGTGCATGGCTAATTGAATCAGGTGCATCTTTCCATATGACCTTTAATAGAGATTGGTTTTTTGAATATGAAGAATTTGATGGAGGTAAGGTGTACTTGGGTGATGATTCTTATTTAAATGTTGTTGGCCGTGGTAAAGTTAAAAATTAAGTTTCCTAATGGAAAAATGAAAAAGGTTAATGGTGTATTGCATATCCATGGATTAGGATGAAATTTGTTATTTGTGAGCAAACTAATAGATGTAGGTGTGCAGGTAGTATTTCCTAAAGCAATATGCAATATGGTTAGAGGTGCTATGGTGATTGTTAGAGGTGCCATATATGGCACATTATATAAACTTGATGCATGCATTGTTGAGGGCAATAGTACTTCTATGAAAAGCATGTCTATGGAAGAGGTGAGGGTTTCATCTTCAGTAGATGGTCATTGCTTTTGGGTACCCAAGGGTACTCTTTCTTCTGAATCAAAGTTAACCACAGAGAAAACTGTTATGGCACCAGAGACTTGGCCACATTGGAGAAAAGGGTCTGAGGACCTTGAAAAATAAAAACCTTGTTGAAGGGTTGTCTGATTGTAATCTTGAGTTTAATTTATGTGAGAATCACATTTATGGAAAACAAAACTGTGTTTAGTTTTACTCAAGTTCTCATAAATCTTGTGGCGTATTGGATCTTATTCATTCTGATGTGTTTGGTCTTGTAGATGTTCCTTCAATTGGAAAATCCACATATTATGTTTCATTTATTGATGGCTATAGTAGGACACGGGTATACTTTCTAAAGAGTAAATCTAAAGTTTTTAGTTGGTTTAAAGAATTTAAAGTAATGGTTGAGTTGCAGACTGGAAAGAAAATAAAATGTTTGAGGATTGATAATGGTGGTGAATTTTGCTCTAATGATTTTGATAGATTTTGTAAAGATTGTGGTATTCATAGGCAAAAGACAACTCTGTATTATCCACAATAGAATGGAGTTATAGAAAGAATGAATAGGACACTGATGGAGAGGGTAAGGAGTATGTTGAGTGGTGCTGGTCTAGAACAAAGGTTTTTGGCTGAAGTTGTTGCTATTGCTTATTACCTGATTAACAGATCTCCTACATCATCTCTTGTTGATAAGATGCTTATAGAGGGATGGTCGGGTCATAAGCCTTCATTAAGACATCTTAGAGTTTTTGGTTGCAAGGCATATGCACATGTGCCAAAGGAGAAGTGAACAAAGTTGGAGAACAAGGTTGTGAAATGTATCTTCATCAGATACAATTATGGTGTGAAAGGATACAAGCTTTGGGATCCTATTGTACAGAAGATAATATATAGTAGAAGTGTTATTTTTAGAGAAACTAAGCCTTCTTCTATTACATTACAACCAGAACAAAGTAAACATGAAGATGTGATTCCATTTCCTTCTACACCTGAGAAAGTTGAATTGAGGCCCATGGATAGACAAGAAGTTGAGGAGAGCTCATCTAGCTCTGAATCTTCAGAAGAGGAGGAAGACCCTCCAACTTAGCTTGTTCATAGATCTACAAGGCATAGACAACCACATGAAAGGTATTCACTTGATGATTGGAGATGTATTTTTCTTTGAATAGTAACATGGATGAACCTAGATCTATAGAAGAGGCATTAGGTATGAATGATGCAAAATCCTGGAAGATTGCTATGGATGAAGAAATGACATCTTTGAAAAAGAATGATACATATGTGTTAAGTTTATGATTTGAGCATTCTAAATCAGATCATGTTGTGTTTCTTATAAAACTGATGGTGTTCATTTCCTTTTTATTGCATTATACGTTGATGATATGTTATTTATTGGTAAAGGGAAAGGTATGATTTCAGAACTAAAATCTCAACTTGCTGCTAAATTTGAAATGAAAGACATTGGTGCAGCTAGACACATTCTTGGGATTGAAATTAGAAGAGATAAAGTGAACATAAAACTATGGCTTGGCCAAAGTAAGTATTTCAATTCAATTTTGCAGAGGTTTAACATGCAGGAATGCAGACCATTGTGTGTTCCTTTTTCAGTTGGAACAAAGTTATCTATTTTAGATTGTCCAACATCTCCATGAGAGATAGAATAGATGAGTAGAGTGCCTTATTGGAGTGCAGTTGGAAGTTTGATGCATGTTATGGTTTGTACTAGACTAGACATTGCCCAAGTAGTGGGAGTTCTTTCCAAATATATGTCTAATCCTAGTAGAGTTCATTGGGATGCAGTTAAAAGAGTCTTCAGATATTTGCATGGTACCTCAGAGTATTCCTTGTGTTATCATAGTAATTTGACTAAAGTTGATATTTCCCTTGATATTCATAGTTATGTGGATTCAGACTGGGTAGGTGATATTGATAGTAGACGATCCACTAGTGCTTATATGTTTACTTTATTTGGTGGTGCAATTAGTTGGATGAGTAAGTGTCAGGATGTGGTTGCTCTGTCCACTACTAAAGCTAAGTATATGGCAGCAATTCATGCTTGCAAATAAGCCATTTAGCTTAAGGGACTGTGTTCAATATTAGAATAAAACAAGATGCAGTGACAATTTATTGCAATAGTCAGAGTGCGGTCTATATAGCTAAGAACCTGACATTTCATGCTAGGACCAAGCACATTGATGTACAATATCATTTTGTTAGAGATATGGTCGAAAATGGTAGGGTGAATTTGGTTAAGGTAGAGACTTTGATGAATGTTGCTGATTCTTTAACTAAGCCTATAAGCACATAAAAATTTAGATGGTGTTCAGAGACTATGGGCCTTTTGACCCCTAGCAATTAAGAGACGATGTTTACTCCCTCCCATTGCTCTTGCAAGGTGTTCTAAAAGTGGGAGATTTGTTGGGAAAATGTGTCTCAAACTTGCAATTATATAAGATTTATTGTTGATAGGATACATATTTATATATATTTCCTAGTTACATCAATAGGTATAATATATAATGGGAGAATGGGATGGAGTGGGATGCATGTTAACATTTTTTTGTTAAAAAAAACTGTTAAATGGCCGACATACATTAAATTAATGATATATTGTAAATCTCGACCATTCATTATTAGGTTTTAGATCTCATGGTAGATATTTTGTTGGCTTGTCTTGCCCTAGAAGGTAACCCTATTTTATGAGAGCATTGTATTATGACTACAGTATCATGATGTATTCTAAGAGTCTGATAGCACTCACATTGTCTCTAGACTCTGGTGGTGATACTCCTATGAAAAGATTTCTCTGCAAGTATATTGTAATCTTTGTGATTTCTGAATAATATATTGGGTGACTTTTGGAGTGTGGGGTTTTTCTCCCGAAAGGGTTTTCCCCATATAAATCACTGTGTTGTGGTATGCATGATATTTATGTTTGTTTCTTTTTAAGTTTCTATAACTATTAAAGATCTGTAAAGTTTTGCATTAACGTCCTCTTAAGATTAGTGTAGGAACTTGTTCTACTACCTTAGCTTCCTTACACTATATGTATTTTGTTAGAGTGGTGGGTTTATCCTAACCCACACCTAGGCTTAAGTCACACATAGTGCCTGGGTAGGTCTAACTTAACCTTGACATTAAAGGTTAATTTCACTTTTGAGGTTAGTCACTTTATTGTCTCACCACATGTGCTCACATGAGGTTAGTCATTTTGACACTTCACTTCATTAGAGGTTGGAGATATTCTCTCTTCACCTTATGGGAAGTTGGAGACATTTGCCCATCACCCTCCACTTGTGCACACATGTGTTCATCACATAGAGGGTTAGTCATAGTTGGTTCTCTCCTTCTCACCTCCTTCTCCTTGCCTATATATGCAAGGCTCTTTGTATATTTTCATCAACTCTTGATTATACATTTTGGCTTTTATGTGCTTATGCTTTGTGGAAGTTCATCTTTGTTTTTTCTTGATGATCTTGGCTAATTCTTATTAGAGTCATACAAGTGAAACGCTTCTTGTTTTGAGCAAATTCAAGCATCTAACTTTTTCAAGGGTGCAAATTTCAGTATTTTTTTGCAATTAGGTGCCTATACTAAAATCAATTCTATACTAAAAAGTTGTAAAAAATCAATTTTTTTTTAGCAAAGGGCCTTTCAACCCTTTGCTCATCTACCCATTTTGGGTAAAATTAGTATTTTGTAGGTTTTTAAGGGTTCTATGTGCAGATATGAGGACCTCATTTTTCTGATTTGTGTGGCTAGGCGGGCTAGTGTAAGCTTGTGTGGAGTGCATTGGTCAAAGGCTCGAAGCCTCTCCTTCTCAAGTGCCTCAACTAGAAGCTCACGACCTGCTCAATCAGGCCCATAGCCTGGGTGTATTGAAGGCCGCTAGCTCTGCCTCTTTGAAGCACAAAGACTCCATTCATGTGGATGAAGCCTTTGCTCACATGGACCTCTGTCAAGATAGCAGTAACATCTGTTGAGGCTTCTCAGCCTATTTTTAAAGCCAAAGGCATCTTCAAACCTGCAGAAGGAAGGCCAAGTCTCTGATAGGTTTGTTGTGTTTCTTGGAGTGGCCATCTATAGATTTTGTCACAGGTTTTTTGTGCATTCACATCTACCTTTTTTGGCTGATCTTTGTTCGTGGATTTGAGTCCGTCACCACTCCTTTGTTTACAACCACCTTGGTTGCACTTACGCTCCATTGGCTTGGCCCCTTCTACCAACATCGGCCCTTCACGGTTCCTCAAAGTTCCTAGTTATCCTTTGATGGTGGTTTCAAACCAATCTTTGGTTTGTTATATCTTTGCAAATTTTATAACATTTTAAAAAATTTTGTCAAAGATCAATACCATTTTCTATTTTAATAGTGAATGCTACATTCCAGTGGTTCATTGGAGTAGTTCACATCTAAGGTTAACTTTTTGTGGTCTATTCTGTGTCTATTCTATTTTGGTGGAGGTCACATTTTTTTGTCACAGGCATTTGACTTCTTTTTCGGCTTCTCTGGTTGCCACGATCCAGCATTGGATCCATCGTGCCTCCACTTTTGTTCCTTCAGCATCCAGTTCGGCTCCCTTTTCGGCCTTAATTCTGAATCGATCACCATACCCACCATCCTTTGGGGCTCCTGCAGATAGTGGGGTGCTTCCACACAACTTGCGGTTGAAGTATTACTTTGTAGTTGGCTTCCAATTTATATGCTCACAGTTAAAGTCGCCTTGAGGCCTTCTCAGTCGCAATTCCATGGGTTATAGATATGCCAAGATCATTTTTCATATTTGTTATACCATTGTAGTTTGTTGATAGTTTCAAATCCCTCACAATTAGGGCCATGTGACTTTTACGTCACTTAAAAAGTGGCCAAGTTAGTGTTTTGAAGAGTCTTGTTTGGACTCATTCAACAATGACTAGGGAATCTTGTTGCTTGTATTCTCTACATATTGGACAAAATTGTATTTGAGGTTTTTAAGTGACTTTTCAAAGTCACAACTTGATGTTAACATATAAAGTTTGCATTTACTTGCAAACATATAATGTCAATATATAAAGTTAACATATCAATTGCTCATCGAAGACGAAGGGTGAGGCCCAAGTTGTTAGGAGACCAATCCCCCCTCATGATCAAACCCTTTCTATTCTTCATTTCACCTCGATTCCAATGATTGGTTGGAAGGCTATATTCACCTTTCCAATATGCATTATTTTTTTCTTTTTCAATGCAATTTATTAAATTAGGCCATTTTTGCAGGAAATTGATTGTTTAATAACTTTTGATTGGTAGCTTGAAATTGAGCACCATTTTTTTTGCAAAAGTGAATAGTTTTTCATTCTCCACGCATTGGTCAAATTTATTTTGTAGTGGATCATGCACTACGTTATAAAGTGCCAAAATTTGGGGGGTCTCTCTTTCAGCAGTTTTGGGGGGGCTTTTTTGCATTTGATCTTTTGCACATTATACCATGTCTGCATCTTGCAAAGTCAAGTGTACTTATTGTGGGAGCACTCAACATGGGGATTCACTCTGTCCTCATTTCTCTCACGCTATCTTTTTGATATTTTGTAAAACTACAAAATCACCACCTGATGTTTCATTTAGGATGACTTTCAGTGATTCCTTGCATCAGAACATTGTCATCGTTGTTCTAGATCCACCACATTGGGTTGCATCTCTACTAGACATTGCATCGTTGTTTGTAGAATCCTGCATTACAGATTTGGATCACACCATTGAGAACATTCATCTTCTCTTTGATGTTAGCTTCGATGAAGTTGAATCACCATCATCTTTAGATACACTTATTCATGCATCACCTATTTCATCTTATATAGTGACTGATTCTGCAGATACTTATGAGTCTACATATTAGACTTTGTCATCATTTAGTTTGACACCTTCTGTAGAAGTATTAGATTCACATCGGTTCAAATTTCACCATACATCTATGGTCCCTATTCCTAAATCTTCGTCACACGACAACATTGGCTTGGAGATCATTGAGCATTCTTCGAAGACATCATGGGCATCATCATTGTTTTTGGATCATGTGCAACTTTCGAAGACATTTATCATTCTTCCTATATGTTCCTATCTAGAATGGGAAGAAGATCATATCCACACTTTTGTGGTTCTCTTTCTTCCTAAGGGGAGAAACATTGTTCAACGATCATGGATCATCTTCAGCATCCAATGTTGTGCATCTACTAGTACTACAAGAGGTATTTTGAGGGGAAGTTGCATGGTTTCTATTCTCTTATCAGTTTTGGGAGGAAGAATTTCCTCACATGGAGTTCATCACTTTACAGTTTTTGGGGGCATCACATGACCTTCTCTCTTCTCTCTCCTATGGGGGGAATATTTCATGTACTTATGTGTTAGAAGTAGTCCTTGGGGTGTTCTGAGTCCTCCATCTATCACTCTTCTTGTTCACTTGTGCATTTCTTTATTGCATCTTTTCTCGTTTAGAGAGGAGTTTTGTTCCCACTGGGTTTTCTCCCTTTCTCCGCCTTTTGAGAAGTTGTTTGTACATGGGTACCTAATATGGCCTAGTAGTCGAGACCCATCATCATCTTTGTATTGCTACTCCCTAAGTATAACTTAAGGGGGGGTGTTAGAGTGTAGGGTTTATCCTAACCCACACCCAGGCTTAAGTCACACTTAGTGGCTGGGTAGGTCTAACTTAACCTTGACATTAAAGGTTAAGTTCACTTTCGAGGCAAGCCACTTTATTGTCTCACTACATGTGCTCACATGAGGTTAGTCATTTTGACACTTCACCTCATTAGAGGTTGGAGATATTCTCTCCTCACCTTATGGGAAGTTGGAGACATTTGTCCATCACCCTCCACTTGTGCACACATGTGTTCATCACATAGAGGGTTAGTCATAGTTGGTTCTCTCCTTCTCACCTCCTTCTCCTTGCCTATATATCAAGGCTCTTGATTATACATTTTGGCTTTTATGTGCTTATGCTTTGTAGAATTTCATCTTTGTTCTCACTTGCTGATCTTGGCTAATTTTGACATATTTGAACACACCCTATAGGATAATGAACAAATTTATTCATGTGATGATGAGGATGAATAATAAAGGGGACCTTCCTTAAAGAAAAACACTAACAAAAGCAAATAAAGTTGACTAGCACTACCTTTGATGGTAGAAATCTAGATGTGAGAAAAATCACAAATTGGGTGGTGTGCTATGCCACATTGGCCATTGCCTACAAATTTTATTACACAAACAAGGAAGTATTCATAGTAGGATCAACTATCTTCACAACTTATCAAATTGTCATCTAACGAAGGGAGATCGATTTGTGTGAAGTTTTGAGAGACGAATTGCTAGAGAATATACAATGCACAAAGAATAGTGTCCACTACAAATTTAGGTATGGATCTCTAATTATTTGTCTTGCATTTTACTTCATGAATAGACTTCCTGGGTTTTCATGTAAAATATGGCAACAAGACACAACAATAGTGGCCTAAATCAATGAGAATGTGAAGCATTTCAAAGATGCCACCTCATAAAAAGAAGTTTTTTGGGGTGGTGTTTCAAATAATTTTAAACACATATGTAGAGTAGGAATATAATATTCTATGACATAGTGAGAAAATATTTAGAAGATATAACCTTTGTAGTAGATAAAGATCATGTATTCATGGAGGTTGTAGAACTAAGAACAAAATGGGTACCTCATCTATCCTATGAAGTGGATGATAAGTTTACTATAGCTAATTCTCAAGCACTATTATCCCTATTTCATGCAAATGGTTTTTTGTATGCGGATTGGTCATGCTGGTTGGGCCATAGACTAGTGTCATTATATGTTGAATTTTGTAGTCTCAAGTAAGAAGTCCTTCCTGAGAACATCATAGATGATGCATTGAGGAAGATTGATGTGTGTATTGTATAACTACTACAACAGATAGCATAGAAATAAGATAGTGATAGTTCCATACATTAAAGTCATTGAGTGGATTGTTAGGCACACAAGTTAAAATAATGTCTCTTGATTTAGATGTGCATAATGAAGTAGTTGGTTGGGTAGAGAATAATTTTAGGATTTAGGTTTTGAGGAATTTTACCAATTAAACAACATTACTATCAATATAGTACAAATGAAGAAATGTATGGCATCTAACCTTACATAATGGAATGATTTTTTTCAAAAAACAATGTTAACAATTGCACCTAAGTTTAATTAGGTTGATTGAGTTGGTAATTAATGAGAGTGTGTAGTTTATTTTTATAGTTCTATTTGTTTTAGCATGTTTTGGTGTTTTATAAACAAAATATATATTTGTGTTAATAGCACTTGAACCTAAAACTATTTGAATTTGCACCACAAATAGCACCTAGGTATAGATGACCAACACATGGTTTGGTAAATACACATAAATATACACAACTTAGACAAAGCATGTATATTTTGTATTTACAAAACGAATGTGTTTTGAGAAATATGGAACTTGTATCTATTTTAAAATGTAAGTCTTCTTTAAAGTATGACTATAAATGAATCTATACATAGACCAGGTGACACTAAGGGACAAGTGCTTATATATAACCCTTATACTTTATACTATATTATTAGACAATGAAGATGCTAAAATAATACACCTTGATAGAGTTATACTGAATATTAAGGATCTTGTAGCATGAATTCAAATGATTTTATAGTATGAGCAGATAGGATCTACAATAGGTGGCACATAGAGATTTTAAGTATAATTTGAAGGACATAGTGTGCTTCAAGTGAGATATAGAGATATGGTAGTACCTTAGTAGTCTAAGTTCTTAGCTATTAGTCTATTGCATGCAAGTCAATTGTGACTATTGGTTCCTTTGACATAGAACATTTTGTGATACATGGTACTTGATGATTCATCATTGTTTCACATGCATAAATCTTTGTTGAACATCATTATCAGACTAGATATTCCATTGTGCCTTGCTACAGGTCAATTTTGTACCTATAGATTTGCCCCCTAAGCATGAAAATGACATTAGTGCTTCTAATATTCTTAAACTAGTTTGCCTCAAGTGTCTAACACTACAATGAAAAATTGGAGACATTGATGAATACCTTTGGAAGCTTGCTATGTGAGAATATTATCCTTAGTCAAACTTTAGGAGTTTAATGAATAGTTTAAATAATAATTGAAGACACATCAATAAATTGTGCAATATGCCTAGGCAACACTGACATCATCTTGGTGGAATATGTAGATTTCAATGTCCTAAGATTATTCCTTGATAATAATTGGACTAGAATCTAGATGTACTAGACACCTCCCTAAATGATTATAATGGATTTGCATTTGTACTTTTATACGACACTTTAGTATACAAATTTAAACATTTCATGCTTATGTAGATAATTAATAATTGATTGGAAGGGAATTGGCTTGGGCCCATTATAAAATTTAAATTTGAAAATTAAGAATCATTTCCATGCCATAAATTAAACTTATGAAAAAAAATGAATAATCTACAAATTGATATTAATTCTTTACAAAAGTATAAATATTATATTAAATTAAATTCAAGTTAAATATTAACTTTTAAATAAAAACATATCACTTATAAAAATGATTCCAAACAGAAGGGGAAAATTACAAAGGATGCAATTTTCACTCTTAGAGTATCTCCTTGGGTGCGATTTCTTTGAGAACTAGTTGTAGTAATTGCAACACTAGAATAGATGAATCACAATGAAAGGATAAAACAAGAGTTAATTGAGATGTGTGATGCTAAAAAAATAAGTCCAAACAGAAGGGGGGAAATACAAAGGATGCTGCAATTTTCACTCTTAGAGTATCTCCTTAGGTGCAATTTCTTTGAGAACTAGTTGTAGTAATTGCAACACTAGAATAGATGAATCACAATGAAAGGATAAAACAAGAGTTAATTGAGATGTGTGATGCTAAAAATTTGAATCCAAATAGAAGGGGGGAAATGCAAAGGATGCGATTTTCATTCTCAGAGTATCTCCTTGGGTGCAATTTCTTTGAGAATTAGTTGTAGTAATTGCAACACTAGAATAGATGAATCACAATGAAAGGATAAAACAAGAGTTAATTAAGATGTGATGCTAAAAAAGAAGAGTTGATTAGAACATGGGTAATGATAAATAGTAATTTAAAAAAAAAAACAATAAACCTGGCAACCTCTCAGACCTATTGTGGACACCACACATTCCCCTACCTACAAGTTAGCTACCTTCCTTGCGAAGATGATCTCCCCTCTAGTAGGTAAATCTGATACCTTCATTAAAGACTCTAGACACTTTGTTGATTTCATTCATGACAAGAAGGTGGAAGATCATGAGATCCTGGTTGGCTTTGATGTGGTGTCCTTGTTTACCAAAGTCCCCATGGCTGACTCAGTGGAACTCATCAGACGTAAAACTAATAATGAGATAGCTTCTCTTGTTAATTTATGCCTGCGATCCACTTTCTTTACGTTTCAAGATGTTGTCTACGAGCAATCTGATGGAGTTGCCATGGGTTCTCCCTTATCCCCGGTTGTTGCCAACCTTTATATGGAGCATTTTGAACAGTTAGCCCTTAACTCCTTCCCTCTCAAACCCAGATGGTGGAAACGTTACGTTGATGACACCAACATTTGTTGGCCTCATGGCCTTGATAATTTAGAGCTTTTCCACTCTCACCTTAACCAGTTGGTGGATTGCATTCAATTCACTAAAGAGCTCGAGTCTGACAACAAGCTTCCTTTTTTGGATGTCTTGATCATGAGAAAGAAGGACGGTTCCCTTGCTCGTACCGTCTACAGAAAATCCACACACACCGACCTTTACCTCCATGCGACTTCTCACCACCATCCTGCCCAAAAAGCTGGTGTCCTTAAGACACTAGCTAATTGTGCTTATCGCATTTGTGATATTGAACACATTGACCAAGAGCTCTCCCACCTATCCCAAGTGTTCAAGCTTAATGGTTATCACCATAAGTGCATCCACCGAGCCTTTAACCTTGCTAAGAATCGTGTTTGCCCCAAACCTAAGCCTGATGTACCAAGTGATTCTTGTGTTGCTACCCTCCCATACATAGAGGGCCTCTCTAACAAAATCTCTAGAATCCTGCACAAGAAGGGACTTCATTGTACTTTCAAACCCGTCTCCACCCTTAGAAACCTTATCCCTTCTATCAAAGACCCTAGAAACAAGCTTATCAACTCCGGGGTCTATAAGATAGTCTACTCCTGTGGAACACCTTACATCGGTGAAACAGGTCGTTCCATTAGCACTAGGATTAAGGAACACAGTGCAGACATTAGACACGATCACATCACCAAGTCTGCCTTGGTTGAGCATTCTTACAATACCAAACACCATATTCATCTTGAGCATACGCAAGTCTTACTGAAAGAAGATTGCTTTTACAAAAGGAAACTTCAAGAAGCGATCCTCATTAAATGTCACCCATCCAACCTCAATCGTGATGAGGGGTGGCAACTGAGCCCAACCTGGCAGCCTTTATTAAACTCCCTCCAATCCCACTCTAACCCTCTGTGACTCTCCTGACCTCGAGGCTTCGTCTCCTCTAGTTGTATCCCTCCTTTCTCTTGTCTTTTCTCCTCCTTCCCCCTCTTTCCTCTACCTCCCCCGTCGTGTCTCTTTTGTGCCCTATTGCTCCCCCCTGTGTTTCTTGTTCTTCTTAGTGTGCTTTGTCCTCCCAGCCTAGAGGTCCTAACTCCTGGTTTCGGTATGCTTTCCTGCTTACATTCTTACTTCCTCACTATCTGATCCTCCCCCTCCTTTTTTGGCATACTTTCTTGCTTCCTTGCTTGCTTATTTAATTTGTATACCCTCGTTTTTATTCTTTATGTTTTTGGTTTAATTGTACCTAATTAGTTGATACTTTTTATTCATAGTAGATTTGTTTCTTTTAGTTTTTGTGGTCTATCCTGGTGGCTATTTGCCTATATCTTTATTTAATATCCTTGGTTGATTATATATCTTAGATATTATTATATTATATGCATTATGGTTTTGTATTTTTGTCACTAATTTATAATATTATTCTTAATGTTCTTTCTTTTTACTTGTTTTATGCATCATATTTTCTTGTTGTATTTTACTCATTACTTGATTCCATACTATTATTCATATTCTATCTATTATTCCTTTGTTGTGTGTCTTTTTTTTCTTTATTATTCAACAATCATATTTTTCTTTATATATATTAGTATGTTATTCTTCATATTTTTCGTATTTTATTTCCTATTATCACTACTATTGATATATTTATTATTATATTATCATTTATTCTTGTTTTATCGCTACATACCCATTAATGTAATTATTATTCTTGGGTCTTTTTTGTCCATTTTATGCATATTATATTATCATATTATATACATCACGTTTTCATCTATTGGGCTTTATATGAACATTATTGTGCTTAGTGGTTATATATTATTTTTACATTTTTTTGTATTAATACATCATAATTTCATATTTTACATTATACATTCCTTTGAACATATTACTATGATACACTTTTCACCATTCTTCTTGGTCTTTTTGTCTATTTACTTGTTATTACATGTATTGTATTTGTATTATATATTATTAATATATACCTTTCTTTTATACTCTTTGCTATTACATATTATTCATATATATATTCTCTATATACACTTATTGTTTAATAATGTTATTTGCTCATTTTGTGCTTGGGTGGATTCACACACTACAATTATGGATTGGTTTTGTTTTTAGGTTTCCACCCCCTCCCCTCATTTTGCGGTCCTGTCTTATTCCCCCCCCCCTTCCATTTCCTTTATAAGGTCTTGTTTGCTATCCAAACACACTTTCTCCTCCTCCTGATGATGGATCATTGTGCATGATCTGAAACGTTGAAGCAAAAACATACACAGTTTAATCCAGAAGCACTATCTAATTGACAATAAATATGTCTACCTTGTACTCGTTAAGAAAACACCAAAAAAGCTTACTAGATACTACATAAGTGAAACCAGTATGACAATTAAAATTCATCTTCCTC
Organism: Cunninghamia lanceolata; assembly: GCA_027924645.1. NCBI lineage: Eukaryota > Viridiplantae > Streptophyta > Pinopsida > Cupressales > Cupressaceae > Cunninghamia > Cunninghamia lanceolata. Next base: position 225,387 of record BSBN01001666.1, read on the forward strand.
ATGAGATTTCTTTTGAGTTCAAATTCTCCTTTTAAAGGGAGAACAAAAAAATCATTCTCTATGATGGCATCTGATATCAATCGTCACTCTTACCTTCTTTTCAAGAGAGTAGAGTTTAATTTGTCCTCGAGAATCAGAAAAAGATTATTTTATACCATTCCATCTAATATCAATCGTCACTCTTACTCTTATTTCAAGATATTCTTTGCTTAACATCCTCAAATGTACTCCTCTCTCTTTGTATGTGATTATTCTATATATACTTTCTTTTCAAAAGAGTCTATTGGCTGGCCACATGCCATTCAAGGCTCTTATTAAATGATGACCCATCTATATATATATTTCAAAGGTGATCTTAGCTTTGGCTTTGTAGCTGTTTTGTTTTTAATGCTTTCTATTTTTTTAGGTTAAACTAGTTTGAAACTTTAGGGATGTGATCTTATATCCACCCAAACTATGTTTATGTATTTCTGTACTTTTATTAATTTATTCGTAGATGCTGATGCCTTTACAATTAAAAAAACAAAAACTCTGTTACCATGTACAAGAAATAATTACTTCGTTTATTAAAGTCTTAATGTCATAACATTGGGCATCAACTTATTAAAAGCCGAAACCACATTTTCACTTCCACATAAGAAGGGATTTAAGGTTTGCATAGTGCTTTTATATATCACAGCATAAGATAATGGCCATCTTCTTTGGGCTTCTAAGTTCCAGGGCATTTCTATGGTTGCAGTTGGCGATTTTTGTATGGCAGGCCATTAGATCTGCTGCAACAATGAGGGTGCCATGGGCCTTGATCAGCAGCGCTGTCTATAAGCTTTTCAGAGGGAAAAAATTTCACAATGATTACTTTGTGTTATTGTCAACAGATTACAATGACACAGCCAATGCCAACCAGTTCTGCAAAAAAAAAAAAGTAAAATAGAAGAGAGGACTTTAGATGGCTCATCAACTATACACTTACGTATAAGAAATCTCATTATATATGTGACAATCAAAAGGCTGATCAGGTAAGATTGTTGATTGCTGCTGAGCTGAATAATGTGCCTATTGTTAAGGAATATAAAATCACTAATGGTTTTATGGGGGTGTGGACTCTATGCTCAGCTGATGAAGCCATAAGGATGTGTTTGCCAAGTAAAAGATTTAGATTGTCCTTCAGGAGAAGAGTTAGGCTATGTTTGTTGATAACTGAGAGGGGGGGTGAATCAGTTATCCTAATTATTTCTTCTTTTGAACTTTCTTATTAATCAATGCAGCATTGAATCAAACAAACAAACATTACCATGAAATGAAAAACACATGACACAGTATTTTTGACGTGGAAACCCTATTAAGGGAGAAAACCACGGGGTGATTAACCCAAAGATTATTCTCTGTTAGAAGAATAAGGAATTACAAAATGGCACTTGCCAATTAGGGCTCACTGCCTGAGCACACTGCTCACAAAGAGGCCCACTGCCTACAAGGAGACACACTGTCTACAAAGTGATAAGAATCACAGTGTTGAACTAATTGGAAGCATCTACATATGCTGGAGTTTAGTTTCGGTTAGGCTCAGTACACTGATCTGCTGCACTTCATCTTTCCTCTGTTCTTTATTCTGCTATCCTTTCACATACCGGATCTTTCTTACTACTTCTGCTCTGTTCTGCACTTATTCGCATATACCTTCACACAATTCCTATCTTCACAAATAAATCCATCCTCTATATATATCCGCACAAGTAATTTCATCACCTTTCTAGTCGGCATCCGGAACAGTCTAGTTTCTTACAAACTCTGTTCTGTCGGCTGAATCCTTGCTCACCAAGCAATGCAGATCAAGCATATACTTGTAGATATCATTAATCATGTCGGCCAAACATGATTCATGCCTTCACAACCTTTACCATCAACAGTAACACATCCAGAAAATAGTTTGATACTCTGTCAGTCAGTTCTTCCTTTGTTCTCACTGTCTCTCAGGAATTCTGTACTCAACTATTCATATCTTTTTCTTTGTTCATCACCGGAGGCTAAATCCTTGGAATATACTACTCAAGGTAGTCCTCTTGACTTCCCCAAATCCGCACTGCACCAAGACACTTCCTCTGAGAGATCCGGACCAATCTGTTGGACCTTGCCACATGCTCTGTTCTTGTTCACCGGACCACAACAATCTTCATTCTGACTTCCGGTAGAGACACACCATGACTTGCGGATATGTGGGATGACCTTTGTTGCCATCAATGACAACAACCATGAATCCATATAGTGTCTCTTGCCAACAATCTCCCCCTTTGGCATTGATGGCAACACTTAGTGAAAAATGACTAAGTGTTTACACTATGCTCCCCCTTTGCTGATGCTCTGTCTTTATATACAATTTTTGGAACTCCCCCTTAGTTGGATTCCTCATTTTTCACTGCTCCTCACTCCCCCTTTGACATCAATGGCAAAGGGTAGGGTCCGCACACCAAAATTTTCAAAAATTTTCTATACATAGCCGCATATTTACATACTCACATATACTGAAGAATGTCTGCAAAAGATGTCTTCAGTTGGATCAGTTCTGTAGCCCAACTTTGCTTCATTCTATCCAAAATTGAAATGTGACCACTCAACAAAAATGTAAATGCATTTGCCCTTTTTAGATCTTTCGGATCACTTGTCTGGGCTGTGATTTGAGCTTCTGCTATGGCCTCATGCATGGCCTCTAGCTTAGGGACAATTAACCCCCTGAGCTCACTCAACCTGCTTATTCTATTTTTCCTTTCCTTCTCCAGTTTCTTGATTTCACTCAAGACTGCAATAGTCTGACATTCTTGATTTGTTATAGAGGAAGAAAGAGGATCAAAACTTTGAGACAAGCTTAGTAGTGTGTCCTCTTGCGCTTTTATTTTCTTCTCAATGTCCACTGTTACCTTGGACCAGGAGATACAAAATTTGTATATTTCACCGCCATCCTTAAGAGCATTTTCTAAGCTCTTTATCCCAATGTTCATGTTTCTCCTATCATTAATGATCAAACCCTGAACCTCGGAGAACCTTTTATCCAAAAACTCCTTCCGGACCTTTTCTTCAGCTGATTTTTCTAGAGATTCAAAATGTGTACTAACACTGCTGACTAAGGTTTTGAGATTACCGGAAGAGGAGGCTGCCGGATGTATCTGGACTGATGGCATAATCTTCTCAAGCACTCCGGAGGCAGCCTCTATCAACTCACAGTCTTCCATATGAGACTTTAGGAGCTTTTCATTTGCCTTAGCATTTGCAAATGAGGCTATCTTCATTGTCTGCACCGGAGAGAGGGAATCAAAGTTGAATGGGCCTTGTAGTAGCTCCGGTTCATCGATCTCTATTGTTTCTTTGCTCAAAAATTGTTGAACAGTTTGTGCAGTGTCTCTTGCCGGAGACAGATGTTTCTTTTCTTCTGCAGTCTTGGAACTGTCCTTTGGGATTTTCTCTCCTTCCACATTCTTACCACTATCAGTCATGGTCTTCTCTGATGGAGTCTTCTCTTTCTCTGCACCCTTGGTACTGTCAACCTCTTTATCTTTCACCACTGCTTCCTTCTCCTATAATTTCTCTTCTTCTTTGGATCCAGAGACTGTAGGGGAAACCGGAGGAGAGATGCTAGCCTGTTCATAGGCCACTTCTTCTGGAGCAGAGGGTTCCAAGTCCATAGCTATTTCTGCACCTAAGTCCTCTACAACAGGAAGATTGAACCTTTTGAAGGCCTTCCGGAGGATCTCTTCTGTCTCTTTGGCCACCTTGTCAGTCTCACCAAGCATGAGTTGATTCATCCTGGCTTTACTTCTGAACTCATCTTTGCAGTCTTTGAATATTATGTTCATTGTCTTGGGATCAATTTGAGGATATAGCTGAATAGCTATCTGCTCCCGGATCTCAAGATCTTTTGCATGAGCATTATTCTTTCTTATTTCTAATTCCTTTTCTAGGCTTTTAGGAATTAGAGATATGATCTCAATGAAAGCCTTATTGTATATGTTCAGATACTTGATTGTGGCTTCCTGCAGAATCTTTTGGTCAACCTCATTGTAGTCATCATAAAATTCAGTCATTGGTTGAAGGTTTCCATCCACCGTAACCGACTTGATTACACTCTCTAGAGACAGAGTGGGCTTTTCAACAAATACCTCTGCCATTTCATCCTTGTCTTGGCCTGTGGAGGGTTTACCAGATCCTTTCTTCTTCTGCTTCTTTATTTCTTTTACTCCCTCATCTGACTCAGTTTCCTCTTCATCCTTTTGGCTTTCATAAGCCCTTGTGGCTTTTGTCTTAGATCTTTTACCGGATGCCTGGACTTCCGGTTTTGAACTTTTGGTTGTGGGAGGTGCAGATCTTTTTGATGATCTGGTCCGGGTGGAAGTTTCAACCGAAACACTTTCTTTACTTTTCTTTTCTTCCTCAGCCTTTCTCCTCTTTTCCCGGCTGGCATCAAGTGCCTCTTTTGAGATGTCTAGGCCTTGAGCAATATGCTCTACTTCTTTTCTCACCTTCCTCTTTATCTCAGGTTCCCTGAGTTCTACATGGATCTTTACACTCAGCTCCTCAAAGGTTCCAAACCTTTCTGCCTTTGGATCTTTGGGCTGACTTAGCATGTGTTGAACATGCAGCTCCACTATCTATTCATCCACTTCATACCCCATGGGCATGATCCAGACAGTCCTTGGCTCCATTGCCTCCATTAGGCACTGATCAGTGTCCACCATAAAGCACACTGAGTCTTTGTATTTTTAAACAAGAGACTGGGGAATTCTTTCTCTTGCTTGCATCATGCTTTGGAAGTTTTTGAAGTATCCCCATAGGGCTGTATTTCTTGCTTTGGCATCCCCAAGCCCATGTAGATAGTCTCTTATTTGTACTGCAACAGGTTTGTCATTCTGCCATGCCCATCCACTTGATCTGGGCAGCTCATTCATGAAGTAGAAGAATAGACATAATATAAGAGTACCATACTTAAAGGAATTCTTCTTGTCCTTCTTGATTTTCTGTATATTTTCCATTAATTGGCTTAAGAGCAGTTCACAGAGATCATATTCTGCATTCTTCCTTAGCATTTCATAGGTAGTATACACTGCAGTTTCAGATACAGAATTCTCCCTGCTGGAGTGATAGATCTTGTATCCTATTATCATGGACGCATACTTGATATCCGGATCAGAAATATCTTCAATGGTCATTGCCCTCTTATCAAATTTTGATCTGGTGGCCTCAGTTACAATGTTTTTTGTGACAGATTTGAGGATAGGTATCCCTCCGGAAGAGTATAGACCAGTTACTGCTCTAATTGCCTCTTTTGTGATCTTGCAGGGTCTATCCAGCCATAGGAAGTTGTCATGCATCCTGCTCAGTACATACCGGACCCATTCATCTTCTTCAAAGCAGGGGAAATGAATGAATTGATCAAATTGTTTCTTCTGGATACCCTTATACTCTGGTTTAAGCTCAAAAGCATTGTCTATCAGTTGTTTGTGATAGAGATCTCTCAATTTGAATTCCCCAAATTCCTCAATGCTTGCATGTATGTAAACCCTAATGTCTTCTGTGTGTAAAACTCCATGAGGAACACTGGAAAATGCTCCTAAGGGATCTACCTCCAATGACTTGTATGGATGTTTCTTAAATTCAGGTCGGGGCCTATCTGAGATTTTTACTATATTTGGAGTAGCCATTTCTTCAAAAGATTTGTAGCAAGATATCGAAAGCGGAAAATACCTTTTGCGTCTTCGGTTGCACGGAGTAGCTGGATTGATTTCTGTATGTAATGACTTCGGCAGGAGATCTTCGGTGATCTTGATGAATTTTGTTTCAGAGCTCCGCTTTTCACTTCTTCTTGGATGTGGAATGATCAAATGATTGTTGAGAAATCCCTTATATCATTTCGCAAACCCTAATATCTGTTTGCAATAAATGCTTCACCTATATTATTCCGGTTTGCCTTGTCCGGATAGCTTGGAGTATCCTGGATCAGTCTTGATCTATGAACATCATGCGGATCTTTCAATCATGAATAAATCAAGATGACACATTACAAGAACATCCCAAACATTCTGTCCAGTTCGCAGAGTAAAATAATGTACTTCCGGATCTCTCCGGACCCTTTTGTAGTCCTCTGTCATTCCGGAGCATCTCCCGGAACAGGTCTTTACTTGATCGATCACAACTTCTTTATATCTTCATGCGGACCTCTGAAATCTTGTCTGGATCATCTCAGGACTGGTATCTTCAAACCCTTTACTCTGCATCTTGTGTCACATCCAGCACCACTTGATTGGCTGGGGAACAGGTTTTTCTTTGAGTCTCCCCCTGAGCCAGAGCTCACTTTTTAATTTTCGGAAGAAATATCAGCACCAGATTCTGGTGCGGATCCAACCTCTACATTCTCTAAACTTTTCTTCACCCAAATCTTGTTCATCTGATTCCTAACTTCATCCGTATTCATCTTTTGTTTACCCTTGTCTTGATTCTGATTATACACCGGACCTCTTTTATCCTGATTCTTGCTTCTGCAGACTTTAGCATTATGACCGGACCTATTACAGATTTGGCAAATAACATTTCTTTGCATATTTGACTGATAACCTCTTGATCTGCATTGATTAGCCATATGACCTACTCTATTGCATGTAAAACATCTACCATTGAATGATTTGTTTACTTGCATATTTCTGCATTCATGAGACTTGTGTCCATACGTTTTGCAGTTAAAGCACTATCCAGAGAAGGATGGATTAGTTTGATTCATCCTTTTTCTACACTGATTAGCTTTGTGACCAAAGTGATTGCAGTTGTGGCAGTATCCATTGAAAGATGGATATCTTTGAGCATTGGGCTGTCTTACCGGAGGTCTTCTAGGCCTATTCCTTGGATTTTCTGATCCAAAATTCTTTTGACCGGATCCGAAGCTTTCTCCTTTCTCATATCCCAAACCATACTTGTCATCTGTCCTCTTTTGACTACCAAGAAGAACTTCAAGTTGAGCAGAACTTATCTTGAATTTCTCTTTATATTCATTTGCTGTTTGAAGGTCTCTTTTGAGAGAGACAATTTGATCCTCAAGTTTTTCTTCATTATCTTTGGCATCTTCAAGATCAGATTCAAGATGTCTGATAATTCTGTCCATCTGAAGGCATTCTTCTGATTTCTCCTTAAGAGATTGTCTTAGATTGTCTTCAGTTTTTCTTTTCTCTTCAATCTCTTGAGTAAACTTTATAGTTCCTGATTCCATTTCATGTCTTAACATAATGGCTTCTTTTGATAACTTTTCACATAACTTAGTTTTCTCAGTCAATTCTTCATTTGTATTGCTTTCTTCACTTTGTCTTGCCAATTGTTGGAGCAGCTCCTTTCTCTTTTTCATAGAGAGACTTAATTTGTCCTTTAATTCTCTCATGAATTCATCAGCCTGTTTGAGTCTTTCCTTTAATTCATTGACTTCAGAATTTGACTGTTCAATATCCTCAAGGGCAGTCTTGAGTTGCTCCCTTAAACCATATGCATCCATTTGAACTCCCAGATCTTCCTCAAGCTGTTAGGCTCTATTAGGAGGAACTTATCTCTGATACCAATTGTTGATAACTGAGAGGGGGGGTGAATCAGTTATCCTAATTATTTCTTCTTTTGAACTTTCTTATTAATCAATGCAGCATTGAATCAAACAAACAAACATTACCATGAAATGAAAAACACATGACACAGTATTTTTGACGTGGAAACCCTGTTAAGGGAGAAAACCACAGGGTGATTAACCCAAAGATTATTCTCTGTTAGAAGAATAAGGAATTACAAAATGGCACTTGCCAATTAGGGCTCACTGCCCGAGCACACTGCTCACAAAGAGGCCCACTGCCTACAAGGAGACACACTGTCTACAAAGTGATAAGAATCACAGTCTTGAACTGATTGGAAGCATCTACATATGCTAGAGTTCAGTTCCGGTTAGGCTCAGTACACTGATCTGCTGTACTTCATCTTTCCTCTGTTCTTTATTCTGCTATCCTTTCACATACCGGATCTTTCTTACTACTTCTGCTCTGTTCTGCACTTATTCGCATATACCTTCACACAATTCCTATCTTCACAACTAAATCCATCCTCTATATATATCCGCACAAGTAATTTCATCACCTTTCTAGTCGGCATCTGGAACAGTCTAGTTTCTTACAAACTCTGTTCTGTCGGCTGAATCCTTGCTCACCAAGCAATGCGGATCAAGCATATACTTGTAGATATCATTAATCATGTCGGCCAAACATGATTCATGCCTTCACAACCTTTACCATCAACAGTAACACATCCGGAAAATAGTCTGATACTCTGTCAGTCAGTTCTTCCTCTGTTCTCACTGTCTCTCAGGAATCTGGTACTCAACTATTCATATCTTTTTCTTTGTTCATCACCGGAGGCTAAATCCTTGGAATATACTACTCAAGGTAGTCCTCTTGACTTCCCCAAATCCGCACTGCACCAAGCCACTTCCTCTGAGAGATCCGGACCAATCTGTTAGACCTTGCCACATGCTCTATTCTTGTTCACCGGACCACAACAATCTTCATTCTGACTTCCGGTAGAGACACACCATGACTTGCGGATATGTGGGATGACCTTTGTTGCCATCAATGACAACAACCATGAATCCATATAGTGTCTCTTGCCAACAGTGTTTGATTGAACACATGCCACTTATTTTGGATACTTATTGGCTCTCAAAAGTGTTAAAGTGGTATCCCCTTGTATTTAACTGCTAAAGGCAATGAAGAATTGTCATCAATATTGACATTGGCATTAATGATTTTAGATTTCACTTACAACATTTGGGTGCCACTACTGGAGAAGGCATATCTGATGTTTGTCAGATCTGTACAATTAATTTTGTTAACTCTTCCTCCAAGTCTGAGGTTTCTGTTCTTTTACTTGTTGAGCAACTTTGACAACAAATATTTGCCAAACATCAGTGATTTTAAGGTCAAGATTAGGAAGACTAAAGAGTTCTATACAATTGGTAACACTGTTTTAAATTGTCTAGTTGAGTGGCTTAGTAAGAAAAGTTTTGATGAGGTTGATATAAGCAGCAATGATTTTGAGTTTCGAGCAGGTGTTTTCAGGCTGCAAATAAACATATCGCAGAGTGGAAACAATTTTGTAGAGTTTAAGGTGTGGATGCTAGATGTTCTGTTTAATCTAGTCAAGGCCACACATAGAATGAGCCTCCATAATTTCCAGACAGATATTGGCTGTTGGGGCTTACTCAAAGAAGACAAGATTGGTTTGATTCAGACTGTGAATGAAGGTCTTATAAAAAGCATGCATTTGTTCGGGTTTGAGGATGCTATTAACCTCTTTTGGGGCAGCAACGTCAACATGTATACAGTTGATCTACGTGAACCCCATCATTTCTTGATTGCTGGAGAGGGTGAGAAATAGTTTATTTCTTAGTTTGGATTGTTTTTTCATCTTCCGCATGTTTGTGGAAAGCCTATCATATGTTCTGTCGTATCTTGGTGTGGTGTGGAGTCTATCTTTTTCCCTATAATGCTGCTATTGTAAATGCTTTCTGTAGTTAAAGAAAAACCCAAACACATTCATTTTCTCTATACAATATTTCATCTATTTTTGTGAAATTCTATTTGACATTTGATGTAAATATGATCAATAGCAAGGTACATCTGAAAAAAATATTTGGGTAATATCCATATCTACATTAACTTTACTAAGAAAGATGACATAGTGGTATCATCTTTGATGTAAATATGATCAATATTTTGGTAATATTCACCGCTCTTAGACTTTAAAGGGATGCACTGAGCTTTTATAGTAAATGGAGATAATTTTTAAAAGGCAAGCAAATTGGTGGCGATGAATCATAGTAGCCATGGGATTTAGGATTGTGTTTTATAGGATATTGGTGTTAATGATGTTTGTAAGGAAGTCTGCAATACTAGACAAATTTTTATATTCAATAGATATTAAATGTGCAACAATATGGAGAGTTTCTTACATTAATTGCAAACTATGAAATAATTCTATATTAACTTCACTAAGAAAGATGTCACGACAGTATCACTAATCTGTAAATTCTAACAACATCCCAGCATAAACCATACATAATTATAAGAATTCATAGAATCAAATAATAGATATGTTGGTATCAAAATCAAGTAGATTGATAGTTGAAAAGACTAGTACATATAGGTGTTGAGGAGTGAGGAGGTTGAGTCGACTTCAACACTTCACTCACCAAGTGTCGAATGCGTGTCGACACATAGCTTGGAGAGTTTGACACAACTCTCCAAGTCGACACCTCACACCTAAGGTGTCTTAAAGCCATGTGCTAAATATATTACTTAGAATAAGTAATATAAGATAAAGTTTAGCACTAACAACCCCCCTTAAGAACAACTTAGGTGGGTACAAGAAGAGATGGGTCCTGGATACAAGTCTTGGTAAGGTACCCATGTACAATAAAGAGAAATGGGTCCTGGCAACTAGCCTAGTGAGGTACCCACGTATAAAACAATCTCTCAAAAAATAGAGTAAGATAGAAAACCCAGTGGGAAAAAACTATCCTCCAAAAAGAGAAAAAAGAAGGATTTAAGACCTTCTAAAAAAAGTCCCTTGATGATAGGAACATCATGAAGAAGAACTCTTGAAGCATGTAGAATTTGTAAACTCTGTCGATGATGAATTGGTGGCTGTTGGATTTAATGAATCTTCAAAAAATGTAGATCAAGAGAAGAGATACAAAATACTACATGAGTGAACATTTGAACACTGCTCAACGATGTACACACAAAGTCAATCAAACTCTGTGAAGTTGAAAATACAGATAGTACTGTGATTAGGAGTACTAGAATCTCAAAATGTGATCCATTGAAATAATCCCTCATGCGAGAGATCAAGATGAAGGATTTAAGACCTTCCGAAAAGAAGATTCCTCCACTACTTCATTGAAAGAAGCATTAGCATAACACACCATAGTCCCCCCTTAATGCTAACAGAAATAAGCAGACCAACTAAAATCAAAAGTGTGCAAGGAATGTAGACCAAGATGTAGGGCCAAAAAATGTACAAGAACCTACAAAAGGGTGTGCATCAAGGCACGCATGAATGAGGTGAGAATCATGGGGATCCATTGTTGTGATTGGTATAATCCCCCATTACACTTTATAATTTAGTGTAAGTATAAATTTCCCAGATTCCCTCCATGTGGAACACACATTTAGTTTTGTGGCACTTTATGTGAGTGCATGTACAAACATACTTGCTATTGGAGTTCAAAGATCTTGCTAGATAGAACCAACAGAGGTGTGTCAAGAAGTCACACTCGACTCTGTAGTCAAAGTGGAGCATTATCCTCACCTGATGTGAAGTGCAAAAATATGAAGTTGCTATCAAAGTGACAAATCTTCGCTACTACAACAATATCTCGACTTTGAGTGTCTCAAATTAAGGCCCTATAGTGGCTATGAACTCAACTATTTTATTAGAACATGTGAGTTGATACATAGAAAGGAAATTCCTTAACAATTTAGGAATGAATAAAACATTGTGTATATATCCATTACCTAGTTTTACGATTCCTTAACCACAAACAGTATAATAAATATCGTCAATCAAGATTTTGAAGGTGTTGGAAGGATTGATCGACACAAAAACCTCAGAGTAAGGTGACATGTGATCAATTGCACAGGAGCCGAGAAACCATTTGTTAACATCAGATTTGTTTGAAGATGCCATAGGTTTAGCTATTTACCCCCTTGAAGATTATGTGCCCCAAATTGCTAATTTGATCCCTATTTGAACTTTATGTTAGTTCAAAGATTGCAAAAGACCTAGGTATGGTCCCCCAAATTTAAGTGACACTTTAGAAGTTGAGTGCATGTTTTTTAAAAAAACTTGCTTAATTTCCCCCTAAATGTGGCACTTTATATTGTATAGTGCATTTTAAACAATTAAAATGTCTATTTTAACACCAAGTACAAAAAATTTAAATGGTTTGCTTATAGGGCAAATATTTTGCCTTGTCAATTTTTAATAAAAGGCACATAGTGACTTTGCAAATTAATAAAAACAAAAAAAGCTCATGCCAAAAAAGAAGGGGAAGAGGTCAAAGCCCAAAATGGGGCACACTAGGGTTTTACAATGCCCAAAATTAGGGCATGCTACTTGCAGGGATGACCAATATTGTAATGACAGCCTGATGAAGGCAATGGCAGCTGCAACTTCCTCCAACGTCTCTTCCTCAGCTTGTGTTGGTCTTTGAATAGGGCTCACACTCCTCTGTTTAGGCCATCTCCACCTTGGCAAATGCTTGCATTTCCTACCTGTGATCGCCCTTGCTTGACTCTTCCACACTAACACGTAGATAGGCGCAATTGAGAATGAGACAAGGTCATTCCTTGGGAAAATGAGGCGTGAGCTAGGTGAGTGGAGACGTCACAATGTCTAGGAGGTTTTCCCTATGGTGAGTTGTAGGCTAGATAGGAGAAAAACCTCCTAAATGCAGGCCACGGGTGTTTGGGTGGCCATTGCCTTTCACAATGTAGACCAGCGTCTCGTTTTTGTGGTCATCCTGCCTTTGCAAACACTTATAGAAACCACAAACAATGCAGTCACTCAAATTAAAATAAACGCAAGAATTCACCTTGCTTCCAATGTCGAATCTGCCAAATGGGGGCAATTAATACCACTGCTTACGGCTTGAAACTATTTCAATTTGCTCTGATACCATGTGAAATTGTAGAATCAAAGAAATGAATAACAAGCACACAATAAGAATGAAGTCAGCCCACTGTATTAGGAAAAAGATGCATACATAAATAGGTGAAGATAGGCAACCAGTCCACAAAATGATGATAGGACTCCTCACAAGTAGAGTGGCGGCAAGTTGCTTCCCACTAAAGTAGTGTGAGGTGTCAAAACAAAGATGACACCTCTATGAAACTCCTAACCAACTTGACAACTCATATGAACAAGTGTCAAGTGTAAATGGACAACTAAGTAGACCTAAGAAGCCCAAGTGTATGTATAAAGTATATATACACTGACAATAACAATAATGAAAGAAAGAACCACACAAAAGAGAGAGACATTGATGTAGTTTGGGAAAATCCATTAGGAAAACTCAACCTCCAAAGCATTGAAACCAATGCATTTTTAACAGCAAAATGGTTATAACACAATATCAATCTTTGAGCCTTAACATGAAGATCACCACTCTCAACCAAATAAGAAACCATGCAAGATGTGATATTCTTCTACAACAATGAGAAACTATTGTTACTCTCCCATTGAGGCTAATTTGATACAAATGAGAGCCACATGTCATACTCCATGTTTCTTTTAACGATCTCTTCAACAAGCAAGCCAAGCCAAGCTCCAAGCTTCACTCACATTGAATAAGTATAAGATGATCAATTCAATGAGCAATAGGTGATCATTGATTCCATCGCAAGCCTCCTATTTAGAGGAAAGAAAGAAACAAGCAAGGGAAAACCCACTAGAAACTTCCTAGCCACCATTGCCATCATTATTTAATGCCTCAAAGCAAAAATAATCAACGCACAATCATCTCCATGCCCCAAGCATTAAATATTTTTTATAATATTGAATGTATTTTACATTAACCCCATAAATGAAATGTATTGTTCCAATGAACTCAGTTAACCATGTGCTTACTAAACCATGACCCCCCAATGTGCCACCCATATTAAAATCATTTGCATTGTGATATACAACCTCTCCTAAAAAAATATTTCTCAATTCTTGAATGTAAAGATTCTCGCATATACATAGATCACAACATTATAAATGTTAGGTATGAAACAGGAGAATGATGACAACTAGGATGCACATTAGATTAAACTCTTTTTGATATAGCATTCAAGGACAAGACTGAGCCAAATCACTACCAAATGAAGGTGGACTCAGCTATTGATTTTGTGCTCAGGAGTGCTATAGATGGATCGGATTTAATCTAGTCTTTTATTCAAAACTTAGGTTAACAATGCATTAAACCCTAGTTCTACAAAGATCAACTTACAATAGAATAAGTACAACAACAATCCAAAACCAATTGCACAAGGATGATCAAGAAGATGATAGAATCTGTCTCCAAAAAATAGAGGTGTTAGAGGACTTGTTCAGGACCACCCAAGTCCTGATTGAAGGAATATGTTAAAACTGTGAACTGGAAAGATGTTGCAAATGCTACCATGATGCTATATTTGAAGTCAAAAAGGGAAGAAAGACTAGGGCACCACCACCCAAGTCTTGGATGGAGGAATATTCTATAACTATTGTTGAATCCCAAAACCCTAATCTTCACTCAATCTTCTTGTGCCTTCATATTCTTTGTATCTCACTCCTGTAACCTACACACAAGATGACAAGAGAGGGTTTGGGGGGTTATGGTGTTTAGGGACTTGGCTCAGTCAAATCCTGGGATATGCATTCAAGCTTCCCAACACTGTTGATTGATAGAGTGTGTGTCCTCGTGGGGGAAGAGGCTCAAAACAATGATAATAATGATGAATCAAATGATGATAAACAACAATGATATCACCTATGTGATGATCCCTTAGAATAATGAAGATCCTTGAAACCCTAAGGTGGATATATGATAGCTCCATGCCTGCAACAAACACACAATAACAACACACAAATCTACTCTAGAATCACAATGAAAACTCTTGCTTGCTTTCATTCAATATCTAAAGTTAACTCCTTTCAACCTAGTTACAAATGAACTCAAAAATACACTTATATATGCTTACCCACTCATAATTGTGAAATTAAATCAAAAGAGTTGACAAAGAGAAACCTTTTGAAAGGTCCTAGGCTTCAACATAACTTGAATTTTATGATCAATTAGGACGGACTTGGGCAGTGGTGCCCAAGTCTTTTGGCTCCTTTTGAGTCTACGATAAGATAAAATGTGGGGCCCTTATTCCCAATTTACATTGGTGTCAAGCAATTTTGCATCGGGATGAACATATAGAATGAATAATGTAATCATGGGGACCTAAGAGCTAAACAAGGAGATAAAAAGACAAGTGGACACTTTTTACTCCATAAATTTAGCCCCCACTTTAATGTGTGTATGATCTTATGATCAATACATGTATGTATTAAAGTATGGTCAAAAACACATCAAGCACATCAGACACTTGGAGCGAAGACACACCCCTAAGTTTTGATGATCATTTCTAGCCCCAAGCTTAGGCAAACATAAGAAAACACTTGATAAACACGCAAAACACAGATAAGATGGTAAAGAAGCACGTAATACACAGAGAAGACATGAACAGAGTCACACAATACACAAGGTATACACAGAGAGAAAACATGATTAAACAATTATATTACCCTAACTAGGCGATGGCGGAGCTCATTGCTATGTGCCACCATCAAAGCACATAAAACACACAGCATGGGGGGAGCTCATCGCTACACACCTCCACAAAACATGCAAGACACACAAAAAATGTAAGGAAAGAAAAGTGCGAAATAAGCCTTCCTAATGCTAATCTTCAGGAGAGAGAAGCAACTAAATCACTTAAAACTTTGCAATTGCAGTTTATTTAAGATGCACATAAATAAATAAAACATGAACACCAGAATTTATGCAAGAAAACCCTTTTGGGAAAAAACCCACACACCAAAGTAGAGATCACTTGTATTATAGTAAAATGACAATTACATACAAGTTATAGAGCTATGCTCTTTCAGGTGTCGATTCACATAATCAAAACAATAGCATTACATTCACCCTAATCTTCGACCAACCGTCCTTCAACCCACAGTCAATCCGTCTATTACAATTCAATACACTGCATTACCGTATTCAATACAACTACAAATTTACATTACAGACTTCTCTATATATTTATCTTCCCCTTCAGGTCGACTTAACCTACATTGTCGTAGTACCGCCTTGCGACCAATAAGCAAAGAGATCACAGGCAGCTACATGGTTATCAGGGAATTCAACTATCGCCTTCAGGTTGAAATCGTCGAGCCAATAAACACATTGATTCACAACAATGATGTGCAATCAACTAACAGCTCCATGCCACATATCACCATCTAACTTGTCTATTTATTATCACCGAGGAGACCAAGTAGCAACTCCTTTTGATACCACAAAGTCCCACTAACAATGTTTTGCAAATACTGCCATACCGCAAACACCACCAACAGACCATCGCGGGATGGCAGGATATACACTGCACCACCGCAAGCCACTTCACACCCTATTGTGGGGCTGTGGTAGACCCGCACACCCACTAGCCTCTTTAGTCACCATCGCGAGATAACTCCTGCTCTACCATCAGCACTGTCCAATGTTACTGCGGGGTTGTGGGCTCCCGCACAAACGCACGCTTAGATGAAGATCACCACAGAAGTGTGGTAACACCACACTACTGCAAGCTGATCTACAGACTCCCGCGGGATGGCGAAAAACACCGCAAGCCTGCACCTCTTTTATTTGCACCCAATGGTACTGCGGTAAATCCATGAATGCAACACTTTAAAAATCTAAGTTTGATAGCAATAGAGATGGGGTTCCAACAGTGAGTTTGAGATACACATTCTCAACATTCTCCCACTTGATGAAGAACTCACTAAACCCCTTCCAACACTTGAAGTCACTGAACATTCTAGGCCCAAAGGATCATCGAACTAGTGCACCACTTGAACTTATCCATGCTCACAGGCTTCATCAATGCATCAACAACATTTGCCAGAGTATCAATTTTTTCTAGATTAACCTTTCCATCCTCCACCATATCACAAACAAAATGGTACTGAACATCGATATGTTTCGTCCTAGCATGGAAAGTTGGATTTTTTTCCAAACAAATAGCACTCTGACTATCACAATAGATAGTAATCTTCCCTGCATCAAACCCAATATTAGAACACAACCTTCTAAGCCAAATGGCTTCTTTGCAGGCGTGAGTTGCTGCCATGTACTCCTCCTCAGTAGTAGATAAAGCGACTACAACCTACCGCTTGCTCATCCAACTAACTACACCACCAAACAACGTGAATACATATCCACTGGTGGATCTTCTGCTGTCAATGTCCCTTGCCCAATCAAAATCCACAAATCCACTATAAGAGTCAATGTGACTCAGCAAGCCAGGATCACCTGCAATCAAGACAACCTTCCACACAGATAACAGAGAAGATGCTAAAACAATGGAGCAAGATTCTATACAAATCTATCATATATAATACAATGAGAGAGGCCTTGCTTATAAAGGTAAGGTGAGAGCTAGAAAGGTGGGGTGGAAAGTGGAGATATTCCTACAATATGTGACAATTAGAGGATGATAACTAATTGCACATGTGGAGGATAAGACAACTCACTCTAACCACACAACTAGACTCAACTAGAAACACCTAGAAGACTCACTAAGTCAATTTAACATGTGTGAATTATGTGTTCACACCAACATCCACGAATGCTAACAAATCTCTATGAACCAACAAAGTTACTATGATAACACAAGGCGTACTCTGAGGTACCCTTCAAATATCTGAAGACCCTTTTCACAACATCCCAATACAGCCTTCCTGGATTAGCCATAAACTGACTAAGCACTTCCACTGCTTGGGCAATGTCCGGCCTAGTATAGACCATTGCATACATTAAACTGCCAACTGCACTTGCATAAGGCACCCTGGTCATGTCCTCCATCTTAGTAGGAGATTTTGGAAATCTTCAATAGAAAGTTTCATTCCTTGCAACATTGGAACAACTAACTGCTTACAATCTGTCATATTAAACCTCTCTAGGACAAAATATATATAGTTGCTCTGGCTGAGCCAAAGTTTTCTATTTCCCCTATCCCTTCTGATTTCCATCCCCTATTATATACCTAGCCGAACCTAGATTTTTCATTTCAAACTGTGCTGACAATTGAGATTTTAATTCTGAAATCATACTCTTACTATTTCCAATGAACAACATATCATCCACATATAGGGAAATAATAAGAAGATGGCCATTTTTAGATTTAAAGTAAACACAATGATTTGAATTTGATCTCACAAATCCCCAAGACAACACATAGGTGTCAAACTTTTGGTACCATATTCTAGGCAACTTCTTCAAACCATACAAAGATTTCTTTAATTTGCAAACTACGTTTTTCTTAACTTTTTCAATGAAGTGCTCTGGTTGGGACATATAAATATCTTCCTCCAAATCACCATGAAGAAACAATGTCTTCACATCCATCTACTCAATTTCTAAGTCATATGCTGCAGTAGTGACAACAGAAATCTGATACACGTTAGCTTAGCAACAGGAGAAAATATTTCTCCATAGTCAATCCCCTCCACCTGGGAATATCCTTTCATGACCAACCTTGCTTCATGCTTCTCAACACTGCCATCAAGACCAATCTTCTTTTTAAACACCCATTTACATCCAATAGGCTTTCGACCTTTAGGCAAAGGTACCAGATCCCATGTTTCATTCTTCTTCAATGACGCCATTTCATCATTCATGATTTCCAACTAGGAATTTGAATCAAATGTACCCATAGCCTCTCTAATTGTCCTAGGCTCATCAGTGTTAGCAATCAAAGCATAGGCACAATTGGAATCCAACAAGGAATAACCAAACCTTTCAGGTTGTTGCTTCTCACGTGTAGACCTCCTCACTGGCTGAGGCTGAGGTTCTTCATCCTGTTCAGAATTTTTAGAGCTGCTTGAGCTCTCCTCACTAACATGTCCATTAGGAGTACGTAGTTCATCCTTATTTGGAGTAAGAGGAATTTCAAGTACCTCCTTTTATGCTTCTTTCACCTCTGACTGCAGATCAACTGGAGGAGGTTTCTATAAGCACAAAAATCATGCACAACCTCCATGAGGACCCCTATGATGATTTTAAATCCTTGTCAAGTACGTGTAAGTGTGAAATAATGTCCTCTAAGAAACAAACCTCTTGATGACATGTCTTCTTTCTTGTCTTGTGTTGTTTCCTCTTTATCATTTTCTATCTCTCTCTTTGTTGTCAACGCTTTTTGACACTTTTGTGACACTTGTCGATTTGCATTTTCTGAGCTTTTGACCCTGTTCCTAAGCCTTTTGAGCGTCTTGTAGGTGATTTTTCACCTTTCCCCTATGTTTTTCATCCTTTCCACCCCCTAGAAGCCTTCTAGAGGTCCCCCATTCCATCTCCAACTTTCAGTTTTCAGTTTCACTCAACTAATCCAAATCTCCCCCAGGATATCCTATGGTGCAATTGGAGATTTGGATTCTTGCACATGATTGACTTGTTTCTGGAGGCAGAACACCTCCTTTTTCTCTTCCCTACCATCTCGCATCATGTTGTTCCTCTAAAACCCCTTTTCTATCTGGATCTCCCCTGGGCAACCTAGGAACTCCCAGGGGTGACCCAGGGTTGCCCAGGGGCAACCCTATTGGCAAAAAGGGCGACCCTGTCGCGTTTTGAGCCACAAAAAAACTTGAGTTTCTCACTAAAAAAAGCTCCGTTTTCACCCATTTTTCTTCCAGTTTGCATGATTTTGGATGCCTAATATGGAGTTGACTATTTCATGCATGCACACATGCATAATTAACTCCATTTGATCTAAAATTAACAACTCAATTAATCTCATGCATCCTTCCAACTCCAGTCCTTCTTTAGTGATAAGCTATTATTGATTTATCACTCCTTAGTTAGTTGAGTTCACTGGGTAATCAACCTAGTTCACTCCCTAATAAATTCTTGTTAACTCATCAATCAATTAAGTTAACTTCTCAATCAACCTTCTTCTTCTAACCTATAAATACCCCCTCCCTCAAGTACAAAGGGAGGCAAATTTATTGTGCACACAACTCTTGCTAAGTTTTTGCTCTCTAAATTAGCATTCTAATGCTCTAATAGGATGAAGGTGCCTTTTATTTTATTCATTGTTTAATCAAGCATCATTACGTTGCTTCAATCAATGCCATTGTGCTCATCAAAATTTCTCATTGAGCTCTTTCAAGCTTCAACAAGATTCTTTTTCTTCTTTGTGTCGTCTTGTCGTCAAGAGGTCTTCCCGCCACTTCAAGAGGATTCGAGGTTGCCAACATCAAGGATTTCTGAAGGTAGTGGAGTCGCACAAATCTTCATTTTTTCAGGTTCCTGTATTGTTTTATTCAATTGATAGTAATTAGAAAATCAAAATTGCTCTTGGGAATAGTAATTCTTACTTTTTCCTTGATAGATCTAGCATCTTAGAGATAGTTTGCATTCTTAGATTAGATTTGTTTACTTGCAATTTTCCTTTTCTAGATTAATTTTTCAAAACATTCAAAATCCCCAAAACATAGAGTAATTGTATTAGGTTAATATCATTCTAGTTGCATTCATATTTCCTTTCATAGATTAAAAAGCATGTTTTATTCCAAAATATTAAAACAACACAAAAATAAGGTCGCATTTCATTTAGCTTTGCATGCATATAGAAACCCTAGAAAAGATAGATAACTTGCAAACCCTTGATACCATCACAAGGTAAAATACGGTTAAAATGATTCAATCAAACCCTTGATCACGTCACAAGGTAAACATAAGTCAAAACATAACTAAACCCTAGGTCAGCTAAACCCTAGGTCAAAACCCCTAAGTCTAGTTAAGGTTGGTCATTACACATTTATCTCTATCTTGGCTCACGAATGTGCCTAGGAGTAAGAAGTGAGTGGGTGAGGGCTATCCTCAACGAGATTGAGGAAATCAATCCATGACAACAGCAGGAGACACTTTCTTTACCACAACAAGATCCATTTGTCCTCTTATTGATAGAAGAACATAGACAACTTTTGTTGTTATATGGAGCGTAATCAGACTCAGAGGTTAACTTTTCCCCACTTTTATTGGTGCAATTTCCCCCCAAATTATTTAGCAGGGGTTTGGGGGCAGCGCCCCTTGCGGGGTCTAGGGGCAATGCCCCTGGTACGCTTGCTGTCACGATACAGGGCGGGGTCCAGGGGCATCGTCCACGTAACCTCAAATGACTTTTAATATTTTATAAAGGCATCGGGAGTTATTCTTCTATTAGCTGACATAAAAAACCCTATTTTTGTAACTGACATAAGTCTTGATAAAATGGCTAAGGGTTAGGATTTCCGTAGATATTGTATTGTAGCATTTTGCAGTGGTATTAAGTTGCAAGGATTGCTAGTTGTAATTGGTTTGATTTGTTGGATAACAATATTGGACTCTCTATTGGTGGATGTAGCCCGAGTTTGGGTGAACCACATTAAAAATTGTCTCTCACTATTATTATTTCTGTGTATTTTTCATTCCTCTGTTTAATCTTTATTTGAATTTAATTGATATCTTCTGCATGTAATTCCTAACAACTTCAAATACAACAAGAACTAATTCAATGAATTAAAAGACAAGAGGACATAAATGAAAGTAACCGCTTACCCACACATAGGTGGAATAGAAGAAACCCCAACAAGAGAAGAGAAACTAGTGACCCTTCAAGTCATAGGGTTATCTCTACAATAACTACCATCAAATGAAACACACACATTAGCACACAACAACAAAGGCCACAGAACTTGCCGACCCCTCTCTACAAAGTCTAGCTCTCTAATGAGCTAGACCCTTGCCATGTCTCACCTCCTCTCGACTAGCTACTTCCATGAGAGCGAGAGTGACGTGGTGGATCACCCTGTGCCAAGGAGGGAAGGGTCCGTCTATGTGCCAAAATTTGACCCGATAGCCCCAAGCAACAGGAGTCACAATTTTGAGCATATAGTTTCAGTTCATGAAAGATTACACTTCTGCTGTACAACACCTTCTCAGTAATTGGATTCCAAATCTTGTACCCTTTTACACCAATCCCATAATCGATGAAGATACATTTTATTGCCTTGTTCTCCAGTTTAGATCTCTTTTCACTAGGCACATAAGCATACACCTCACAACCAAGGACTCTAATGTGTCTCAAAGAGGGCTTCTTACTAGACCATGCTTCCATAGGTGTCTTATCCATGAGTGCCAAAGTGGGAGATTGATTAATTAACATGCTTTAGCAATAACTTTAGCCTAGAACTTCTGCTCGAGACCAGCACTACTTAGCATACTTCTCACCCTTTCTATCAGCATTCTATTCATCCTTTCAGCAACTCTATTTTGTTGTGGAGTGTAAGGAGTTGTTTTATGCCTTTTAATTCCATGGTCTTTGCAATACTTTTCAAAATCTGCAGAACAAAACTCACTGCCATTATCTGTCCTCAAGCATTTTATTTTCCTTCTAGTTTGATTTTCAACCAAGGTTTTAAATTCCTTAAATCGACTGAAAACTTCAATTTTACTTCCGAGAAAATAAACAAATGTCCTCGAATAATCATCTATGAAAGAGACAAAATATTTAGACTTCGCTAACGAAGGAACATTAACTAGACCAAATACATTAGAGTGAACATAATCCAAAATTCCAGAAGATTTATGAGGACTAGAATAAAATGAAACATGGTGTTGCTTTCCATATATACAATGTTCACAAAAATCAAACTCAAGATTACAATCATCAATCCCTTCAACCAAGTTTTTATTTTTCAGGGCTTTTAATCCTTTTTCAGAAATGTGGCTGAGTCTATGATGCCACAACATTATTTTATCTACTAGGAGTTTCACCTCCAAGGAGTTAGCACCCACAGGAACAACGTTTTCCTTCTCTTCAAAATCAAATTTATTCGACTTTACAGAAGCACTATTACATTGAACTGCATGTGCATCCAACTTGTACAGAGTGCCAATTTGTGCACCCTTATCCAACACCATAGAGCCTCTAGTCATAGGACAAGCACCATTCAAGAAAGAAACTTGCACATCAACATCATTCAGCTTACTTACAGAAAGAAAATTTCAAGCCAAACCTGGTATATGCATTACATCATTGATTCTTTTTATTCTTCCATTAGGAAACTAAAATTTGACTCTTCCACAACCAACAATTTCCAGGTATGAATCATCACCCAGATACACCTTTCCGCCTTTGTATTTTTCATACTTTGAAAACCAATCTTTGTGAGATGTCATGTGAAAAGATGCACCTCATTCAATCAGCCAAACATCATCTGATGCCTGAGTCACCAAGGCTACAATGAAGGCATCTGCATCACTCTGAGAAGATTCATTATCATAAGAATTATTTTTCTTTTTCTTCTTCTTCTCCTCTTTGCATTCTTTCTGGATGTGTCCAGTCTGCCCACAATTCCAGCACTTCACCTTGGACTTTTTACCAGGAGACTTTGATCTCCCCTCTGACTTGGATCTAGGCTTTTGTCTTTCTTCTTGCCTTTCTCCTTTAATTTGCCTCGAACAACAAGGGCCTCCTTAGCCATCTCAGAATACTTCCTTTACATTTCTTCTAACAGCAGTAAAGCAACCACATATTCTATATTGAAAGTGGTTGTTGTACTCCTAATAGCCATTACTAGGTGATCCCATGTGTTAGGAAATGAACACAACAGGAGCATGCAACGATCCTTGTCTTCTATCTTCACACCCACAGATGCCAGTTGAGCAATGATCATGTTAAACACATTCAAATGATCCGCAACAGACGCTCCTTCCTCCATTTTCAAAGAGTACAACTTATTCCTCAGGAATAACTTATTTACCAGAGATTTCCCTTGATAAATGTCTCCAAGATTCTTCCACAGAAGTTTCGCAGTCTTTTCTTCATGGACATTCAGGAGAACTGAATCAGCCAATAATAGTTTGATCAGACCCTTGGCCTTCTGATCTATTGCATCCCAGTGTTCTTGTGAGGTTCCTGATGGTTTGTTAGAGGATACTACATCCCATAACTCACGATCCACAAGTAAATCTTCCATTTTGAGTTTCCACAACTCAAAGTTACCACTGTTAAATTTGTCAATTTTCATTCTTCCAGATGTGCTCGCAATCTTAAACCTGCAATAATTTTACAACCAGATCTCTATGCAAAACTCCCACTGAATAATATCAGCACAAAAAACCCATCTTACCCACAAGGACAACAAAGCTGGCCAAGCTCTGATACCACTTGTAAGGAAAGCAAAGTGTGGAATACTGCTTCCTAATGCTAATCTTCAGGAGAGAGAAGTAATTAAATCACTTAAAACTTTACAATTATAGTTCATTTAAGATGCACATAAATAAATAAAACATGAACACCAGAATTTACATGGGAAAACCCTTTTGGGAAAAAACCCACACACCAAAGCAGAGATCACTTCTATTATAGTAAAATGACAACTACATACAAGTTACAGAGCTATGCTCTTTCAGGTGTTGATTCACAGAATCAAAACAACAACATTACATTCACCCTGATCTTCAACCAACAGCCCTTCAACCCATGGTCAATCCGTCTATTACAATTCAATACACCGCGTTACCATATTCAATACAACTACAAATTTACATTACAAACTTCTCTATATATTTATCTTCCCCTTTAGGTAGACTTAACCTGCATTGTCATAGTACCACCTCATCGAACAATAAGCAAAGAGATATCACAGGAAGCTACATGGTTATCAAGGAATTCAACTATCGCCTTCAGGTTGAAATTGTCAAGCCAATAAACATGTTGATTCACAACAATGATGTGCAATCAACTAATAGCTCCATGCCATGTATCACCATCTAACTTGTCTATTTATTATCACCGAGGAGACCAAGTAGCAACTCCTTTTGATACCACGAAGTCCGACCGACAATGCTTTGCAAACTACTGCCATACCGCAAACACCACCAATAGACCATCGCAGGATGGCGGGATATACACCGCACCACCGCAAGACACTTCATGGGCTATTGTGGGGCTGCGGTAAGACCCGCACACCTACTAGCCTATTTAGTCACCGTCGTGGGATGGCAGGATAACTCCCTCTCTATTGTTGTTACCGTCCAATGTTACTACGGGGTTGCAGGCTCCCGCACTACCGCACACTTAGATGAAGATCACAGTGGGAGTGCGGTAACACCGCACTATCACAAGATGATCTACAAACTCCCACAGGATGGTAGTAAACACCGCAAGCCTCCACCTCTTTTATTTGCCCCCAGTGGTACTGCAGTAAAGCCATGAATGCAACACTTTGAAAATCTAAGTTTGATAGCAATGAAGATGGGGTTCCAACAGTGAGTTTGAGACACACATTCTCAACAAAAAACACACAGAATACACTCATGCTATAGAGTGTGTCATCGACTCACTATATGTCTTATACAAAGAAAACACGAACGATAGGGAGGAGCTCATCACTACGCTTCACCATCTAAAACACACCAAACACAACCGATGGTTGAGCTACACTACCACAACTGCCAAAAACACGCTTAAGGGTGAATAACTCAAGATCTAACCTCGCCTCCCACAAGAGGACTTTTTCAAAAGGATATGCAACCTACTCAAGGGTATACATCATACAGCCTTCTGCAGAAGGGATTTTTAAAAAAGGTGTGCAACCACTCAAGGGAAGACACAACCTGACCTTCTACAAAAGGGCTTTCAAAAGCATGCAACCCCACCTGCATCACAAAGATGCCATACAGTGAAAAGGAAGCATGCACACAAAGTATACAACCCCATCTACTTCATGGAGATGCCTTACGGTGAAAAGGAAGTATACGCAAACATAATTTATCACAATATCTAAGATATCCAAGCATATACGATAATATATGCCCTCACCTTAAAGTGGTTTCTCCCACTTGCCAGTAGCAATCACATTTAAGGTAAGGTTGAAAACATGCAAGGGAACAAGAGCTTTCACAAAGCCAATGCCCCAAAGTGACATGTGCTTACAATCGCTGAATTGTTCCCAACAATCACGATAGAAACACATCAATATCATTTGCTAACAACCATCGATCAATAATAAGCTTTGGTTAGAAAATCTATTCTAAGATAACAACCAAATCATCTCATGAAACTACTACAGAAATAAGGTAACATGTTGCTCAAAAAATCCAAGGCTATACTTATGGGTCCGGAACCGAGTATAGCCATGAGGTTATACTTCAGGTATCTCAGAATCGAGTGTAGCTACAAGGTGAGAAAAAAAAATTCAAAGTGCATAGAAGCAAATTTAGAGTATTGCAAAGGTTTATTACAATAATTTCACAATACGATACATGATCACAACACAAAGTGATTCTACCAATCAAATGCTAGTAACAAATTACCCCCGTCTTCATATATGAACTAGGTCCATTTTTCTTGTTTAGGGACACATGGTCCTTATAAAAAATGTATATTTTTTTGTTAATCCACTAACTAGTAGAGCCAAAAGTACAACAGAAGAATGAAATCATGAAAGATGAGAGAGGAGACAAAATTGACTTAGGGTCACAACATGGGAAGATGCCCCCAAGACAACCTCCACAATGTTATGCCCCCAAGGCACCACACACAACAATTACAACATGATAAGGATAGAAGAATATAGAAACAAATAGAAGGAATTTCACAATGAAGGTGGTCTCCTTGTATCCTTGACCTTACAAGAGTATCAAGGGTCATCCAAGGAGACCTAAACAAACATTTAACACTACACAGGGGAACACAACACAACAACACACACACGCACATAAGAGGAGGCCAAGCTTGCAAGCATCTTGGAGAGGTGCTCTATGAAGTGTGGTAGAATTGATGAGAAATTCATACCTGTTTGATTTTCAATATAGTCGCACGGTGCTTGATACTCAATTTTTTGTATGTTTGAAATCTTCTGATGCTTGCAAGGAGGTGAATCATTACCTTTTTCAACAAATTTTAATGACTCATGCCTTGCTCTTTTTCTTTCTTTTTCTTTCCTATTCTTCTTTGCTTGTTGAATGAGCTTTTAGTGATGAAATGGATACTTTTCATCATTATAGTCTTCTTTTCCTTGTTATGATTACATGTAGTCTGTTCCATTTGCATATCTTGCGTATTTTTATTATCTTCTGATCCTTGAAGGGATAACAGAGGAGGAGCCTCAGTGTAAATACCATTTTCATATGGATGGGGTGGATCCTTGAATACAATCCAATCTTCTTTTTCCACCTTATCTAGTTCTATCATGCCAATTATTTCATCAAATTCAAGAACTTCAACTTTAGGCTCTATTTCATTTTGATGTTCTACCACGTTGTTGTTGTTATGCTTGGGAAAAGGATTAGTGACTTGATTTCTAGATTCTGATTCAGAGGAGAAACTGACTTATTTTCATTGTCATTTACACCAGTCACTTGTATTATGTTAGAATCAACGAGGTCTTGAATCTCATGTTTAAGATGCATATATCTTTTTGTGTCATGTCCTGCTGAGAGATGATACCGGCAAAGGCATTAGGATCAAATTCAGGTTCTTTCATCTTGCTACTGTCTATTGGATGAGTAGGAGGAAGCTTCAAAAGATTATTGGTTACAGCTTGAATAATTATTGAATGAAGTGAATCCAATAAGGAGTGAATTGTCTCTGTTGCTACTTGAATTTGAATGGGGTTTGATTTGAAATAGATGCCACTTGTGATTGAAAGTTGTTTGACTATTGCCCATTGATCTTGATGAAACTCTTGTTATGCTTCTTGAATGACTATTGAGATATTCTAGCTTTAGATTGACCAACCGAAGTCGATGAGTTATGATTCTCATACTGACTAGCTGAAAGTTGGTAATCATGGAGAGCTGTGCATAGATGTTGAAAAGAACTGTACTTCATCAACAATATCTTATCACATATGTTTGGTTGTAGATTTGTAATGAATACTTTCTAAACATCCTCATCTGTAAATTAGATACTATATTTATGCAAAGATATCTTGGTATCGATTAATGAATTCCATTAATTTCTCATTTGGACCTTGTTTACAATTGACCAAATCAATCAATGAGATAGGAGGACCAAAGTTTGCTTGGAAATGTTGCAAGAATTGATCAACTAGCTGTGAGAAGGAATGTATTGAATTAGGAGGTAGGGAGCAAAACCATTCCAAAGTGGTATCTTTGAGAGATCATGGAAGAAGTTTTTCTAACAATGCCTCATCAAAGAAGAAGTCACTACACATTGTTGTGAATGATACCACATGATTATTAGGATCACCTTTGCCACTGTACTTTTCAAAGAAAGGAGTCTCAAATTTATTAGGCATTTAACCTCTTAAGATTTTGTAAGATAAAGGACTCTGAGCATGATATGGTGGTATATTGGGATGGGATGAAGCAGTGGTCATATTCACTACTTTTTGCTGCAAGGATACCATACTTTGCAAGAGTTGGTTTAATATTGCATCACTCGATGATGTGGTCTGTGTATTGGAGACAAAGGTGTTTAATGGTGCAGAAGTGAGAGGTGGTTGAGAATAGTTAGTCATGGGTATAGACACACGAGGTAGCCAGTTTTGGTAATTGTAATGTACGGATTTGTAATTGTTCACATTAGATGTTCTCATGTTAGTGGTAGCATTACCACAAGCTTGTGTAGAGGTGGTGAGAATTGTTGATGTATAGGTGGATACTCCCGTAGTCGGTATAGGTGCTGATACTTGTGTACCATTTTGATTTGGTGATGACACATTTTTATGATATTCGTGTAGTTAGCCACTGATATAATGTTGTTATCCACTATATGGGCTATTCCACATATTACGTCAACACCTTATTTGTCCTTCTCGCAATAATCCTCTTATACCTTCAAGAATAGGTACTGCTTCTTGAGCTATATGTTTATTTGCCATAAATTCTTGAAAATCAGCTAGTTCTTTGTCCAATTTCTTGATTTGGTCTTCAAGTACATGTGAAACTATTTTAATTATGTCCTCAGAGTCATGAATTGTTTGTTCTTCTGACATATTGGTGTTGATGATATATTGCAAAGATGTTGATTCACCTTTTGTAAAGTAGTTGTGTGGTGGATTTTCTAATGTTTGCATATCATTGCTATTGAAAGCACTAGAATCCATCAATCTAAAACTTCGTCTTACTAAGGTGTTGGTGTTAGGGCAGTGGGTTATGCAACTCACAAAAAGTTTTATAACACTCAATGCACTAACCAATGATATGATTAATAAGATTTTGAGAATTAAGGTAGTTATGCTTGTTGAAATACACAATGTGTAATTGTGATAGTATTAATTTTCAAATGAAGGATATGAAATAATGCAAGACTACTATGCCAAATCAGATTTGATGAATATGTAATGCAACCAATATGATCATGTAAGAGAATTTTTAAAACCCTAATGCAAACTTTTTCAAAACGCAAGCTTTTTAAGGCCTAAATATGCACTTTTTCCAAGATCATGCAAGATTTTCAAATGAATATTGATAAATATGCAGTGAATCAATGCAAGATCTAGTTTGAACAATCAACAAGATGCAAATACTTGAAGCTATAGGTTCACCAAAATGTTAGGTATGCAAAAGGAGAATGATGACAACTAGGATGCACATTAGATCAAACCCTTTTCTCTATAACATTCAAGGACAAGACCAAGCCAAATCACTACCAAATGAAGGTGGACTCAATTGTTGATCTTGTACTCAGGAGTGCTATAGATGGATCAAATTTAAATTAGTCTTTTATCAAACCCTATGTTAACAATGCATTAAACCCTAGTTCTACAAAGATCATCTTACAATAGAATAAGTACAACAACAATCTAGAAACCAATTGCATAGGGATGATCAGAACATAATAGAACCTATCTCCTGAAAACAAAGGTGTCGGAGGACTAATTAAGGATTGCCCAAGTCCTGATTGAAGGAATTTGCTAAAACTGTAAACTAGAAAGATGTTACAAATGCTACCTAATGCCATATTTGAAGTCAAAAAGGGAAGAAAGACTAGGGTGCCACCACCCAAGTCTTAGATGGAGGAATATTTTGTAACTATTGTTAGATCCCAAAACCCTGATCTTCACTTAGTATTCTTGTGCCTTCACATTCTCTGGATCTCACTCTTGTAGCCTCCACGCAAGACGACAAGAGAGGGTTTGGGGGGTTATGGTGTTTAGGGATTTGTCTCAGTCAAATCCCAGGATAACATTCAAGCTTCCCAACATCATTGATTGATAGAGAGTTTTTGCCCTCGTGGGGACTGAGGCTGAAAACAATGATAATAATGATGAATCAAATGATGGCAAACAACAATGATATCTCCTATGTGATGATCCCTTAGAATAATGAAGATCCTTCAAACCCTAAGGTGGATAGATGATAGCTCCATGCCTGCAACAAACACTCAATAACAACACACAAGTTTACTCTAGAATCACAATGAATGCTCTTGCTTGCTTTACTTCAATATCTCAAGTTAGATCCTTTCAACCTAGTTACAAATGAACTCAAAATCACACTTATATATGCTTTCTCACTCATAATCATGAAAATAAATCAAAAGAGCCAACAATGAGAAACCTTTTGAAAGGTCCTAGGATGACATAACTTGAATTTTGCCCCAACTAATCAAGAGGGACTTGGGCGGTGGTGCCCAAGTATTTTGGTTCCTTTTGGGTCTAGGATAAGATAAAATATGGGGCCCTTATTCCCAATTTACATTGGTGTCAGGCAATTTTGCATCGGGATGAACATTTAGAATAAATAATGTAATCATGGGGACCTAGGAGCTAAATAAGGAGGTAAAAAGACAAGTGGACTCTTTTTACTCCATAACAATAAATATAAAAAGTTTATATTTGCAACATGCACAACACCATCCCAAAATTCTACCACTTCTTATATACATTACAGACGAATCAAACTTGTATTTAAAGCCAACCTTAGACAATCTTGGTGTAGAGGGAAAAATATCCCTATAACCATCCTACATTATCTACTCTTATTTATGCTCATGGGATTTTCTAAAGAAAATGCAATGTCCAAAACTCCATATCAATGTGCATTGACCACACATAAAAAATAGGGCTCTCTACCATGCTAGTGAAACTCTAACATCTCATTGAGTCTTGATTCTAACTCAATATTAGAATATACTCTTTGAATCTAAATCTCATCATAATAGACTTGAGTAGCTACAATATACTCTACCTTGAAAGTGTAGCCAAAAGTGAAACCAAAACCTATCTACTTTATCCAACCAATTCTACCTTAAAGTAGGGTAGCCACATACCCTCAAGTAAACCATTTGGTAGCCACATCTCCTATACACAAAATTCATATATAATCATTGTCCAACTTAAGGTCCATCCTCCAAGGTAGTACCTCAAAGACATAGATGTGTCTCAAAGATACTTCAAGGCTATCTACATTGTAGTATAATACTTATTGTCCAACACATACATGAATACCTCTTTAAGACTCCCTCCTCTTAGAAATTTTCCAATCTAGTGTAAGACATAGTGGACAACCTACTACACTCACGTAAATGACATGGCTCATATCCTCTATCTTGCCTGGTATAAAAGAACACTACACACTATGTCCTCCTTCCAAAAACATTAAAAGTGCTCCAATTATGTATCGAAGATCTCCTTAATCCAAATTCTCATCTAAAAAGGCAATCCTCACATCTAACCATTCAACCGCAAGGTCAAACACAATAGTAATTGATCAAAAAATTGAAAGATGTAAACTTGTCAACTAGAGAGTGTTACATCATAAAATGTCCCCTTGGGGGATTTTCCCTCTTAAGGTTTAGCTCCTGGGTCCTTAAATTGCATTTAGTGCATCTTGCATGTTAATTTTGATTCCCGATGAGAAAACCTTGAAGTCTTATGGCAAATAGGACCTAGGGGGTGCTATTTTAATGATCACTAAACAAAAACAAGGGGGTGGATTTGGGGACTAGCACCCTAGTCTTGCCCTATTTTGGGTCTACCCTAAATTTAAATGTCAATTTTATGACCGTTATTTAGGTCCTATGCCGACATCTCAATTTGAATTACGAAATTCTTAGTGGGAATGTTTGTAGATGCATATATAAGAATGATTAGGTTTCATTTGCAAATGGGATGGACTTTATGCATACTTGTGATTATAGAGCATTCAAAATATTCATTGTGTTGTAGAGCAGAGCATTGTTATTGTGTTTGTGTTTGCAGATTTGACTCCATCTCCTCATGGCATGAAGAGCATCTTCCTTCCATGAGATCTACACTTCAAGGTGATATCTATTGTGTTTTACATCATTTATCATTTGGATTTTCACCTCGATCCCATCGGGATATGCACTCTTATCTGACAATGGTGTTTGGAAGACTTGAATGTCTCTCTAGGGCTTGATCAAGGCAAGCCTCTAAACACCACAACCTCCTCCCACACTCCTTTGTGATTGCAGGTTACAGGTACCAAGTTTCATGGAGTGGTTCCTAGTTAGAGAAAGGAGGTTACAAACAATAGAGATTCAGGATCTAACAAGTAGAGGACAAAGGTGAACATTTTGGGACAAGGGGGCTAGTCCCTATGTCCTCCATTTTTCCTGAGGTAGAAACATAAGATACAGTGTAGATCAGTGTCAGAAGAAGATCCAGATTCTGTAATGAAAACTATACCTTGGACTAGGGCATTAGTCCATGTGTCCCCGACTGTTCTGCTTTCCAAACTTCAAAAAATAGTGAGTTAAATATCTCTATCCTTCACCTTGGTCTGAAAGGATTTGTCGTAATTCGATAATTTGCTTACTTTTTTGCTTATTTACGGTTTTAAGAAAAATTAAGCATTAAATTAAGATATTGTGTGATACATCTAAACTTCTGCATCATTCCAAGTGGTAGCCCAACTTGATAGGTGATTGCTCTTGCTTAGTGGAGATTCAACTCAGTTGATATGCCCTTGAATGTTTGGTGAGAAGGGAAAATTTGCCTTTGAAACATAAACCAAAACATTTTCCCCTTTTTAACCATAAACATTTTGGTGAACCTATGTTTTTGGAATTTTTGGCACCTTTCTGAGTGTTGTGTGATAGATTTGCATTCATTCATCTTATAGCATTCAAAAAATTAACAAAAAATTGAAAATTTTGAAAAATTTGAAAAAATTGGCATCTTCGGCTTGCATTTTAGCATAATTTGAATTAACTGGCATTTAATTTCATTAAATTTCTATTATTTTCATTAGATCTAATTTAAATTACAGAAATTCATCATTTAGTATTCATTTGCATTGCATTTTCATGCTTAAATTGTCAAAAAATTGCTTGAAATTGTGTATTTTCATAAAAACCTAGTTTTGCATTAGCTAGGGTTTGTAGTCAAAATCTTGTTTCAGATTTTAATACCCTTTTAAAACACTCATTAGGACTGATTTCTAATTGTATTGTTGCATCATAATGGTTTTCTTGCAAAATTTCATGTCTAGGGTTTGAAAACCTTGCATTTTCACTAGATTTGGCCTTATCGTCTCTCTAGAGTTGCATCACAAGCATGTTGTAGGGGACTTTTATGCATTAATTTTCTGTTATTAGGTTTATTATCTTCTTCCCTTTGTCATATTCCTTACAACACCATTTCTACTAGGCCTTTGCAATGAAAATTTGTGAAAATTTTCATATTTTAGCTATATTTTCACTAGGGTTTGACTTAGATTGGCACTATAGGCATGTTGTGATGGATTTTATTGCATTAGGTGACTGATATTACTGTTATAATCTTCTTTCCATTACAATTTTTGTCACAACACCCTTTATTTTACTCATTTGCATTGAGAATTGTTGAAAAATTGCGTATTTTAGCAAATTTTCACTAGGTTTTGACTTGTCATCACTCTAGGTTTGCATTAAAAGCATGTTTTGAAAGATATTGTTGCATCATTGGACTGTAATTAGGCATATTATTTTTTTTCCCTCTTTAAATTATTCACAATACCTCTTCTCTTAGTAATTCGCATCGAGAAAAGTTGAAAAATCAAGCATTTTGGATCTTAAACATATATTGCTCCTAGGGTTTGATCTATTAGTTTGTGCATTGAGTGTTTAATGATTTTGTATGACTCTTATAACTCACTTCCCTAATAGAAATATCCCTTTAAAAAGAAGTAGGAGACTAATGGGATCTAGTGCTTTTGAAGAATTCGATATTCCTACCTCTGAAAATCCATTAAACATCTTTACAAAAGGAGAGACACAAATTTTGCAAGATACTATATCTCATACAACCACTATGGAAGATCAAGTATTTCATGATGTTGAGGGAACTATTGAGGTGGTCACACATGTACCTAATGAGCAAATAAACAAACTTGATAAAGAGTTAGCTGATTTTTAAGCATTTGTTGGAAATGAAAGGATAGTGGAAGAAGCTATCCCTGTGATCCACCACATAAGAAAGTTGATAAAAGGACAAGATGGTATTAATGTTGTTTGAGGATTAATGGATATAGTACACCATAATTTCATGACGGTGACTAAATGTGTGAATGGTATAAAGAACATGTCGTCTCTGTTTCACACGCAAGTTTTGGCACCTATATTGACTACGGGAATATCTACATTTACATCAACGATTTTAACCACTAATGCAAATGCCTGTAGTAATGCTACCATTGGTATTGGAGTGTCTAATGGCACAAATTCACAAAATTACAAAGCTATGGGATTTAACTATCAAAACATGGTATCTAAGGGGAGCTCTTCTATGAATAATTACTCTCAACCACCTCTCCATCCCACTTATTCTCAGCCACCTCTTACATATAACTATTCGTAACCACCTTCCACCTATCACTATGTCTAACCACCACTGAATTATTCATAGCCTCTGCTTATCACAACCCAGGCTCAATCACCTCCTTACTTTGGATCTAATTCCTCACAACAAACTGCATCTCCTAACGATGCCATCCTAAACCAATTTTTTCAAGGCATGACTTCTTTACAACAAAAGGTGACAAACTTGATGAATTCTTCACAACCTAATATACCAACCTATCATGCTTGTAATCCCCCATATTATGCAATCTTGAGAACCCCTATGCCTGAGAGGTTTGATATTCCTCACTTTGAAAAATATGGTGGAAAAGGTGATCGTAATACTCATGTGGCAACATTCACGGCTATGTGTAGTGATTTCTATTTTGAAGAGGATTTGTTAGCAAAAATTTTCCCATGATCTCTCAAAGATACTGCTTTAGAATAGTTTTGCTCTTTGCCTCTGAATTCAATACATTCTTTTTCGCAGCTAGCTAATCAATTTTTACAACATTTTCAGGCAAATATTGGACCTCAAGTCTCCTTGATTGATTTAGTTCATTGCAAACAAGGTCTGAAAGAAAAGTTGACCAAGTTTATTAGTTAATATCAAGCTCTTTATGCACAAATTCAATATCAAATGAAGGATGAGGATGTTTAGAAGGTGTTTATTATGAATTTATAACCTAACATCTGTGATAAGATTCTCTTGATGAAATATAATTCCTTTCAACATTTATGTATCGCCCTTCGTGATTACCAGCTTTCGTCTAGTTAGTATGAAAACCAAAACTCATCGGCTCAAGTTGGTCAATCCAGGGGTGGACCGTCACAAAATAACTTTAAGAGGAGACTTTCATCAAGGTTAATGGACAAAATTCAAACAATTTTGCACGTGTCTACTATCACTAATCCGAAAAAGGCAGCGTATCAATAAAGAAAGTTTACTTCGATATCTGAATCTTATCATTCTATCATGAATCATCTGTGAGTAATAACCTCATGAAGCTTCCCTCGATAAAACCCTTGGATCCTAATAAAATTCAAGGACCTTATTTTGATGCTAATTCTTTTTGTCATTCTCACCGACAATAAGGACATGATACTGAACAATGTATGTGTCTTAAACATGAAATACAAGACCTCATTGACTTGAATATTATACAGGTATCAGGTGTGAATGATAATGGAAATAAGTCAGTTGCTCTGCCAAATCAAAATTTATAGATTTTCACTAATCCCTTTCCTAAGCATACTGATAATAACATGATGGAAAAAAATACACTTGAAGTAGAAGATGACTATCTAAACTATGATGAGATTATTGCTACAATAGAAGTGGATAAGGAAAATACTGAGGTATCACCTCATCCACGAAGGAATGGTATTTATGCTGAGGTTCCTCCTCTGTCATCCCTTCAAGGATCAAGAGATAACCAAAACACATCAGAAAGACAAATGGAACAACTGAAGCAAGAGATTCTCACACACGAAAAGATTGAGATAGTACAAGATAGTCCTTGTCACTATGGTAGACAAATTCAACAAAGAAAGCTGGCTAAAAATTAGAAAAGAGCAAGATGATTATCATCAGTTGAAAATAATAGTGGTTTTCCTCCTCATAAGCAACAAAAGATTTCACATACACGAGGATATGAGAAACAAACATCGCATGGATTTCTTGACAACAAACAAGACTCTCATAAGAACCACTCAAGCTTCACACAAAACTTGATGGAGCATCTTGCCAAGAGGCTTGCAAGTTATAAATTTTAGTACAGTTGTATTGACAGGTAAGTATTTCTAACCCTTTACCTCCATGTTGTATTTCCCCCATGATGTGTTATGTGTTGTTTAGGCCTCCTAGGGTGACCCTTGATACTCTCGTAAGGTCAAGGATACCGGGAGACTGCCTCTATTGTGACCCTTCTTCTATTTGTATCATCATTCTTCTATATTGCTTCTCCTCTATTTTCATTGTTGTATGTTGTGTCTTATGGACATAGCATTGCGGTTGGTGACTTGGCAGCACCCTCCTACATGACTATCCCTAAGACACTTGTTTCTCTTCTCTTGATTTATTGTTTCCCTTCCTCTAGGGATTCTATCTAGCTGGCAGATGATGAAAAACATATTATATTGATGCGAACCTAGTGTCCCTTTGGCGAGAAATCAAAAAATGGACCTAGTCCATACATGACGATGGGGTTGATATATATTATTCGATGCTTGGCTAGTAGAATCGCCCTATGTGATCTTGATGTTGTCTTATCACACTTACAAAACATAACAATATTGCTACTTTGTGCACTTTGCCTATCTTGGATCTTGCATTCCTCGGCTTTCTATGCGAATGATTACATGCATTGTTGTTTATCATGATTATATGGATGCTAACACATTTTCTTGTAGGGAATTGTGTGTTTGTGGGAACATTTGGTGATCATAAAGTACATATCACCTTTGGGGGGCATGGGCTTTGTGAGAGCTTGTGTTCCCTTGTGTGTTTTCTTTTGACCTTAACATGCTTGATATCGGTACACAATATCAACCACCTTAAGGTGGGGGCATATATAAGGCAAGCTGTCTGATTTAGATGCTAGCAAGTGTGTTTGTAAAAATTGAATCCATTTGCAATCATCTAAGCCCTCCACAGAGGCGGGGATGGTTTACATCTCGAGGAGATTGTACAATCTTGTCATTTTCTAAAAGTCCTTTGCGAAGGCATGGAGCAGATTTGAGACTATCCTAACCCTTAAGCGTGCCTTCAACGATTGTTGGGGCGAAGCCCAATCATCGGTGTGTGCCTATAATGTGCCTGAGATGGCTGCGAACCTAGAAATAGGTTTCTTCCATCGATTGTTTGCTGTGTTTTCTTTGTGTCTTCTATGTGTGAGTATGGTGTGTTTGTTCCCAAGCACAGTCTTAAAGACTGGTGGCGATGAGTCCCTCCTATGCTTTGGGATTTGTTTGGCATTTTTGTTCTCAAGTGTAGTCTTAAAGACTGGTGGCGATGAGTCCCTTCTGCACTCT
Organism: Cunninghamia lanceolata; assembly: GCA_027924645.1. Lineage (NCBI taxonomy): Eukaryota > Viridiplantae > Streptophyta > Pinopsida > Cupressales > Cupressaceae > Cunninghamia > Cunninghamia lanceolata. The sequence goes on from BSBN01001666.1 coordinate 263,078, forward strand.
AAAATTTGTTTTATGTGTCTGTTACCCCATATACAGTCTGAAAGACTGGTGGCGATGAGTCCCTCCTGCATTTTGGGTTGTGTGAACATTACTTTCCTTATACTTGCATTCTTCATTTCATATTTGAAAAAGAAATAATCCCTGCATTCACTTTGTTCACTGTGTTTTGCATGTCTTCAATGTTGTCTTCTCTGTGTTTTGCGTGACTATAACTATCTTCTCCATGTTTTGCGTGATTGTTACTGTCTTCAATGTGTTTGGTGTGTCTTCACCGTGCTTGGCGTGCCTGCTGTGTTTGTTGACTGTACTTTAATTCATGTATTGGCGTTGCATTTATACATACATTAAAGTGGGGGCTAAATGTTACATTGAAAAATGTCCCCCTGGGGGCTTTTCCCTCTTAAGGTTTATCTCCTGAGTCCTTTAATTGCATTTAGAGCATCTTGCATGTTAGTTTTGATTTCGAATGAGAAAACCCTGAAGTCTTATGGCAAATAGGACCTAAGGGGGTGCTATTTAAATAATCACTGAACAAAAACAAATGGGTGGACTTGGGCACTAGCGCCCTAGTCTTGCCCTATTTTGGGTTTGCCCTAAATTTAAATATTGGTTTTATGACCATTATTTAGGTCCTATGCCAACATCTCAAGTTTGAATTATGAAATTCTTAGCGGGAATGTTTGTAGTTGCATATATAAGCATGATTAGGTTTTATTTGCAAATGGGATGGACTTTATGCATACTTGTGATTATAGAGCAAATATTCACTGTGTTGCAGAGCAGAGCATTGTTATTATGTTTGTATTTGTAGATTTCACTCCATCTCCTCATGGCATGAAGAGCACCTTCCTTCCATGAGATCTACACTTAAAGGTGATGTCTATTGTGTTTAAAATCATTTATCATTTGGATTTTTGCCTCTATCCTGCTGGGATACACACTCTTATCTGACAATGGTGTTCCAAAGACTTGAATGTCTCTCCAGGGCTTGACCAAGGCAAGCTTGTAAACACCACAACCTCCTCCCACACTCCTTTGTGATTGTAGGTTACAGGTACTGAGTTTCGTGGAGTGGAGTTACAGAAAGGAGGTTATAGACAATAGAGATTCAAGATCTGACAATCAAAGGACAAAGGTGAATATTTTGGGACAAGGGTGCTAGTCCCTGTGTCCTCCATTTTTTCTGAGGTAGAAATAGAAGATACAGTGCAGATCAATATCGGAAGAAGATCCAGATTTCATGAGAAAAACTATACCTTGGACTACGGCGTTAGTCCCTGTGTCCCCGACTGTTCCTCTTTCTGAACTTCAAAAAATAGTCAGTTAAATATCTCTATCCTTCACCTTGGTCTGAAAGGATTTGTCGTAATTTGATAATTTGCTTATTGTTTTGCTTATTTAGGGTTTTAAGTGAAATTAAGCATTAAATTGAGATATTGTGTGATACATCTAAACGTTCGCATTGTTCCAAGTGGCATCCCAACCTGATAGGTGATTGGTCTCACTTAGTGGATATTCAACTTGGTTGATATGCCCTTGAATGTTTGGTGAGAAGGGAGGATTTGCCTTTGAAACATAAACAAAAACATTTCCCCCTTTTTAACCCTAAATAGAGAGATATCATTAGCATCCATTCCCACAAAAAAGGAGTCAACCCATAGCCACTAACCATGCCTTGTGCTCCTCTCACTCATAGTTATAATTGAATCCATAACACAAGACAAAGAGAAAATAAAGTTGATGCACAAACATCCATTGGTGTAAGGGCAATCTTGCATCACCCAAAAAATTGATGTTTTTTTTTCTGTTCTTTTCAATTTTGGTATTTTTAGAAACCCAATTGCTTGAATAATGATGTAGAACCTTAAGTTTTCCCAACCTCCTAAAAATAGAAAACTTCTATTTTTAGAAAGTTTGCATTTGAGTAGTATGAAAGCGAAAATTTAGTCAAAGCTTTGAAATTGAAAAATATAACATTTGGTGAAGGAATTGGCCAAAGATCAATTATGGGATGAAAGATATTAAAGTTTTCATTTCTTTAAAAACCCTTGAAAAAGTTTCAAAGTCAGAAATGAGGCACTTAGAGGCCCCGTACGACCCCAAAAATGGGTGGAATTGATAGAGTGGATTCCAAGGGTGTTGGCCACGTCATGATCTTTCCAACGCATTAAATGGTTTGTCAATTAGACACCTAGACCAAAAGTTATGGCTCAAAAAAGTTGACCTATTTTTGGAGGAAGTTACAAATTTTGAATTTGTGGCTGGAAGGTGCCAAAAAGGGCTATTTATGACCTTTTTTGGGAATCCTTTATGTAGAAGAGAAAGGGGGAAAGTGGTGAGTCAAGAAAAGGAGGGAAAATAGAAACACCAACACATTTGAAGCTACAAAAGGTAGAAGGTTCCAAAATCTAGAGGAAGGAAGTTGTTATGTGTTACAACCTATTGAGGATTCATCCTTTGATTTGATTCCATTTTTGTAATATAATGTGTTGTTTAGTTCAAAAAAGAACATTCCTATTTTATGTGTGTAATCTGTATTATTGTGTGTTCTTTTTTTGACACCCTCATCAAGTGGTATCAGAGAAAGGGTTCCTAAGTGTGTAGACAAATCGCTGACCATGAGGTAGTTTGCACCAGGACTTGAGGTTGTGGATTTGTTGTAGAGATCAAAATGCCTCCACAAAGAAACCATTCTGGGATAAATGCTTTGACAAAAGAGGGTTTTAGAGCCCTATAGAGGTAAATCGATGCATTGCAAGATGATTTGCAAAGAGGATTTGAGCCAAGAATAAGAGAAGAAAGTGAAGTTGAAGCTGAAGAAGAAGAGTTATTTGAGGAAAAAAAGATGATGCAGGAGATCCTGCACAAATTAGGTTGTTGAGGGCCATTTCAAAGATTGGAAAGAGGCCTAGGATTGAAGTTTCTATATATTCTAGGGATCTTAATATAGAAGATTTTATTGATTGGATAAAAGATATGGAGGAATATTTCAATTATGAAGATGTGGACGATCTAGAATGGGTCAAGTTTGCAAAAATAAAGTTAAAAGGGTCATGCCAGTATTTTGTGGAAAGAGGTCCATTTAGAGAGAAATAGGAGAAAAGGAAAGATTACCAGATGGGATCAGATGGTGGACAAACTAAAGAAGCAGTTCGTTCCTATGGACTATGAGTTGGAGTTGTTGAAGAACATTCAAGGATTGAAGCAAGGTAACAATTCTATTAAGGAGTATATCGAAGAGTTTTATAAGATTATTATTAGAATAGGTCACGTAGAGGCCAAAAAGGAGAAGGTAGCATGTTATTTTAATGGGTTGAGGCCAAGTATTCAACAGGAGATAACCTTGGTCAGAATGACTACCATAGAAGATGCATACTAGTTTTCCCTAAAGGTGGAAGAGAAGATGAACAAAAGATTTGAAAGAAAGCAAAGAGGATGATGTCATGGTGAAAGGACTAGTGGAAGATCCTATGGACACTGAAATGAAGATCAAAACAAAAGTGAAGAAGCATGCACCAATTGAAATTAGAAAGGAGATAATGCATATCGCCATCGTGACCAAAATAATGGTGAGAAAAAAGGAAGAGGAAGAGGAACACCTAAGAAAGGACCTAGAAGAGGAGGTTTTAGAGGAAACTGTTTGTGGTGTGGAGAAGGACATTGAGCCTATGAGTGTCCCCAACATCAAGAAAGGACAAATAGAAGACCTGAAGGTAATGTACATGTTTCACATGTAGATGAAGATGCACAGTTTGAGCATTCTAAAGATTTTGAAAGAAGAGAAACCCTAGTTGTCAGAAGAACCTTGTTAGATAAGGAAAAAGAACCAAATTAGAGGAAGAGTTTATTCCACACAAGGTGCAAGTGTGAAGGTAAGTGTTGTGATATTATTATTGATAGTGGAAGCACTGATAATCTTGTCTCAAAGGAGATGGTTAACAAGTTGAAGTTGACAAGGAGAAGGAATCCACATCCATATTGGATTGCATGGTTGCAGAAGAACCATAGAGCTTTGGTCAATGAGTAGTGTTTAGTCAAGTTCAAGATTGGAAACTACCATGACGAGGTGCTGTGTGACATCATACCGATGGATGCATGTCATATGCTATTGGGAAGGCTGTGGTAGTATGATAGTGTGCTGTCCATGATGGCCATGGAAACACCTATTCCCTAATAAAGGATGGAGTTCATCATAAGTTGAATCCCTTGAAGGAGGTGGAAGAAAATGTATGTAGTACTGCCAAAATTTTCTTGGTAGATGGTAGGAAATTTTTGGATGGTATGAAGCATGAGCGTCATTGCTTTGTGTTGCTCCTGTTGGCAAATGGTTAGCATTTCCCATGGAATTTGTGGCATGGAATAATTGCCTCCCATGGATTCATTAACTCTGGTTCTTGTATCAGAAATTGATAGGTTGACCTTTTGGTTTAATGACAATCATGGGCCAACAATTGGTATCAGAGCGAAAGGTCACGTGTTTGAATCCCCCCGGGTAACACTGGGGGGAGTTTGTTGGAAAATGGTCAACACTTCTCATGGGATTCATGACATGGACTAATCACCTCCCATGGATTCATTAACTCTGGAGCTTGTATCAGAAATTGACAGGTCGACCTTTTGGTTTAATGACAATCGTGGGCCAACAAATTCTTAAGATTAGCCAGGAGAAATGTAAAGATGTACCAAAAAAATTCTCAAACCTATTGGAAGAATTTTAGGACACTGTCTCTAATAATGTACTAGAAGGCTTACCACCGATGAGGAAGATAAGTCACCAAATGTATTTGATACCAGGGGCTATTTTTTTGAACAAGGAAATCTATAGAATGACTCTTGTAAAGAATGAAGAGATAAGTAGACAAGTTCATGTGCTGTTAAGGAAAGGAATGATAAGAGAGAGCCTAAGTCCTTATGTGGTACCTACAATACTAGCACTAAAGAAAGATGGAGAGTGGAGAATGTTTACAGATTCTCGATTCATCAACAAAATTACAATCAAGTATAAATTTGAATTGCCAAGGATGGATGACATTATGGATTTCTTGAGTGGAGACAAGTACTTTATGAAGATTGATTTGAATAGTGGATATCACCAAATCTAAATCAAAAGAGATGATTGGAAGACAACCTTCAAGACTAAGGAGGGCCTGTATGAATGGTTAGTCATGCCATTTGGGTTGACCAATGCACTGAGCATATTTATGCGGCTCATGAATGAGGTACTAAAAGAGTTCATGGGTAAATTTGTCATTGTTTATTTAGATGATATTTTAATTTTTAGTAAGACTTTGGAGGAGCACCTGATGCATGTTTGAAATTTTTTTGAGAAGTTTAGGGAAGAAAAGCTGTTGATTAATATGAAGAAATGTAGTTTCGTGAAGGAGGAGTTGGTGTACCTGGGATTTGTTATCTCATATGAGGGTCTTAAAATGGATCCAGAGAAGGTGAAAACTATTATTGAATGGCCTACCCTAAGGAGTGTTATAGAGGTACAATATTTTCATGGTTTTGGCAAGTTTTTATAGAAAATTTATCAAGAATTTAGTAGCATTTATGTACACCTAACAAAGACAATGAGAGGGGATAGAAAAGATTTTAAATGGACTACAAGAGAAGCCAAAAGTTTTGATACATTAAAGAAGAAAGTCACAGAGCAACCTATTTTGGCACTTCTAGATTTCAATAATGTATCTCAGGTAGATTGAGATGCTGATGGTAGTGTTATAGGAGTTTTTTTAAGTCAAGAAGGTAAGCCCATTGCCTATTTCAGTGAGAAGCTTAATGATTCTGAGAAAAAGTATTTTGTTTATGATCAGGAGTTTTATGCTATAGTTCAAGCTTTGAAGAAATGGAGACATTATTTATTTCCAAAAGAGTGTTTTATATACTGATCATCAGGCTTTGTAGTATCTTAATAGTCAAGGAAAGTGAAATTAGAGGTACTTAAAATGGGTTTAGCTTTTGTAGAGCTATACTTTTATTTTGAAGCATAGGAGTGCAAAGTCCAACAAAGTTGCAAATGCCTTAAGTAGAAAGCAAATTTTGTTGACAAAGATGAAGATAGAGTTTTTTCAGTTCAATGAACTCAAGAGTCTATAGCATGAAGATCCAGGCTTTACAGAGGCCTAGAAAGCTTGTTTGGAGCTCATAGATCAAGATTTGTGTGCTATAGTATCTAGATCCAAACTAGTTGCAATGTCACTAAATGATTGGGTGTTATTGGACATAAAGATAATAAGCCTTATCAAGATTTGCACAATAGATTCTATGTTATTGAATGTGTATGAAGAATCCACCACAAAATTCCTTTGGGGAAAGTTGGGAAAACTTTACAAGGCTAAATCCCTAGTTATTAAGCTTTTTCTATATAAGTTGTACACTTTGAGGATGAGTGATGGTGATTCTGCTATTGAGCACCTGATTATGTTCAACATGATTATAACCTAGTTACAATTTGTGGGCATGAAGATGGAAGAGAGATCAATGCATGACCCTTGTGCATTCTTTACCAAACTCATGGAATAATGTGGTAATGGATATTGAAAGCACTATCTCAAAACTATTTCTTGATGAGATTGTGCTTACTCTTCTCTCAGAGGAGATGAGGAGAAAGGCTATTGAATCCACCTAGAAGGGCTTCGATATTTGTGGGAAGTCTAATGAAAAAGGCTGAAAGAATGACAGGCAAATCTAAATCTCGTGGGAATTCTAAGTCTCTTGAAAAGTTCAAGGGAAAATATTGGAACTACAGCAAGACAAGCCACTTTAGAAGAGACTGCATGAAGGAGAAAAAGAAGAAAATGGTTGAATCTGATGATGATTTTGATAAATCTTCTTACTTGAGGATGTAAGAGATGCCTTTGTTGTAGCCTTAGGGTAAGCGCAAGAAGATGGGGGGCCAAAAAGGGCTCTTAAGTGGCCACTTTTTTTCTGAAATCAGGAAATACTGGCCTTGGATGAGAAATTGAGCATAGTTACACTCAAAATTTGGAGATGCAACCAAAACAATGTTCGTAGTGCTCCGAGTCTACTTTCTAAACTACTATTTTGTTTTGAAAATGGCATAGATTAAGGGGTTCAAAAGAGGGAGCCATAGAAATTGGTGTTGTTTCTGTCAAAAAAACATAACATAGCATGTTTTGTGGCTCCCTCAAAAGGTCAACTTTTTTTTGGTATTTTTAAAATCGCTTTAGTGAGAAATTAGCTAATAGCATGTAGTTTATGCCTAATTTTTCTGATAATTTTTTGATGAATATTTGATTTTTTACTAATTTTCGAAGTGGACACATCCTAAAAATAGAATTTCGGCCGTGCTACCCCTATAATTTTTGAAAACTAATTGAAAATCATTGTTTTCTTTTTTTAATATTTGTAGAATGGAGTCTAGTTTCTAAATATGTAATTTTTTTGAAATTTGAAGGAATAGTTAATTTACAATGAAAAAAAGACCAAACAGTGGTTTTTGCCCAAAAATAGACACACAAACAAAAGAAATTAAAGATGAAAGGCTTAACATTGTTAAAATGTGAAAAATATCACATCATCAAATAGCTAAGAGAAAGCCTAACATTACCCAGGTGTTTGATTTGTTTGACCTTGAAACACGTGCAAATCTGAGGGTTAGCACAAACGAAATTATGTGAAATCTTGAAGAATATGGAAAAACGCGTCTGTGACTGTTCATAAGGCACTCCAAGCCTTTGGGTTGGAAATCCAAAGCAAATCCCAAGCCCAAGGCTTGGGATTCCCAAAGCAAGACATAATGCGAGCGCGTTATAACACGCTCGCGTTATGTTCCCCTTAAATTTTTTTATGTTCAAGGCTATTAATCATGAGGGTTAAGGGATAAGGGACAGGGTTGGAGGGTTTAGGGATAAGGGATTAATGTTTAAGGTATAGTATTGAGCCCGTTGAGGGTCTAGGAATAGGGATAGCATTTAGGGTTTAGGGATGAGGGATTAGAGTTGAGGGATGATAGATTAGGGTTGAGGGATTAGGGTTTAGGGATAAGGTTTAGGGTTAGGGTAGGGATTAGGGTTTAAGGTATAGTGTTGAGGGTTTAGGGATAGGGTTTAGGGTTGAGGGATTAGAGTGAAGGGTTGAGGGATTAGGATTTGACGTTGAGGTTTTAGGGTTTAGAGTTTAGGGATAGGGTTGAGGGTCGAGGGATCAGAGTTAAGGGTTGAGGGATTAGGGTTTGACGTTGAGGGTTGAGGGTTGAGGTTCAAGGGTCAAGGGTTTAGGGATAGGGTTGAAGGTCAAGGAATTAGGGTTAAAGTAGAGTGTGGAGGGTGTAAGGATTAGGGATAGGGTTGGAGGGTTTAGGGATAAGGGATTAGGGTTTAAGGTATAGTATCGAGTCTGTTGAGGGTTTAGGAATAGGGATAGCATTTAGGGTTTAGGGATGAGGGATTAGAGTTGAGGAATTAGGGTTTAGGGATAAGGTTTAGGGTTAAGGGTTGAGGGATTAGGGTTTAAGGTATAGTGTTGAGGGTTGAGGGTTTAGGATTAGGGTTTAGGGTTAACGGATTAGCATTTAATGTTGAGGTTAGGGTTAGAGTGTCAAGGGTAGAGGGATTAGGGATAGGGTTTAGGGTTGAAGGTTTAAGGATTGAGTGTTGAGGCTTTAGGGATGAGGGTTTAAGGCTTAAGATATAGTGTCAAGTGTTGAGGGTGTAGGGATAGGGTTTAAGTTTTAAGGGTTAAGGGTTGAGGGATAGGGATTAGGGTTTAAGGTATAGTGTTGAGGGTTGATGGTTTAGGGATAGGGTTTAGATTTGAGGGATTAGGGTTTAGGGTTGATGAATTAGGGTTTAATGTTGAGAGTTGAGGGTTGAGGGTTGAGGCTTGAGGCTTGAGGGTTAAGGTTGAGGGATAGGATTAATGGTCAAGGGATTAGGGTTAAATAAGAGTGTCAAGGGTAGAGGGATTAGGGTTTAAGGTATAGTATTGAGCCTATTGAGGGTCTAGGAATAGGGATAGTGTTTAGGGTTTAGGGATGAGGGATTATAGTTAAGGGATGACAGATGATGGATTAGGGTTGAGGGTTGAGGGATTAGGGTTTAGGGATAAGGTTTAGGGTTAGGGTTGAGGGATTAGGGTTTAGGGATAAGGTTTAGGGTTAGGGTTGAGGGATTAGGGTTTAAGGTATAGTGTTGAGGGTTTAGGGATAGGGTTTAGGGTTAAGGGATTAGAGTGAAGGGTTGAGGGATTAGGATTTGATGTTGAGGGTCGAGGGATTAGGGTTAAAGTAGAGTGTGGAGGGTATAAGGATTAGGGATAGGGTTGGAGGGTTTAGGGATAAGGGATTAGGGTTTAAGGTATAGTATCGAGTCTGTTGCTGGTTTAGGAATAGGGATAGCATTTAGGGTTTAGGGATGAGGGATTAAAGTTGAGGGATGATAGATTAGGGTTGAGGGATGAGGGATTAGGGTTTAAGGTATAGTGTTGAGGGTTTAGGGATAGGGTTTAGGATTGAGGGATTAGAGTGAAGGGTTGAGGGATTAGGATTTGACGTTGAGGGTTGAGGGTTTAGGGTTTAGGGTTTAGGGATAGGGTTGAGGGTCGAGGGATTAGAGTTAAGGGTTGAGGGATTAGGGTTTGACATTAAGGGTTGAGGGTTGAGGTTCGAGGGTCAAGGGTTTAGGGATAGGGTTGAGAGTCGAGGGATTAGGGTTAAAGTAGAGTGTGGAGGGTATAAGGATTAGGGATAGAGTTGGAGGGTGTAGGGATAAGGGATTAGGGTTTAAGGTATAGTATCAAGTCTGTTGAGGGTTTAGGAATAGGGATAGAATTTAGGGTTTAGGGATGATGGATTAGAGTTGAGGGATGACAAATTAGGGTCGAGGGTTAAGGGATTAGGGTTTAGTGATAAGGTTTAGGGTTGAGGGCTGAGGGATTAGGATTTAAGGTATAGTGTTGAGGGTTTAGGGATAGGGTTTAGGGTTGAGGGATTAGAGTGAAGGGTTGAGGGATTAGGATTTGACGTTGAGGGTTGAGGGTTTATGGTTTAGGGTTTAGGGATAGGGTTGAGGGTCGAGGGATCAAAGTTAAGGGTTGAGGGATTAGGGTTTGACGTTGAGGGTTGAGGGTTGAGGTTCGAGGGTCAAGGGTTTAAGGATAGGGTTGAGGGTCGAGGGATTAGGGTTAAAGTAGAGTGTGGAGGGTATAAGGATTAGGGATAGGGTTGGAGGGTTTAGGGATAAGGGATTAGGGTTTAAGGTATAGTATCAAGTCTATTGAGGATTTAGGAATAGGGATAGCATTTAGGGTTTAGGGATGAGGGATTAGAGTTGAGGGATGACGGATTAGGGTTGAGGGTTGAGGGATTAAGGTTTAGGGTTGAGGGATGAGGGATTAGGGTTTAAGATATAGTGTTGAGGGTTTAGGGATACTGTTTAGGGTTGGGGGATTAGAGTGAAGGGTTGAGGGATTAGGATTTGACATTGAGGGTTTAGGGTTTAGGGTTTAGGGTTTAGGGATAGGGTTGAGGGTCGAGGGATCAGAGTTAAGGGTTGAGGGATTAGGGTTTGACGTCGAGGGTTGAGGGTTGAGGTTCGAGGGTCAAGGGTTTAGGGATAGGGTTGAGGGTCAAGGGATTAGGGTTAATGTAGAGTGTGGAGGGTATAAGGATTAGGGATAGGGTTGGAGGTTTTAGGGATAAGGGATTAGGGTTTAAGGTATAGTATTGAGTCTGTTGAGGGTTTAGGAATAGGAATAGCATTTAGGGTTTAGGGATGAGGGATTAGAGTTGAGGGATGACGGATTAGGGTTGAGGGTTGAGGGTTAAGGGATTAGGGTTTAGGGATAAGGTTTAGGGTTGAGGGTTGAGGGATTAGGGTTTAAGGTATAGTGTTGAGGGTTTCTGTCGTCAAATGTAGATTTATGGGTTCAATTATATTGATTGCCTCTTTAGTTTTGGGGTGTGGATGTTTTGGAATCAATCAGGAAGTCTTCAGGAGACTTTGTGGAAGTGGATTGGAAATCACTTGACAAAACCCCTACTATTTATGCTTGGATTAGGATTTGTCACAAACTAGAACTTCTTCTTCCAAAGAAGATCTGTCTTTCTTCTTCGATGGGCATTTTCTATCAAAAACTTGATTATGAGGGCTTGCCCCTTCATTGTTATGCCTATCATATGGCGGAGCATCTGGGAAGCTCTTGCAGGAAATAGGAAAAGTTCTCCCTCAAAAACCTTGTGGTCATTCAAGTCTGAAGGGGAAGGTTTGGAAAGAGATGTGATCAATGCAAAGGATGTGATCAATTTATAGCAGGACAAAACACGAGCGCGTTTTGTCTTGCTATAGAAATGGTAAAAAAGTGTTGACCCCCGTGATCTAGGCCCACATGCTCTGTTTTCATACTAATTCTGTGCATGCTCCGACAAAAAAGAAGTGCTTTCATGTTGTTGGAAAGTTCACATGCACATTTGACACATTGTACCACCTTTGCATGATCTTTCCACCACCTTTTCTACTTTGCCAACTTGAGAAGGAGGAAATAACATAGTTTTCACACCAAGTTTGATATATATCTATTCAAGTTTCAATTTTTGTAGTGTTGCAATGTTAATTGTGATTCAATTTTAGGAATTTAACATCATAGATTGGTTAATAGTATTGTTGTTAGTAATTATATTTGAGTGTTATTCAATTTAACATTGAAAAGGAAGCAAGTGGTGAAAAACTCAAATTGTTGAGGAGTTTGATGCAAGAAGGAAAAAACACTACATAATTGGGTACTCTCTCCATTCGAATCTTCATTTTTTAGGTATGTCAAATCTTTACATGCATGTTCTTTACATTTTCCTTATTTCGGATTGAATTACTTTATCATGCTTTATCATACATGTTTAAAATAGACACGTTCCCAATCAAGAAAGTAGCCTACAATCTCACATGATGCCATGTATATTTTCTACACTTGGGGTCTTTAATAATTATGTGTAATAAATAGACCTTAACATACCATGATGTCAAACTATACAAGAATAAATTCTTACAACATAATAAAAATACAATCCCACTATTATCTTGTATTCATTTCTTAGGAACTAATATTGGTCTCTTTATCATGCTACAGACAAATTCTCCGTCATGCCGAGGAAACAATCAAGAATTAAACCAACACAGGAAGAGATAGAAGCTAAGAATGCAAAGAAAGTAGTGGCTATGAGGGAACTTCGTGAGAAGAGGAAATTGGACACGATAAATGAAGACATACCAATTGAAGAGGAACCACAACCATCACAAAGAGATATGGTATTGTTGGCACAAAGAGAATGAATGCAAAAACTTTGTGGTACGAGAGATTTGAATACCATAGTTGGAGACACGTCCTCTACCGCAAGTCAACATGTAGGGACACCATCTACCACATCTCAAGTTGAGAGTACATCATCACTCACATGTGATGAAGGAGGTACACCATCGTTCCCACCTCAACCTCAAGGTATGTCATCTATTCCATCTTCGATCGAAGGTATGCCATCTAGCCCATCTCATTTAAATATTAATGAAATTCCTAATGTTGAGATGAATTTACCTAACTTAACATCACCTAGAATTTTGCATAGAAAGCCAAAGTATTTGATTGAAATTGATGAGAATATTTTCCAACCAATGGAAGGTAAGATTCCAAAATGCACTTGTAGGAGATATGCTCATAAGATTTGGAGATTGTTCTTTGAAAAGTTAAATGAGACTGCAAGATGTCAACTATTCATTGAAATGATGCGAAGTATAAAGTATAGGTCCATCATGAAGATTCTTGGTTTGAGAACATCAGAGGCTTCAAGTGAAAAATCTATTGTCAAGAATCTAATGAGTGCGTATGAGAGAGTGGGTAACACCTCATGCACAAAAGATAGTAATGCAACACGGCGTGTGATTACATCGACTATAGTAAGTAGTCAAATGAGGAAATCTCGCCTCATTAGAAAGACGAGTCAAGAATTGAGAATTAATAGAAAAACTTTATCAAGAGCCGTTGGAAGACACCAAAGAATTAAGGACACTAATGCCAATGAATTATGGGCTTTCTCAGGGAGACTACCACGAAAAGATAAACCAATTGTTGAAGTATTGAGATCACTAATTGAAGACTTTTGGAAGAATTACACAAGGGTATCTCCGAATCAAAGGGATGTGGTAAGAAGGAGAATCGGTAGTCAGAACCGTGAGCCACATCTAAAGCATTTTTTGGATGAGACTCAAACACAATTTTATGGTAAATTTCTGGAGAAGTATCCTCAAATTAAAATTTGTCAAAGATATTTTGAAATGCTAAAACCTTTCTATGTCAAGATAAATCACACATGCACTACTTGTTGTTGTAGATTACATATTGAATTTTTTAACTATTTTAATGCTTATAGGTCTATATGTTTAGATATGCATACTAACAATGTTTTGTAGGGTTGTGCCATATGTGCCCCACCAACATCTTCAAGAGACTTCATATCAAGAATTTTATGTGAAAGAGAGAAAGGTCAAATATTCTACAAGAAATTATGCTTGAATGGCACATGTCAGTGTTGTAGTGGCTTACAACATTTGCCAATATGTGAACATATGGAAAGAACACATGCGGTTGGAAATGAACTAGTAGAGTTTGGCAAGTCTAAAATAGTGGCATACAATACAAAAGATGGTAAAGAAGCAAAGAGGTGTGAATTGGTTATTGAAAAGATTCCAGTGTATCAGTTTATGCCTATATTTCGTGATAGCATAGTGTATGAGTATGCAAGACATGCCCATAGAGCTTGATGGTTGGACTTGCAATTCAAGTTATGCAAGGACACATTTCCGGTTGGTAGCATTGTTTTAGTCATCAACTTTGTAGAGAACTATAGTCAATAGCCACAGCGTGAGGTGCAATCACAATATTACAACTCCACACAGGTTTCTATATTTGTGCACATCGCATTCATTCATGTGAATGATAGTACAGAGGATGACAGAAAGATCATAAGGGGGTATAATTTCTATATTAGTGATGATCGCACGCATTCTATGGAGTTCATGAAAGGTTACTTTCAGATGTTCTACAATGATTTGGATAGAAGGGGCATATCATTCAGTTAGCATATCATATGGTCAAATAACTGTGCATCACAATTCAAGAACTCGTAGAATTTCTATTGGCTGAGTAGGAGGCATAATTTTACAGGTATTCAGCATATGTGGAACTTTTGTGAGGCCGGGCATGGAAAGGGGGAGCATGATGGTGTAGGAGCATGTATCAAAAGAGCCATAGCATGAGAAGAGTTAAAGTATAAAGACAATGCAAAGTTGACAGATGCAAAATCGATTGTCGAGTGGTGTAATGCTTCCATGGGTCTAGGTAATGAAGGTAAGTCTTCAGTTCATAGATTTTTTTGGTTGATAGATGATACTAACGTTGCACCATATGAGGACTGTTGTACACTGATAGGATCAAATGAGATGCACTCTTTCAGAAGCTCAATTGTAGGTTCATGGAGTATCCATACGCGAAAGATGTCATGCTTTTGTTCTTCCTGTACAATTCAAGTATGGGATGAGTACGAGTCAAAGGAGTGGGTTGACGAATGGCAGTTAAGTTATCTTAGCCCACTTGACACGTATCGACCCTTGACGGCACTGGAACTAACATAGATGGAATCATTAGTTGACTTTGACCACATATCAGATTTAGTTCAACCAGGTAATATAGGGCACGTATATGCATCTAATTTCATCCAGTTGAACTAGGTAATGTCATCTTACTTTGTAGTGTTTTTGTAATGTTGACTAATTTCATCTAATTTGCTACACATATCAATGTAGGGCACGTATGTGCAATTATTGTAGATGAAGATAATGAAGAGGGAACAAATTATTACTTATGTCGTTGTGTTAAGGCCAAAAAGAAATTGGAGGTCCCTGTTACAGATGGAGAAAACATCAAATACCCTACAGGCTCAGTGGTTATTACTGGAACATGGCTTAGAAGGTACCCACATAAGAGTGTTAATTTTTGGATATTTCAAGACTTTGACACACATCGAAAGATTCTTCATTTCTTGAACCTTGTCGTGGCATGCAATTTTTATTTGCTAAAGTATCGGGTAGACCTTTGAACAAAATCTTGTGGAAGGTGCGTGAGTCTGACCATGAAGCAATACTTGACACAATAAAGAGTAGAGAAGACCCGGATAGTTCATTAGATTAATTTTCAAGTATTCACATTGATTTTGTAAAGTCATGTTACATTGAGTTGTAAGTATGCACACTAACAATTAAGGTTTGTCTTTTTTTATTTCCTCCTGCATTTTTACACATATACACATTTTTACATTATCATGTTATGCATTTTTGGTGTCTTGCTCCTTATGTGACCAAACTAACTATTCCAACGCATCTAGATGGGTACATTTATGCTAGGTATGGTCCTATTTTTCACCCAAACATGTCGAAACAGTCTGAGCTACATTGTACCAACGATATCCCTGAAGAGTCCAAAGTGCAAAAAGGTAGCAATCTTTGATGAGATGTTACTTGAAAACCGTGTCACTTAGAAACATTTCGTCTAAGGCAACACGATCATGTAGAGTGTTTCTACAATAACCTCTCTAAATTTTTTATATCTCTGAGGCATTTGCCCGTGGTGAAAGGTTTTCTGCTGCCCCAAAAATTATCAGAAGGAGGCAGTGTAAAGTTGCAACGGGGTGTAACTTTCATCCTGCTCCTGATGTGACCAAACTGACTATTCCAACACATTCGGATGGGTACATTTACACTACGCATGGTCTTGTTTTTTACCCAAACATGTCGAAACAGTCTGAGTTACATTGTACTGACGATATCCTGAAGAGTCCAAAGTGCAAAAAGGTAGCAATCTTTGATGAGATGTTACTCGAAAACTGTGTGACTTAGAAACATTTCGTTTGAGGAAATGTGATCACATGGAGTGCTTCTATAATAACCTCTCTTAGTTTTTAATATCTCTGAGGCATTTGCCCATGGTGAAAGGTTTTCTGCTACCCCAAAAATCATCAGAAGGAGGCAGTGTAAAGTTGCAAAGGGGTGTAACTTTCATCTTACTCCTGATGTGACCAAACTGACTACTCCAATGCACATTTACACTAGGCATGGTCCTTTTTTTCACCCAACATGTCGAAACAGTCTGAGCTACATTGTACCGACGATATCCCTGAAGAGTCCAAAGTGCAAAAAGGTAGCAATCTTTGACGATATGTTACTCGAAAACTATGTCACTTAGAAACATTCCATCTAAGGCAACATGATCATGTAGAATGCTTCTACAATAACCTCTCTTAGTTTTTATATCTCTGAGGCATTTGCCCGTGGTGAAAGGTTTTCTGCTGCCCTAAAAATCCTCAGAAGGAGGCAGTGTAAAGTTGCAAAGGGGTGTAACTTTCATCCTGCTCCTGATGTGACCAAACTGACTATTCCAATGCGTCTGGATGGGTACATTTATGTTAGGCATGGTCCTATTTTTCACCCAAATATGTCAAAATAGTCCGAGCTACATTGTACCGATGATATCCCTGAAGAGTCCAAAGTGCAAAAAGGCAGCAATCTTTGACGAGATGTTACTCGAAAACTGTGTCACTTAGAAACATTCCGTCTAAGGTAACATGATCATGTAGAGTTCCTCTACAATAACCTCTCTCAGTGTTTTGTATCCTTGAGACATTTGCTCGTGGTGAAAGGTTTTCTGCTGCCCCAAAAATCATCAGAAGGAGGTAGTGTAAAGTTGCAACTTCTTAGGCACAAATGTAAGGGTACACAAGAGGAAAATGGCACCTACATGACTTAGTGTATTTCTATGATTTCATTCACATGTTTAAATGTTTGAGAAACTCTCCTTTACTAAGTGCTTGTCCTCATGTCAGTGTTAAGCTTTATACCTCCTAGGCGCTCAATTAGGTGATGTCTTAGATACAACTTACCATGTCATGTCCTCATTTCTAGCTTGATCATCAAGTGAAGAATGGATTAGCCTATTGCTCATTCCTGGAGGCTAATTCAAAATGATGAGGGAATGAATTGGTGATGAGTATGCAAGACATGTCTAGATAGCGCCTAATGCCATCAAGGTGCAATTCCACCCTCACTTTGGTGGCCTATCATCAAGAAGGGGCATTGGGCATTCCTTGAATAGTTCTAATCATTTGAAGTTCATGAAATCACTAAGGAATGTTGGGCACCATGTGTATCCTCAACAAGCTTGAGTTTGCGCCTAGACAAGTTGGTGCTTATTCATGTTTTAACTTTTCTCTTGAAGTGCCTAACTTGGGAAAAAGTTATCTTGTTGTTAGTCAAGTGTTTGATGTGTTTTGGAGACTCCAAAATACTTCCTCTTGCTAGGCACTCTTCTTGGCAACTACAACCTTCAATTGGTGCCTAGATCCTGAAGAAAAACACTTGCAAGTGTGGGCGCACTTTCCTTGTGATGGAGCATCAAACTGGTGCCTAGAAATCATAATGCATGGAGTGAGCACCTAGGATTCTATTGGTCCAATAGGTGGTTTTGGGATCCATGTCAAGTCATTGGAGATAGATATTTTGGCTCATTTGATGATGGTCTCAAGTCTCTCTACCAAGGCGCATTTTGATGATGTTCTTATTTAAACTTTTATGAAGACTATCTCATCCCTAAGCGCTCATCCTTTTCACAAGGGGTATGTCAGTTATCCCATATATCATTACATTATGATTATTTTTCAATATCCTAATGGTGGAAGGATTGTTTTCACTATTATCTCTAGCTTGGGAAGTCATCAACAATCCAACTCTTGACGTCGATACAAGGTTCTTTTGAAGGCAAAGGGCACCTAGGCTTATGGGGCTCAATTTGATGTATTTATTAAAATATCAAAGTGAATTGATGCTTATTGAAAATGCCACTTAGTCCTTCATTTGCATTCTAGGCGCCATTGCCTATTGACTTATATACTCCTCCTCATGCTAGGGTGCCATAATGAAGTGGTTTAGACAATAGGTGCACTTCACTTACTAGAGGCTTGTTTTCCTTCTACCTTAGGTGCACTTTTATGGTGGAATAGGTGTCAATGGGTGCCTTGTCTTAAATGAATGCTCTCTCTAAGTTGGGCGCCCTTTTGAGGCTTTATGAGTTACAAATTGCGCCTTAACCCTTCATGCTTGTGGCTCAATATTTGAATGTTTAAGAAAGTCTCCTTTAGGCACTCATCTTAATGACTTTTTCTCAAGGCGCAATCATCCTAATGACTTGGATATTCATCCTAGTGTTTCATGATATCAAGCTACCAGACTTAGTCATTTTCAGGATCTCAAACATAAAGAATAACATGATGATTCATTTTTTTGTATTGCATATAGTTGACATTCTATGCTACTCATAAAGAATATTAATATTTTCTATTCAACATGATGATTCATTTTTTTTTTAAATACAACTTTTATCTTTTGGTTCCAAAATAAGGTTTAGGTGATACTTGAATAACAATAGCTAGCTTATTGGATCAACAAACATCCTATGTAATACAATTGGACTTTAAATATTTGAAATAGCCATCTACAAATATCCATTCAAACGTGGATTTATAATGCAAGTATGGACACCATCAATAAAAAAGATTTGTATTAACCAAATATCCATATAGGCATACATCAATGTTTATTGATATAAGTATAACATATATACAAAATAGCCATATAGGCTTACAAGAATGCCATATAGGTATACAATGTAAACTATGTACAATACAAAATATATGTCCACAAATGCCATATAGGCATACAACAAAGGAACACAATAAAAAGTCATTCCCCTATGGCTGGTGAAGAGAATAAATCACGGGCAGCCTTTGATCTTCTAGGGGATGGAGACGCGCATGTGGGTGGTCTACTATGAACCCAAGGGCTACTCCTCCTATTTAGTTCTTCCTGCATCTTTACCTATTACAATAAAAAGTATAGACATTAATATATAGAAATTACATGTTATAAAAAATGAAACATTTAACAAAATAATCACTTACTGCTAACATATAATCTGTCTCCTCGCTTGCCTCAGTAGTAGGAATAGGCCCTGGTGATGTCAAGTCCTATAGAAACCATCCAAATAGAAATTAAAATTTAAATCAATAATCTTTTGATTTTTCAAAAATAGACAACTATAACAATGAATGTAAATTGAAATTTACTAATCTGCCTCATACCTGTGTCAATGCCATGGAGCTCTGAATTGCAGAGGCCACACCATGCTCCATTGCCCTCTGAACATGGGGAGGTGTCTCCGAAGCCTGCATCATCTGCAAATAAAACAACATTATTCAATTACAAATACTATAATAGTGATGCAAATCATGGCTCCTAACATACACACACGTTCATCTAAACATGGAAGTACACACAATAAAGCACACAAGTCACATACAAAAATCTAGTAAGTACAATTCATTCATTAAACTATTTATTTTATTACCTCCGTAAAACTTTGAAGTCCACCACCGTTGGCAGGTGTTGCCGTGAAATCTACAATATTAACCTATTCAACATCCAAAATCAGATATTAGAATACCATTCATATAATGATGCTATTCACATGTAATATTTATAATTGTTTACTAGTTACATACCCCGCCAGTGGATGATCTAGTGTAAAATGCAGGTGGTGAACCACTAAAAACTGCATTGACGCTATGACCCTAAAATTTCATTAAAATCATCAATTTAAATTAGTTAATCTTGCATTTCAAAAATAAAATTTAATAAATTAAATTCAATAAATTTGCTAATGTTTACCTGAGTATCAAGGCCAAAAGTCTCACTCAGGACTACCCTGGAAGTCCCGCATATCAAAATAGTTTGGCACTTTATTGAGGACAAACTCGCAGTAGAGTTTCCTCAAAAAGTATTACGGGACCTCATTATTATTGCATGGAGGATGGTCAAAAACCATCCACCACCTCTGCCCAAAATTGTCCCTTATCACTTGGTTGTTGTACCAATGGATAGGGAACATCTTGCATGTAATGGGTGGAGGTTGATTTGTTTGTGGGTTTGTGAAAATTGAACACAAGTCTAATTTTATAATTTATAATTTTTTCACATCTTGGTATGACAGCTTGTCTGCATAATATTCTCTAAACTCTCTCCTCTTATCCGTCCAACTAGTTATTTGCTTGCTAATTGAATCTACATTTGATAACATAGATTCAAGAGATTCAACAAGCGTGGACCTATGCAAGGTTGAAGTGGAAGGATCTTTCAACCTTGCAATTATATCTTCAATTTCTTTTTTGTTGTTTTCAATTTTCCCCATTATATTTTCTTGTGTTCCAGGGGCATGTCGAAGAATGGATGGAGGAGGTTGTTGTTCTGCAGGTATTTCCTCCTCAGGATTTTGTGGATTTTGAGGAGGAGGAGGTGCAGTAACATTTCCTGACAATTAACGAAATATACATCAAAAAACAACTCAAACCTACCTATTTAGAAGCAAATTCAAACAAGAAAACAAATAAAACTCACTCCTTTGGCGTGCTCGATGTCGTGGCGGCATTTTGGTGACGAATCAGTGATATTTTGTTGTTGAATTGGCTTTTCCGAAACGTGAGCGCGCTTTGTAGGGTTTGCAAGCCACGGGGATAGAGGAGAAAAATAGAAATGAAATGAAATGACAGCCCTTTTTTAAATTTATAGTGGTTCATAATGCGCTCGCGTTATAACACGAGCGCATTATGGTTTGGTAATGACGAGCCTTAGGCTTGTCATTACCAACCCATAACGCGAGCGCATTATAACACGCTCGCATTATGTATTATTATTTTTTTAAAATCGTTTGGCCACTTTTTGGCCCCCCATCTTTTTGCAGTTACCCCTTAGGAACACATGTATGGTTGATAGACTCTGGAGCTTCTTTCCACTTGACTCCCCATCCAAGGGGGTTTATATTACAAGAAATATGATGGTGGGAAGGTATACCTTGGAAACAACTCATATCTTAGCATAATACTTGTGGGAGAGTCAAGATTTTATTCTTTGATGGGAGGACCAAAGAAATTACTAGAGTCCTAAGCACCCCTAGTTTGACATGGAACCTATTATCTAAAAGTAAAATAAATGATGTAGGTGTGTAGTTAATCTTTGGTAATGGAGGTTGTAAGATTGTTGAAGGAGCTATTTTTCTAGTGAATGAAATTTGAGTTGGTACTTTCTTTCAACTTGATGCATGATGTACTTATATATAGTGTAATAATTCTTTAGTACATGCAATGAAGATATTTGTAAAGTCTACACCTTTGTCATTGGAACATGCATTGAAGAGATTAGTTGCATCTAATTCTAATGTTTATGCATTTTGGGTATTTAAATACGCTCTTGCCTTAGAGAGCAAGTTACTCACCAAGAAGACAATGTTATGGAGCTGATGCATGGCCATATTGGTGAGAATTCTATAGGCCTTAAAAAATAAAAATATGGTAGAGGGGCTTACTAAATGTTCTCTTGAGTTTGATTTTTATTAACATTACATTTATGGTAAGCAAAACCATGTTTAGTTTTATTTTAGTTCTCATAAATCTTCCTAATTATTGGATCTTGTTCATTCTAGTGTATTTGGCCTTGTATATGTTCCTTTCTTGTCAAATTCTTTCTATTATGTATCATTTATTGATGATTTTTCTAGGAGGACATGGGTATATTTTCTTAAAAGTAAATCCAAGGTCTATAGTCGATATAGGGAGTTTAAGGCTCTCTTGGAAAGATAGATTGGTAGAAAGATTAATGTTTTAAGGACTAATAGTGGTGGTGATTATTGTTCTATAGATTTTGATAGAATTTAAAGGAGAACAACATTTAAAGACACAAGGAAACTCCATATACCCCTCAATAAAATGGAGTCGTAGAATGCATGAACATGACATTGATTGAGAGGGTTAAGAGTATGCTTAGTGGGTTTGGATTAGAATTGAAAATTTGGATAGATGCATTTGTTACTACATTTACCTAATAAATAGATCTCCTAAACCATTAATTGTGGTGAAACCCCATGGAGGTATGGATGGGAAAACATCCCTCACTTTAGCATCTTCATGTATTTTGTTGTGAGTCATTGGTGCAGTCATGGATGGAGGGTCCTAAGAAGGGACTGCCCAAACCATGCAACTAGAGTAAACACAACGGAAACAATACAAATATAGAATGCAATCAAAGATTCAAATGCTCAATATATTAGATAATCATAATGCTTAAATATGTTGGAAACATGCAGGTTACAATCAAAGGGCTCATAGGTCCACTTTTTGAGTTACAACAGAAATGAAAGATATGGCATTGAAGTGCCTTTCGGAAAGAATTTTAGCTATCTATCTTCTCATCTAAAACTATTGACTTCCTAGTGCCTCTAAGACATGTATATATCATCTTCAAGCTCATAGAAACCTCTGCATCAGCCTCAAGAGGTTACAAACTCCAATGAATGATGAAACATGAAGATAACATGTAGGTCAGCCTACAACACTTGGTATTGCTCCACAAATGAATGAAACTTGGTACAGACCTCAAGGAAGGTCTATCTAGTCCCAAAGTGCCTTTTGATATATTTCATTAGGCTCCACAAGTCATGTAAGTGCTCCACAAACCTCCTATTCTAATGCTGACTAAATGAATGCTCTGTTCTGTGAAGACTGATGAACTTCTGATAGAGATAACTTTCTATAGACAAATCCAAATCTCCTGAAATATGAATATGATGTAGCTAACATGGCATAGAAGCTAATTCCTACTCCATGAGATTTGAAATGAAGATGTGGTAAAATACGGTAGAAAATACTGAACTATAAATCACTGAACTATAACTAAAATGAAAGCGAAGAAAATAATGTAAATATTTTTTTGTTGATGTAAGATTGCTCTACAACCTAGGATGCTCTTGTATCAGACACTTGAGGCTATTGAAAAAGTGAGTCCCTCACTTTGCTGGGTCTAGAGGAAAACCAAGGTAGTCTACCTCAACCTAAGAAATCCATGATGAATCTTCTTTTGGTCTTCGTTTCCACTTGACTAAATACTCTATGTACTGCTTGCCTCTGGTACTGTGTCAAACTCTGCTATCCAAGATGTCCTCTATCTGCTTCGGTTACTGTTGTGGTAATTGATCCTTTAATCCATCTTCAAGATTGCCACTTGATTCTCCTTTGTGATACTGATATAGATCTACAATGTTTAATATAGGTGATATACCAAATGTCTCTGGTAAATCCACTTCATATGCATTCCCTGAATCAAATTTCTTAAGAATCTTACATGGTCTAGACTTCTTCATCTTTAGCTTGTGTATGTTCCCACTAGAAATCTCTCCTTTCTTCGATATACCATCACTTCATCTCCAACTAAAAACTCTTTATGTCTCCTCTTCTCATCTGCTTGCTCCTTATACTTACTATTCATCTCCTCCAAATGCTTCCTGACTTGATTATGTAGTGTCTCCATGTATCCTACAAATTATTCTATTTCCACACTTCTCTTGTTCTCCATACTGATGTCTCTCAACTCTATAACTCCTCTAGGTTTTATTCCTATCACAACTTCAAATGGTGACTTTATTGTGATTCTATTCACTAAATTATTGTATGCAAACTCAGCTTGTGGTAGAATTAGATCCCAATTTCTTTCTTTGTCTCCTACTAAACATCTCAATAAGTTACCCAAACTCCTATTTACTACTTTTGTTTGTCCATCTATCTGTGGGTGAAATGTTGAACTAAACTTTAGGTTTGTCTTCATCTTCTTCCATAATGTCCTCCAAAAATATGCAATGAATCTTGTATCCATGTCTGAAACACTCTTACGTAATCCATGCAATCTCACAATCTCCTTGAAAATAGGTCAGCGACATGTACAACATCATTTGTCTTCTTACAAGGAATGAAATGTGTCATCTTTGAAAATCTGTCTACTACTACAAATATAAAATCATATCCTCTCTATGTTTTTGGTAAACCCAATATGAAATCCATGCTTATGTCTTCCCAAGGTCTCTTTGATACTGTCAATGATTTGTACAATCCAGTATTCTAACTACTGCCTTTGCAACTTGACATATTCTGCAACTCTGAACAAATTTCCTCACATCCTTATAAAGCTAAGGCCAAAAGTAATGTTCACTTACCAAAGCTACTATCTTGTTAATCCCAAAATGTCTTGGAAATTGGCCACTATGTTTCTCCTTGATCAAATTGTCTCTCATTGAACTCCTAGGTATACACAACTGATTTCCTTTAAACAACATATCCTCTTGAATGAAATAATTCAACCACTTACTTCTATCTATCACAATAGGCTCCTTACATGCTTTCCATGTTTCTGTAAAATCAATATCCTCTTCACACATATGCTTCAGTTCTTCAAATCCCAGTACTTCTACTCTCATCTCTGTCAGCAAATTCCTTCTTCTACTTAATGCATCTACAACTTTTTTTGACTTCCCACTCCTATGCTTCAATACAAATGTGTAACTTTGCATGAACTCTACCTATCTGATATGTCTGTGATTCAAATTTTCGTGACTGTTCAAATACTATAAAGCTTGAAGATCAGTGTATAACACAAATTCCTTTGGAAATAAGTAATGTTTCAACTTCTTCAAGGCTTGAATTATGACATAGAATTCTTGATCATGTAAACTAAATATCGTCTCCTTGCATCATTAAACTTCTCACTGAAATATACTACTGGTCTCCCTTCTTGACTTAACATTGCTCCTATTGCACTTCCACTGGCATCACAATCAACTTGAAATACTTTGTTAAAATTTGGTAATGCTAACACTAGTTGCTCTATCACCTTCTGCTTCAACAATTCAAAACTCTTATTTGCTCTTGATGTCGACTTGAAATCCTTTCTGTCACCTCTCATTGTCTCTATCATAGGTGTGAATATTGTACTAAATGTTTTGATGAACTTCTGATAGAAACTTGCTAATCCATGAAATGATCTTACCTCTCCAATGTTCATAGGTGTTGGCCATTCAACAATTGCTCTAACTTTCCCAGGGTCCATCTTCAATCCTTTTGCAGAAATCACAAATCCCAAATATATCAATTCTTCCTTCATGAAACTACATTTCTTGATGTTTATCAACAATTTCTCCTCTCTCAACCTCTGTAATACTTGTCTAATATGCCACAAATGTTCCTCCTTTGTATTACTAAAAATCAGAATATCATCCAAGTATATAATAACAAACTTACCCAAGAATTTCTTCAAAACCTCATTCATCAATCTCATGAAAGTACTCGGTGCATTAGTTAATCCAAAGGGCATCACTAACCACTCATATAATCCTTCATTTATCTTAAATGTAGTATTCCACTCATATCCTTCTCTGATCCTAATCTAATGGTATCCACTCTTCAAGTCTATCTTTGTGAAATACTTTGCTCCACTCAAAAAGTCCATGATGTCATTCATCCTTGGCAATGGGAATCTATACTTAACTATGATCTTATTGATTTCTCTAGAGTTTGTACACATCCTCCATTCTCCATCTTTCTTCGGTGCTAGTACTGTAGGTACCACACATGGGCTTAAACTTTCTCTAATCAATCCTTTTCTCAATAGCTCCTATATCTATCTATTCAGCTCCGCATTTTCTGCCAGTGTCATCAACAGTGTCACTTTTTTAGGCAAACTAGGTCCAGGTATAAGGTCCATATGATGACTAATACTTTAGATTAGTGGTAATCCTTTAGGCACATTATCTGATATGATATCTTGGTACTTTGTCAATAATTTAGATATTTCCTCTAGTGGTGGTTCTTCTTTTGTTGTGGTGTTCTCTGTGATTAGGATTCCACACTTCTTTGGAATTAAAGAAAAACACATATTCTCATATCTCAATCCATCCAAAAATTTCCTTCCATCAACCAAATAGATTCTAGCATTCCCACATATTTCATTTTTAGGTTCATCTTCCAAAGGTATTAAGATATGTTTCTTCCCATTTGATGTTATAGTATAAGTATTCTTTCTCCCATCATATATTGATTTCTTGTCATGCTACCATGGTCTCCCCAACAATATATGACATACATCCATTGGCATAATATCACACAATACCTCATCAACATAAGATCCTATATGAAATTTTACCAAAAATTGTTCACTCACTAGTACCTTGTGATCATCTTGAATCCATGCTATCATGTAGGGCCTTAGATGTTTCAATCTTTCTAGGTTCAGCTTCATTACCATTTCCTCTTAAACCAAATTATCTGTACTTCCATTATCAATGATAACCTTACAATGTTTACCTCCTGATTTACATCTTCTCTAGAACAAACTTTTCCTTTGTGGTGGTTCCTCAGTTGTCTCTTCTTGAAATAATGCTCTCCTAATGACCAATGATTCTCCTTTCTTTGGCTTTCCCACAGAACTAGGTGATCCAATAGGGTCTTCCTCTACATAAGCTACTCTTACACTATTTTCTGTCCTTTTGCTAGTACTCCCTTGATGACATTAAAATGCTTTGTATCCTTCTCCTCCACACTTAAAACAAGTTCCTTTGACTGATATTTTATCAAATCCTCTTTCATCTCTTTGGTATCCTTCATTGTGGTAAGAATTATGATTCCCTCTACTGTTGTGGTAGAAATTTCTATCATCTCTCTGGTATGAATTGTTATCTCTGTCTTCCTTCCAGTATGGGCTACTCTCCTTGTTCTACTCTACATAAGGTCTTTCTCCTCCAGAATGTGTTATACCTCTTTAAAATTTTCCCCCTCTACCTCTCTATATTTTCTCATGCCTCTTATTCAACTTGTCTTCAACTTTCAATGCAAACTGATATGCTTCTTCTACTATTTGTTGGAAAGAGACACTGCTCTGGTATGGATTTGTATGTTGTCATTGATGGAAACAAGGCTCAGAGATCCTATCACCATGATAGGAAGAGATATCTCTGGAAGAACATATGACATTCCAGGTCCGGTTGACAGAAAATGGCTAAGTATGGAAAGTATGCAGAGTAGAAGACAGAAAGTCAGCTAGTATGCATCCGCAGATAATGATCTGGTAATGCGGTTAAGGTGTTGGTGCCTGCATAAACATTCAGGTTTCAAGCATTTAAATATGTAGGCACCTTCCCAAAAAATCCAAAAAATTCTAAGTCTTGGGGCCTTCTCAGTTGTGTTGGGGCAAGGTTTCTATCAGCCTGATATTCCGTGAGGGGGTCATCATATTTTGGGGGTCATCATATTTCAAATATTAATCATCTTACATGATCACCCAAATGCTGCTGCAGAGTTTCAATATGACCTGATTTTCTGCCCGGGGGGTGATGTTTTGAATATTCGTCATCTTACAGGATCACCTTGATGTTATGTTATCACCTCATAATCAATTGATCTGCAAAGTGCCTGTCTAATGGCTTCATCATATTCTTGCAGGGGGTCATATTTCCAAATATCAGCTCAATATTCTTGCGGGGGGTGATATTTCAAATATCAGGCAATCTTATGAATATCACCCTTGCCGCCGAATATCACCCTTTGAAACATGATGATGACATCATCTGGATTGGTGGGGTACATCATGTGGTCTTCGACATGACATTTATTATCAGCAAATATGATGAGGATCACCCCGATCGCTGATGATGACGTGATATGATCTGGAGGCTCATCGGTGAAGTATTTGGTATGAATATGATGAGGAGGATTTCTCTCCAATGCATCGGGTTGCGCCGATGAGGATGGTCATCAGGGTGATATGAAATATGGGGTGATATTTCTTATTAGGGTGATATTTCCGATAAGGGTGATATTTCATATCAGGGTGATATGAAATATCGGGGTGATATTTCATATCGGGATATCATGTAGGAGGTCCGCCGATGGCGCGGGTCATGATGATGGGGTCTTGGCGGATGGTTCGTTGGTTGCACAAGGTAAAATTGCGTGACATCATATGTGCTCATGACCTAGTTTATAAAGTATTAAGGAGGTCGCTGCGGGGTGAATGTGGGATAATTAGTTCTCACATGATTTGAAAAATCAGGGTCATTTTTCTTGGCGGGAAAATTTCTAAAGCGCACTGTCCACTGCGTTCCCAAGGACACGGGTTGACGCCTTTAATGGCAGATGTTACAGGGTATGGGCAATGGCGTGGATGGATTAGCCACCTGATTGAGGATGTGAATTCCTAGGCGGCGGCGCAGAGCTTGAGGCTTCCCTGTCTCCTCCTCTACCTGTTGCATTCAATGTGTTGAGCACCATTTTCTCATGAGGCAATGTATCTGGTGAAATTTTTGGGTTAACCATGTACTTTTAATGCTGAGTGCACCTTCCTTGTGATATATAGTAGGCTGTGTTATTTATTTTGCTGGTTGAAGACTTGGGCATTTTTTGTGTGAATAGTGAAAAATAGAGCATCTCCTTGCTGTTCTATCTCATTTTGGAGTTTATGAGTTGCATCATGAATGTATATTGTAGATATTCTCAGTTTCATTGTTGTTTAATATGAAAAATGCATTATTGCATGTGTTTATCTATCTATCTCCATGTGTTGTATGCACTCTCTTCTTTTGAATCTGGTTGCTAAGGTTTTCTCATATTCTAGGGTATAGAATTCTGTATCACATGCTTAATCTTTAACTTCCATTCAAGAAGTGGATTAAATTGTTTTAGGTTGAGTATGGAGAAGGTTGTATGTTAGCTGGGATATATGTAAGTAGAGGCAGCTAAATACCTACTCTTGGGTGATGTTTGTAAGGCAAGCATCAACCTAACCCCTTGAAACTTGAATCCAATATGC
This sequence comes from Cunninghamia lanceolata, assembly GCA_027924645.1. Taxonomy (NCBI): domain Eukaryota; kingdom Viridiplantae; phylum Streptophyta; class Pinopsida; order Cupressales; family Cupressaceae; genus Cunninghamia; species Cunninghamia lanceolata. Next base: position 291,865 of record BSBN01001666.1, read on the forward strand.
AATCCATTCTCTTGTATACGTGTAGTTGACTCCTTGCCCTGAGATAGGCACCGGTCTGCTCCTGGGTTAGTAGTTATGACCCAAAACCCCTTGTCTTGCATCCAAAACATAAAATCCATCTTTTCATAACTTCCACCTATTAGTTTGTAGGAGTAGGATTAGGACCCCTGCATACTCTCATCCACAACCAAACAAATATGTCCAAGAATGTTGCCAACCTTGTGATGTATCATGCATATCTTGGTCCACACATGAGAGTATTCTGCCTATTGTTGTCAAGCTAAATCTTTCTGTCATTGGGCGAGTCAAGGTTAAATCTTTAGCTATAGGGATACCCCCTTGGTGCGGCAGAACCAAAAGTGAAGGGGAGGCAGCTCATGCAACCTCCTGTATTAGTTGGCTGAATTTGCCTGTGCATTGGAATTGGTAAACCCACTGCTTATTTGGAAATAAACACTGTTAGGGTTAGCCGGTAGAAGATATAAATTAAATGCAAATAAAGATTAAACAGAGAAATGGAAATACATAGAATTAATAATAGCGAGAGACAAGATTTAACGTGGTTCACCCAAACTCGGGCTACATCCACCAAACAGAGAGTCCAATATTGTTATCCAGTAAATCAAACCGATTACAATCAGCAATCCCTGCAACTCAATACCGCTGCAAATGCTACAATACTATCCTCAAACCCTAACCCTTGGCTGCTTTTTATCAAGCCTTTTTGTCGGTTACAAAAATTAGGGTTTTCTTATGTCGGTCATAAAAAATAGGATTTTTTTAAGTCGGCCCTAGGATTTTTTAAGTTAGCCCTAAATTTTTTTTTCTCGGGGGCTACTGCCCTCGAACCCCCGTTTCTCAGGGCCCGGCTGGGCCCCGAACCCCGGCGAGGATACATGGCTAGTGTACAGTACTTTCCTGATTAGTCACCACCTACCAACAATCTCCCACTTGGAGACTAATCCTAGACGACACCGCTGCGCATGCAGCTCCCACTGGAAATAAGCACCCTGGACTCTACTATTCAATTTTTATTGTTTTCAGTCTAGAAGACCAATCGAAGCTGAAGAGGAGCTCAGCTTCTCCCTTGTTACTACCTTTGTAAACATATCCGCTGGATTTTCATCTGTATGTATCTTTGCCAGCCTTAACTGTCCATTATCCAACATCGACCGAATAAAGTGATACCTCAACTATATGTGTTTGGTCTTTGAATGCAAGGCAGAATTCTTTGCAAGATGTATGGCACTCTGACTGTCTGTATACAAAGAACTATTAGCCTGTTGTTTACCCAATTCTTCCATGAAAGATTACAGCCATATCATCTCCTTGCTTGCCTCTGTTGCAGCTACATATTCTGCCTCAGTGGTGGATAAAGCAACCACTTTTTGCAACCTGGAAATCCAACTCACCGATGTTCCTCCTACAGTAAAGACATAACTTGTAGTACTCCAATTGGTATCAATATCCCCTACCAAATCTGAGTCGACATAACCTGCTAAATCAGTATTAGAGCCCCCAAAACATAAGTGTTTATTAGATGTACCTCTCAAATATCTGAGAATCCATTTTACCGCATTCCAATGCTCAAATCTGGGATGACTCATATACCTGCTAACGACTCTGATAGCATGTGCAATATCCGGTCTCGTGCATACCATGGCATACATTAAACTTCCTACAGTTGAAGCATATGGGATCTTGGACATTTTGTCTTCGTCCTCTTGTGTCTTTGGACACATCTCCTTAGTCAATTTCAAATGACTAGGCAAAGGTGTGCTGACAGCTTTTGCATTCTCTATATGGAATCTCTGCAACACCTTTTCACCATAAGCAGCCTGAGATAGAGTCAATTTTCTATTCTTCCTATCTCTGCAAATTTTTATACCAAGGATTTGTTTTGCTGCCCCCAAATCCTTCATATCAAATGACTGGGCTAACTGATGTTTTAACTCGCTGATGTGATCCATGTTAGACCCAACTACAAGCATGTCATCAACATATAAACATAAAATAATGTAGCTGTCATTATCCAACCTCTTAAAATAAACACAATGGTCAGAATTACACCTGCTGTAGCCTTGCTCAACCATAAAACTATCAAATTTCAAATACCATTGCCGAGTGCTTGTTTTAGGCCATACAAACTCTTCTTCAATCTGCACACTTGTTTCTCCTTACCTTTGACCTCAAATCCTTGTGGTTGTGCCATGTATATCTCCTCCTCCAAATCACCATGGAGAAAGGCAGTTTTCACATCTCGCTGTTCCAAATGCAAATCTTCAGCAGCCACAATACTTAAAACAGTACGAATAGAAGTCATTTTGACAACTGGAGAAAATATCTCATCAAAATCAATGCCCTGTTTCTGTGCAAATCCTTTTTACAACTAACCTGGCCTTAAATCGTTTCTTACCTCCATCTTCCTCTTTCAACCTGTAAACCCATTTGTTTGGTAAAGCCTTTTTACCTGCAGGTAACTTACATAATTCCCAAGTCTGATTTTTCAGCAAGGAGTCCATTTCTTCTTTCATTGCAAGCTCCCACTGAACCTGTGTATCCACCTGCATAGCTTCATCATACCCTTCTGGTTCACTAGCATCTGTTAACAAAATAGAATACAAAGAGGGAGAAAACCTTTCAGGAGGTCTACTTATCCTTGTTGACCGTCTAACATTCACTAGAGTTTGTGGTATTTCTAGTTGCTGTTGCGGAGCATGAGGAACCATTGGAACATCACTATTTGGAGTATCATCCAGCACCACATAATCCTTTTCTTTCTTCTCATGCTGTAGCAACTGATCTTTGTATAGCACCTTCTCATTGAATATAACATCCCTACTTCTCACAATTTTCTGATTTTCAAAATCCCAAAGCCTATAACCAAATTCATCAATGCCATATCCAACGAAAGTACATTTTTTTGATTTCGCATCCAGCTTGGTTCTATTTTCAGAATCTATATGTGCAAATGCTTCACAGCTGAAGGTTTTCAGAAAAGAATAACTCACCTTCTTACCTGTCCATGCTTCCTCTGGAATACCACATCCCAAAGGAACTGAAGGACCTCTATTAATTAAATATACAACATTGTTGACAGCCTCTGCCCACATGTTTAAAGGCAGCCCAACATGCAATCTCATGGTCCTTGCATGCTCCATTATTGTCCTATTCATGCGTTCAACCACTCCATTTTCCTGTGGAGTCCCTGGAACCGTTTTCTGCCTACGAATTCCATTAAAGGAACAATAATCTTCAAATTCTTTGCTGCAATACTCACCGCCATTATCAGATTTGAGACATTTTAAATTTTTACCTGTCTCATTTTCAACCAAGCTTCTCCATTTCTTAAATGTTTCAGATACATCAGATTTCTGTCTAAGGAAATAAATCCAGACCTTCCTAGTTGCATCATCTATGAATGTAACATAATACCGAGAGCCACCGAAAGAAGATACCTGAGCTGGTCCCCATACATCTGTATGCACAAGCTCCAACTTTTCATTTTTCTTTTGCTTCCCATCTCTGAGAAAACTAACTCTCTTTTGTTTTCCATACACACAACTTTCACAGAAATCCATATTAATACATTTCAGACCTGGTAAAACTTTCTTAGAATGAAGTACCTTCATACCTTTTTCACTCATATGCCCAAGTCTGTTATGCCACAGTGTTGTTTCAGAACCTGCAGCAACTGTTCCTGAACTTGTTTGTTTTTCCTCTATAACATCTAAAGTAGAAGGAACAGTATGACCTGTACAAAGATATAAGGTGCCTACTTTCACACCTTTTGCTACTACTAAGGCACCTTTTGAAACCTTCCAATTTTTATCAGTAAATATAACAGTGCAACCTTGTTCAGTTAGCTGCCCTGCTGAAATTAAATTCCTACTGAGCCTTGGAACATGCCTTACCTCTTGTAGTAGCCAATGATTCCCATTCTGCAACTTAATCTTGATTCTTCCTTTTCCAACAATCTAACAGGGTTCGTTATCTCCCAAATAAACCAGCCCAAAATCCCCTTGGACATAATCAAGAAAATAACTTCTATGGGGCGTAGCATGAAATGAGGCCCCTGAATCTAAAACCCATGAATCATCAACATTATCTAGGGAAAGAATCAAAGCGTCATCTTCAGATTTATTACTTACCACATTTGCTTCCTTATTGCCTTCTTGTTTGTCTCCTTCTTTATTTTTTTGAGACCAGCAATCTTTCTTCAGATGACCTGGTTTTCCACAGTACCAGCAATCCTTCTGTCCTCTGGTTTGGGATCTTTTGTCCTTTGATTTTCCTCGTGACTTCCCATGACCTCCAGAACCTTTTCCTCTCTCCTTTGATCTGCCCCTGCTTTCTGCATTCAAAACACTGCCTGATTTGGATCCACCTGAGCTTTTCTTACGAATTTCCTCACTCAGAATAACACCGACAACATCATCAAATTTTAGGGTATTTGAACCAGAAATAGAGTTACTAACCGCCATTACCAAACTATCCCAGCTTTCAGGTAATGAACATAATATCAAGAGAGCTCTAACTTCTTCATCAAATTTTACATTTACAGAAGTCAATTGACTGACAATCGTATTAAATTCATTTAAATGACCTATCACAGATCCACCTTCAACCATTTTCAAATTAAACAACTGCTTCATGAGAAATACCTTATTTGAGGCTGAGGGTTTTTCATACAATTTAGCCAAAGCTTTCATCAGACCATCTGTTGTCTTCGCTTCCGTTATATTGAATGCCACTGACGGTGCCAGGCACAACCGAATGGTTCCCAGTGCCTTTCTGTCAAGAAGATTCCAATCCTCATCAGACATTGTTGCCAGTTTCTTGGCTACTCCTTCCAACAGCCTCCATAAATCCTTTTGATAGAGGTAATCCTCCATCTACATCTTCCATAACTGATAGTTCTGCCCATTGAATTTATCAACCTTCGTTTTACCCTCGTCCGCCATTGCTCCCACTCAACCGTGAGACTTTCCTGCAGACAATAATCGAACACAACCCGCTCTAATACCACTTGTTAGGGTTAGCTGGCAGAAGATATCAATTAAATGCAAATAAAGATTAAACAGAGAAATGGAAATACACAGAATTAATAACAGCGAGAGACAAGATTTAACGTGGTTCACCCAAACTCGGGCTACATTCACCAAACAGAGAGTCCAATATTATTATCCAGTAAATCAAACCGATTACAATCAGCAATCCCTGCAACTCAATACCGCTGCAAATGCTACAATACTATCCTCAAACCCTAACCCTTGGCCACTTTTTATCAAGCCTTTTTGTCAGTTACAAAAATTAGGGTTTTCTTATGTCGGTCATAAAAAATAGGATTTTTTTAAGTCAGCCCTAGGATTTTTTAAGTCGGCCCTAAAAAATTTTTTCTCGGGGGCTACCGCCCCCGAACCCCCATTTCTCGAAAGCTGCCGCCCCTGAACCCCGGCGAGGATACATGGCTAGTGTATAGTACTTTCCTGATCAGTCGCCACCTACCAACAATCTCCCACTTGGAGACTGATCAGGCTCCACACCAAACAAACACCAATAGAATGGCGACTCTACTAGGGACCAAGAGTCAAATAGTATGAAGTCATTGCTGCATATCTGGTTCTTTCATGTGAATATGTTCTCTACTGGTGGAATGAAATTAGAAAAATATTTGATGAGCTTTCAGCTGTTTGAAAATTTTATCCTCTTTGGAGAGGTGGCAACTCCGCAAATAATATTTAAGTGCACATGAAAGGCTGATGTATGTTATGTGATCCAAGAATGTTCTGTTCAAGATTTCAACATCTGGATGAGAAAAGGTACTTAGCTCCTTCCCACTTATATTTGTTGTTTTATTGTAGATGCCAGGGGAAGCCTTAGGTCTTAGGCAGACATAGGATGTCTAAGAGTGAAATTTATATGAATCCAAATATGTATTCACCCATACTCAGTTAAGAGGGGGATGAAATGCTGAGTAAAAGAATTGAAGATATAAAGAATAGGTTGATATCCCTAGAGGCTAGGCAGGCTCAGTTAAATAATAACCTTGTTATGTCTTCCAGTCAGAATGCTAAACCTCTTGTTAGCCCTTTTGATCCTTTGTATGACCAATTAGATTTGTCATGGGTTGATTATGAAGTTGAAAGTATGCCTACTCAAATTTATAATCAGATGCCAAGATTTAGTGGACACAGTGTGTGTGATGGGGGTGCACATATCCAAAACTTTCACAACTTTATGGTGAAACACTCATTTAGAGATGAGGATATGTGGATGAGGTTTTTTGTTAGATCGTTTGGTGTAAAAGCTAGAGATTGGTATTTGAGCTTTCCAAAGAGATCCTTTACCTATTGGGATGAACTTGTTGACTGTTTTAGAGAAAAATTTGCAAGAGAACCTGCTGATATTGTTACAAGATTAATGGAAATCAGAAAACAAGATGAAGAGCCCTGTATTGTTTTCAGTCATAGATTTGCAGTAGCCCTTTCACAAATCCCTAAAGACTTCAGACATGATACTTCAGCCTACATTGGCATATATTTTGAAGGTTTTGAGGAGGGCTCTAGTGCATTGTTGAGGGAATTCAAGATAATAAGTATGCAGATGGCATACAAATTTTTAGAGAATATAGAAAAAATACGAAATCAGCACATGCAGAATTCTTTGTCCACAGGCTTGGGTATGAATAGCAATTGTGTAGCTACAAATGACCAAATGATTATGGCATCATTTGAAGATAAATGTGTAAATGAGAAGATAGAAGTTGAGGATGCTATGTTTGAACATACTGCTGATAACAATGATCAACGAGGTTGTTCACCAATGAAGGATGCCAGTAGAAGGATCAATGATGACTCCCATTGCAAAGTTGAGGTGTCTTGTTCTGAAAACAATGATGAGGTTATGGACAACAATGAATACTTGTTTGAGTGGATTTGTGGAGATAATTGTGAGTATTGTGCTCAGGATAGAGAAGAAATAAGCAAACAGAGGAGCAGTCCCATGTTTGAATCACTACCTTTTGTTCAGAACATGGAGATGATGAAGAGCAATTAGGGATTGAAACAAGTGCTAGTGCAGAGCATGATTGTTCTTTGTTTGATTATAGTTTTGTTTATGACACAGAGGTTGATACTCCTCCACAAAGAGAATTCATTGGTAATGAAAATGCATGTTCTGCTACCCATGAACTAGTGGCATACCATAATGAAGCTAAAACACTTGGGCCAACCTTTTTTGATATATATGCTGAGGAGGATCTATTTGAGTATGGTGGAAATCTAAGCATTGTTGTTGATATGGATTCTGATTCTCATCCTGATGAAAGAGAAACCAACATACATCATGATGGTTATTCTAAAGATGTGCTCGAGCCTAATCTTTTCCAATTTGGTGCAATTGATGGTTGTGTGCATGATGTACACAAATATGAATTTGAAAGCTTTTTCTTTGATATGCCAGCTTATGATACAATGAGCCCTGATGCTCCTAGCTACATGATGGACTATCAGTGTTTTCAGTTTTCAGTCCAACTAGGAGATCATTTTACAATGCACATTGCTGATATAGATGATAACATGTGTTATATTTCATTTGAATATGCATTGTTTGATAAATATGGCATTCACATGTTGCTTGATGCTGATGGTTGTTTGCATAAGGTTGACAGTGACAAGCTAAATAAGATGGTTGAATATGCAAATGACAAGGGTTATTTGTGGATAAATCATGGCAGCATCTTCAGGCTTGATCCAGTGATATAAGATGAAAACAGGGTATTTGACAAAGGGAGATATAGGTTTTTCCTTTCTTGGTGGCCTTAGGCCACCAAGTGTGATTGGTGATGTAGATTGGTGTAGTATTTGACTATATGCCCAATGGATAAGGCACTGGTCTGCATCCCAGAGATCTGAGGTTCTTGCCATGCCTGCAGGAGGCATGCATCCCCATACAAAGCCTATGTTGGTGCCTGCATAAACATTCAGGTTTCAAGCTTTTAAATATGCAGGCACCTTCCCAAAAAATCCAAAAAATTCTAAGTCTTGGGGCCTTCTCAGTTGTGTTGAGGCAAGGTTTCTATCAGCCTGATATTCTGTGGGGGGGTCATCATATTTCGGGGGTCATCATATTTCAAATATCAGTCATTTTACATGATCACCCCGATGCTGTTGCAGAGTTTCAATATGACCTGATTTTCTGCCCAGGGGGTGATATTTTGAATATCCGTCATCTTACAGGATCACCCCAATGTTATGTTATCACCTCATAATCACTTGATCCGTGAAGTGCCTGACTAACAGCTTCATCATATTCTTGCGGGGGGTCATATTTCAAATATCAGGTGATCTTATGAATATCACCCTTGTCGCCGAATATCACCCCTTGCAACATGATGATGACGTCATCTAGATCGGTGGGGTGCATCATGTGGTCTTCAGCATGATAGTTATTATTGGCAGATATGATGAGGATCCCCCCGATCGCTGATGATGACGTGATATGATATGGAGGCTCATCGGTGAAGTATTTGGTATGAATATGATGAGGAGGATTTCTCTCCAATGCATTAGGTTGCACTGATGAGGATGGTCATCAGGGTGATATGAAATATGGGGTGATATTTCTTATCGGGGTGATATTTGTGATAAGGGTGATATGAAATATTGGGGTGATATTTCATATCGGGATATCATGCAGGAGGTCCGCCGATGGCACGGGTCATGATGATGGGGTCTTGGCGGATGGTTCGTTGGTCGCACAAGGTAAAATTGCACGACATCATATGTGCTCATGACCTAGTTTATAAAGTATTGAGGAGGTCGCTGCGGGGTGAATGTGGGATAATTAGTTCTCACATGATTTGAAAAATTAGGGTCATTTTTCTTGGTGGGAAAATTTCTAAAGCGCACTGTCCACTGCATTCCCAAGGATGCGGGTTGGTACACCTTTAATGGTGGATGTTACAGGGTATGGGTGATGGTGTGGATGGATCAGCCACCTGATTGAGGATGTGAATTCCCAGGTGGCGGTGCAGGGCTCGAGGCCTCCCTATCTCCTCCTCTACTTGTTGCATTGAATGTGTTGAGCGCCATTTTCTCATGAGGCAATGTATCTGGTGAAATTTTTGGGTTAACCATGTACTTTTAATGCTGAGTGCACCTTCCTTGCTATATATAGTAGGCTATGTTACTCATTTTGCTAGTTGAAGACTTGGGCATTTTTTGTGTGAATAGTGAAAAACAGAGCATCTCCTTGTTGTTCTATCTCATTTTGGAGTTTATGAGTTGCATCATGAATGTATATTGTAGATATTCTCAGTTTCATTGTTGTTTAATATGAAAAATGCATTATTGCATTGTTTATCTGTCTATCTCCATGTGTTGTATGCACTCTCTTCTTTTGAATCTGGTTGCTAAGGGTTTCTCAGATTCTAGGGTATAGAATTCTGTATCACATGCTTAATCTTTAACTTCCATTCAAGGAGTGGATTAAATTGTTTTAGGTTGAGTATGGAGAATGTTGTATTTTAGCTGGGATATATGTAAGTAGAGGCAGCTAAATACCTACTCTTGGGTGATGTTTGTGAGGCAAGCATCAACCTAACCCCTTGAAACTTGAATCCAATATGCAATCCATTCTCTTGTATACATGTAGTTGACTCCTTGCCCTGAGATAGGCACCGGTCTGCTCCTGGGTTAGTAGTTATGACCCAAAACCCCTTGTCTTCCATCCAAAACATAAAATCCATCTTTTCATAACTTCCACATGTTAGTTTGTAGGAGTAGGATTAGGACCCCTGCATACTCTCATCCACAACCAGACAAATATGTCCAAGAATGTTGCCAACCTTGTGATGTATCATGCACATCTTGGTCCACACATGAGAGTATTTTGCCTGTTGTTGTCAAGCTAAATCTTTCTGTCATTGGGCAAGTCAAGGTTAAATCTTTAGCTATAGGGATACCCCCCTTGGTGCGGCAGAACCAAAAGTGAAGGGGAGGTAGCTCACGCAACCTCCTTTATTAGTTGGCTAAATCTTCCTATGCATTGGAACTGGCAAACCCATTGCTGATTCAGAAGTAAACACCAACATAAGGTATGATGTTAGTTTGTGTTTGATAGTGTTATGCCTTAGAGATTAAGTCTTGATCCTCTCTGGAAGTCATCTTGAAGAAATGTCTAAGTCTGGGCAAGCAAAGGTATAGCAAGAACAGTGAACAAGGTCTAGTACAGTGGTCTGCATTCCTCCGTACAAATGTATTTATTTATGCATTTTTGAGGTATTGTAAACACTTATATGAAGTGTCTTATTCCAGAGTTAGGAGATCTGAAGTTCACTGGAAGGATAGATGCAAGCTGCTAAGTACTGACATAGTGTTTGACAGAGTTTGACAGAGACAGAGTCTAACTTCTGATGGTCTGCATCTCTCCACAAGATGATATCATGCCTTGTGGTTCTGAGGGTAAGATTGGGAATGTGGAAAGAGTCCTTGACATGTTTTTGGAAGTGTTTTGTGATCAGCAATAGAAGTTGTAAGATAGAAAATGAAGTTGTTAAGCATGTTCTTGAGGAACAGGCTGACTAGTGAGCTAAATAATTATGCAGAGAAGGGTTAATGATTGGAGGATTTATGTAAGCAATTGAAAGATTAGAGTTGACCTATATGAACACACTTGGGAGAAGATTTGGGTCCACGTGACACTTAGTGCATTGGATTGAGCGACAAGGTACATCTTTTTATGTACACGTTTCACTTCTTGGATGCCGACCTGATTATGAAGTAAATCATGATGTGGATATATAAAGGCAATGAAATTTGGTCGAGTTGTGTGTGAAGTATGTGTGTGATGCGAAGATGCAAATAGTGGAGCAGAGAACTAGAGGATCAATAGCGATGAAGACTTGGGATTCAGAATACAATTGTTAAAGACAGCACCCTGGCATAGTGGCAGATACTGAAGAGGTATTCAGATATCATGTGTGATCTATTTGGAAGCAAGTTTTTGTCATCAAGGCAGTAAGCTGTAACAACCCTTGTTGTAATCTTGCTAGGTTTAAGGTTGAGGCAGTGAGACTGCTAAACTTAGTTGTACTTCATGGATGTAAGCCAACATGTTCTAGGCCCATGGAGTGACCAAGCCTGAACATCACTTTTGTAAAGATTGCAATATATATTTGAGAGATAATCCTCTCTGTGGTTTTTCCCTTCTTGGGTTTTCTAAATAAAATCTTGGTGTTATGTGTCATTCTCTTGTGGATGTTGTTTAGTTGTATATTTTGCTTCTGTTTGATTATTCTTTTGAAATGGTTAAAAGTAAAAGTTCAAGAAAATATTTATAGAACACTGATTCACCTCCCCTCTCAGTGTTCCTAACAATCAACAAGTGGTATCAGAGTAAGGTTCCTCAGAAGAAGTTTAATAGCTTGAGGAAGATCTGGGATAGTGTGATCATGACAGCAAGAAGGTATGTAAATTATGAAAGGTATAATCAACTAGAAGCAGCTCTTATGGATCTTGAAAATTCTAAAGCAAAAGTTAGGGATCTGAAAGAAAAATTGCAACAAGCAAATGAATGCATCTTAAAGCTAAAAGAACAAGTCAAGAAATTCAAAGACAAATACAAAGAAGTCAGTGACCAACTTCTATCAACAAATGAAGCTCTAAATGATTTGGAAGCATAAGTTACAGAAAGAACAAAAGTAGAAGATGATCTAAACTTAATTGTGAAAAGCAGATCAGAAGATTGTGCAAAACTTGAAAAGGAAATTATAAGTTTAAAAATAGATCTAGAAAAGGCAAGAAGTTTTGAAGAAAAATTCAAGATAAGTACTGCAAAGCTTGATGAAATGATTGCTAGCCAGAGGAATGCTGATGACAAACATGGCTTAGGATTTGAGAAAGGAGAAAGTTCAAATTCAGGTCAAATGAGCACTAATTCAGGTCAAAACAAAGGATACTAGTTCAGAAATCAAAGAAGAAGACCTAGAAGACCTCTGGTCAGACAACCAAATGCCCAAAGGTACCCATCTTTCAATGGATATTGTAATTCATGCAATAAGTTTGGTCATAAGGCTATGTAGTACAGAAGTAGAATAAATCAAAAGACTCCATTATTCTTTGGTCAGTGTTTCAATTGCAAGAAAATTGGTCATAGAGCAAATGAATGCAAAAATTAGTTCAAGAAAATTTTCAACAATGGAAGGAATGAACAGTCATTCAAAGGTAAATGCATCACTTGCAATAGGATTGGTCATAGAGCTATTGTTTGTAAGAGTCAGAATCCTATTAGGTGCAATGCATGCTATAAAATGGGACACAGATCAAATGAATGCAGAGGTTTAGTAAGAACTAATCTTTAAAATTTTAGGAACAAACAATCTTTCAATGAAAGTGCTTTGCATGCAATAGTTTTGGACATATGGCTAATCAATGCAGATCAAATTCAATGAATAAAAGGTTTCAAGGACAAAAGTGTGTAGTGTGCTTTAGTTGTAACAAATCTAGACCTATTGCAAAATTTTGTAGAAGTGAAAATGTGGAGAAAAATTACTATTCTAAAAGGGGAGAAACAGAGTAGCTAAATGACAAGGGAAAAGAGAAAGTTGATCCAATTGAAATAATGGATGAAGTATGGATTGATAAAGAAACAATTTTAATTGAGGATAGATCTGAACCAACATCTGATGTGGATACCTTTTTTGAAGAATGAGTCTGTGAGCACTGGCTCACGGGAAGTAGTATTGGAAATCCAAACTCCCCAGCTAGGTAGTTGGTGCTAGATTTCAGCATAGAGATTCTTGATAGAGTTCGACAAGACAAATCCTCTAAAAGAAAAACTAGAAGGAAATAAACTGATGTGAAATTTTACGGAGCAATTCTAATTAACTGTGCCCATCTGGGATGAGTCAAGCAGTTTGTTTTAAAAAATTAGCATTTATAAAAGGCAAGTCTTTTGGTCTCACTTCACTTTGCATTTGAAGTTCTTTAGACGTTAGTGAGAGATTGAAGCAAGAGTTCAAGGGCAACAAAGATTCAAAGATTGGATCGATTTAGGTGAAGGAAACCCAATCTCAACATCTCAAGGTATTTATCATAAAAACCCTCATCTTAAGTCTATTGAATCTCTGCTATGGCGACTCCACAAATTATAGATATTACTAAACGCCCTCGACCAAAGTTCAAGAAACACCTACATTAAGCAACCGAAGTGGATCAAATGGATGCATTTTCAAGTATACCCTACGGAGTCCTGTATGTTGAAGATGTTAGGGCATATATTCATGTTTCCCTAGATGAACACAATAGCATTTGTCTATCAGATTTATATATCAAGCATCTCACTGATGACCAGTTTGATCTCAAAGAAGAATACAAAATCCTAAAAGAAAAGAAGTTCATTCAGTATGTGGATTTTCCTAAGTTTGCGGAGGATGAATGGGTAAGGTACGTTCTGAGCTGAATTCACGATGAATTCATGTGGTTAGGGTAGCCCTTCAAAATCACTAAGGAAGAAATTAGGGCAGTGACAAGATTAAGTTCCTCCGAGAGTGTGCCATTGTTGAAGGCTGTGAAGAACCAAACTTTTACAGAGGCCACTGGAGTAAGGTTCGACAAGAGGGCACTGACTATAAATGACATCATAGATCATGATGTAAGATTCGCCTCAATGGTTTTGGGCTATAAGATCTATTTCTCCAACTGGGAGAATTCTATCTCAGGAACAACAATCTATACTGCATATCAAATGGTCAAAGAGAATGCATATTATGATTTGTACAAACTACTGCTAACCCAACTATTGGAGAACCTAAAGAAGATAAAGGAAAGCAAGAATTACCCCTTCAAATATGGTATGTTGGTCATTTGCTTATTCTTTTATTTTATGAATGAGCTACCAAACATGAAGAATTTGACTTGGTTAAGCAGTAAACGAGTAGCCATCCAAATCAAAAACCATCTAAATAGCAATGGAAGTGTTAATGAGAAAAACACAACATTATGGGGGTACCTCAAAAAATTTCAAGGCTTAATGCAAGCTAGAGAAAGAATTCCTAGGAAAATTGTTGACAAATATAAGGATAATATTTGTTTCATGGTTACAAAAGACCAATGCCTAATGGAAGCTATCGAGCCTAGGACTATCTGGGTAATGCCAATGGGATATGAAGTAGAAGAAAAGATTTTGGAGAACTATACTCAATATACGTTAAGTAAACCCAAGGATAATATAGAAGAAAGGTTTGGAACTTATGAAGAGCTATCCATGAAACTTCATATTGAGTTTAAAAAATTTGAATCAACTAGAAAAGTTAGAAAAGAGGTGGAAGAAGTTGTTGTTAGGTATGAAATCACCAAAAAACAAATGAAAGAAGTAAGGGAAAAAGTAGAGAAAGTAGTAGAAGAAAAGCAAAGAAATAAACCGGTGCAGGTTCCAAAAAAATTACAGGTGAAACAAGATAAGTTTGAGAAAGTTCAGAGAACTACCAGAAGCGCTGCTACTGCTTCTGGCACCACAGCTTCAATAAACCTAGAGAAAACATCAAAATAATCCTCAGCCAAAGATACAAAGAGGAAGAAGATGAAAGGAAAAAGATTGTATGCCAGTGTGGGAGAAAAGGACGAAGAAGAAATAGAGTTAGATGAAGCGGTCAAGAAGATGAAATTTGAGGCTATCAAAGTCTCCAGAATTAGTAAAGAAAAGTCCTTCTGGAAGGATAAGCCTAGCAAAAGATAGAGAAAAGAAAAGCCTCCACCACTCACAAATGTAATAAAATCTGTCAATGGGAATTTAAAACCCATGATTGAATACTATGATGGATATAGTGATATTGATAAAAGAAGTATGGAAGAAGCCACTTTGAAGTATCTAAACACTTTCAATAGAGCCCTTATTGAGATTATCTCTGAAATTCTAAAAAACCTAGCAAATCTTCTAAGCATCAGAAAGGAGACTACTAGAACCAAAAATATTGTGCTAAGGAAACATGTTCTGACAAGGTTGTGTTCTGAAATCACTTCGAATGAAGAGAATTTGATCTCTAAGGAAACCAAAGAGAAATTAAGAACCAAAACAAGGATGAACTTGTTGATGCTGGGAGAAATTGACAAAGTAGTCAAGGAGATAGAAGAAATCACCTTGGAAATATTGATAAAATACAATATTCCTACCACTCATGACAATGTAGCAATAGATGGTGGAAATGGTACACATGTTCTGAAAGTGAATCTAGAGCAAGAATTAGATAAAGATGACAAAGTAACTGAGATGGAAGAAGCACTTGCTGATGTTTTTGAGATAGGACCCTCTCTGGTACATCTTGCTGAGGATGACACTAACAAGGAGAAGATTGAAGAAGAATAGGTCATGAAAACAAAACAGGAGGAGGATACTAATATGGATCAAGAAGATCCGGAGCAAAGCCATAAAGAAGAAGTCCCTTTCATAGCAAGAGACACTGCAAAGCCTACAGAAGAAGTGTTGGAAAAAAGAACACAAGCCTTGGATGAGCCAGAATTTCTACATGGTCCAATAAACTTGGACATAATGACACCAGAACAAAAATTTAAGTTGGTTACAATTGTTCAGACAAAGGCTCAAGAGGAGACACTAAAATCACAGATTGAGGACAGTAAACTAATTGATGAAGCATCTGGAATTTTGGAGAAGCTGCTGCCCACATACAAGAGGGATTCTTCCATGCCCCTAACAAGTCATCTGAAAGGATTAATGAGTTCCATAAGCAAACAATTTGAATCATTTGAAAAATTTGCATAAACAAAGGTAAGCCAAGAATTTGATGAAAAATGTCTAGAACAATTAAACATAATGATAACAAAAGGCAAAACCTAATTAAATAATACAATAGTCAGCATTCAGAAAGCTGTGAAGGATGCTAGAGATGTGTACAAGTTATTTTTGTCTTGGCCCAAAGTTGCTCAAGAGATTGAAGAAAAGATTAAAGATGTGGAACAAAAACTGATGGATATCTCTGAGAAATTTGATCCGGAAATAGAGTCAGTCACAAGGAAAGAAACATAAGTCATTAAGATTCACAATGACTTGACTGACTTAATAAATCATAAATACCAAATAAAAAGCAAGATGGGACAACTCAAAAGACTAGTCTATCCAAAGTTAGATTCATTGACAAATCTTATTATAGAGGCTAAGTTAGCTGTCCAAGCAGACACAACTTTTGATCTTCAAAAGGCATAAGTCTTAGTTTTTCTTCTCAACGGTCAAATTTAGATTCTAGAAAATGCAAAGAAAAGTTGGGATGCTAAGTGGACATTGATCAAAGACATATTTAATGATGTGCTTAAACACATGTAACATTAAAATGAAGATTGCACCTGTAAATATGCGGTTGAATACATCAATTTTGAAAATTTGACAAGTTTTTGAAGTTTAGATCACACCCTTTGCCATTGATATCAAAGGGGGAGAAGTGGATTAGTGAAAAATGGATAATCATCTTAGGGGGAGCAAGAAAGTATAGTGTATATAGTAAGGGGGAGCAGTCAAGAAATTTTCACTAAGTGTTGCCATCAATGCCAAAGGGGGAGATTGTTGGCAAGAGACACTACTCCGGTATGGATCTGTATGTTGTCATTGATGGAAACAAGGCTCAGAGATCATATCACCATGACAGGAAGGGATATCTTTGAAAGAACATATGAGATTCCAGGTCCGGTTGACAGAAAATAGCTAAGTATGGAAAGTACGCAGAGTAGAAGATAGAAAGTCAGCTAGTATGCCTCCGTAGATAATGATCTGATAATGCAGTTAAGGTATGATGTTAGTTGGTGTTTGATAGTGTTATGCCTCAGAGATTAAGTCTGGATCCTCTTTGAAAGTCATCTTGAAGAAATGTCTAAGTCTGAGCAAGCAAAGGTATAGCAGGAAAAGTGAACAGGGTCTAGTGCAGTGATACGCATTTCTCCGCAGACAAGTATTTATTTATGTAGTTTTGAGGTATTGTAAAAAATTATATATGAAGTGTCTTATTCTAGAGTTAGGAGATATGAAGTTCACCAGAAGGATAGCTACAAGCTGTTGAGTACCGGCATATTGTTTGACAGAGTTTGACAGAGATAGAGTCTGACTTCTGATGGTCCACGTCTCTCCGCAAGATGATATCATGCCTTGCAGTCCTAAGGGTAAGATTGGGAATGTGTAGAGTCCTTGACTAGATTTTGGAAGTGTTTTGTGATCAACAGTAGAAGTTGTAAGAGAGCAGATGAAGTTGTTAAGCATGTTCTTGAGGAACAGGTAGACTAGTGAGATAAATCATTGTGTAGAGAAGAGTTAATGATTGGAGGATTTATGTAAGCAATTGAAAGATTAGAGATGACCTATATGAACATGCTTGGGAGAAGATTTGGGTCCGCGCAACACTTAGTGCATTGGATTGAGCGACAAGGTACATCTTTTTATGTACACGTTTCACTTCTTGGATGCCGACCTGATTATGAAGTAAATCATGATGTGGATATATAAAGGTGATGAAATTTGGTTGAGTTGTGTATGAAGTATGTGTGTGATGCAAAGATGTGAATAGTGGAGTAGAGTTAGAGGATCAACAACGATGAAGACTTGGGATTCAGAATACAATTGTTAAAAGATTGCACCCTGGCATAGTGGTAGATGCTGAAGTAGTATTCAGATATCATGTGTGATCTATTTGGAAGCAAGCTTTTGTCATCAAGGCAGTAAGCTGACAGTGAGCCTTTAGTAGGGTTTAACAGCCCTCAGGGTTTAACAGCCCTTGTTGTAATCTTGCTAAGTTTAGGGTTGAGGCAGTGAGCCTGCTAAACTTAGTTGTACTTCATGGCTGTAAGCCAGCATGTTCTAGGCCCGTGGGGTGACCAAGCCTGAACATCACTTTTGTAAATATTGCAATATATATTTGAGAGCTAATCCTCTCCGTGGTTTTTCCCTTCTTGGGTTTTCCACATAAAATCTTGGTGTTATGTGTCATGCTCTTGTGGATACTGTTTAGTTGTATATTTTGCTTCTATTTGATTATTCTTTTGAAATGGTTAAAAGTAAAAGTTCAAGAAAAGATTTATAGAACACTGATTCACCCCCCCTCTCAGTGTTCTTGACAATCAACATTGTTTTCATCCTCACCAAAGTTAGTTCTTCTTGAATGTTCATTCTCAATCCATTTATGTATCTTGCCACTTTCTTCTTGCTTGCTTCACTATGTCTAGTCCTTATGATCATCTTATGAAATTCTTCAGTGTATTCTTTCATAGATTTCTCCTTTTTCCTTATGTTTTTTAATCTCTTCAACAATTCCAACTCATAGTCAACATGTATGAACTAATTCTTTAACTTTGTCACCATCCTATCCCATTTTATGATCTTCTCTTTTCCTCTCCTATTCCTATCCAATTGAACTTCTTTCCACCAAATATCAACATGTCCTTTCAACTTAGTTTTTGCAAATCTTACTCTCTCTAGATCTTTAATTTCCTCATATTCAAAGTATTCCTCCAAGTCATTTATCCAGTCAATAAATTCCTCAAGGTTTAAATTTCTAGTATAGTTTGATACTTCCATTCTAGGCATCTTACCCATCTTAGAAATAGCCTTCAACACCTTTACCTGATTTGTTTTTTCTTCTTCTAGGGCTTCTTCATTTTGGTTAATAGCTTGAAATTCATCATCATCACTTTCATCTTCATGTCTAGGGTTTAGTCCTCTTCTTCCATCTTCTTCTATAGCATACAATCTAACCTTCATTGTCCTCATCATCTATATCATCTCTTCCATTCTTCCAATAACATTGGCCATAGTAGGCATCCTTCTTGGCAGAATCTCTTCCTAGGATCCGGTGCAATTGCCTCAATTCGACGATTTGACTACAAGGTAGAAACTGCCTCACAATCAATGCTCTATTGACAAAAACAAGTATATTGCCTCAAGTTGGTAA
The DNA here is from genome assembly GCA_027924645.1 of Cunninghamia lanceolata. NCBI lineage: Eukaryota > Viridiplantae > Streptophyta > Pinopsida > Cupressales > Cupressaceae > Cunninghamia > Cunninghamia lanceolata. Next base: position 310,811 of record BSBN01001666.1, read on the forward strand.
TCTAATCACCACAAGATCTATTCACTTTCATAGGATTCATAAATTTGCTCTGGTACCACTTGGTGTAGTCAGGGATGGAGGGTCCTAAGAAGGGACTGTCCAAACCATGTAGCTAGAGTAAACACAATGGAAACAACACAAATATATAATGCAATGGAAGATTCAAATGCTCAATATATTAGATAATCACAATGCTTATATGCTGACAACATACAGGCTACAATCAAAGGGCTCATTGTCCTGCTTTCCTAGTTACAAAAGAAATGAAAGATATGGCATTGAAGTGCCTTTCAAAAATAATTTTTGCTATCTATCTTCTCATTTAAAACTACTGACTTCCTAATGCCTCTAATAGATGTATATAAATCATCTTCAAGCTCATAGAAACCTTCGTGTCAGCCTCAAGAGGTCACAAACTCCAATGAATGATGAAACGTGTAGATAACAAATGAATGAAACTTGGTGTAGACCTCAAGGAAGGTCTATCTAATCCCAAAATACCTTGTGATATGTTTCATTAGGTTATGCAAGTCACATAAGTGCTCCGCAAACCTCCTGTTCTCATGCCAACTGAATGAATGCTCTATTCTGTGAAAACTAATGAACTTCTGATAGTGATAACTTTCTGTAGATGAATCCAAATCTCCTGAAATCTGAATATGTTGTATCTATATGAGTAACTCACAACACTTTCCAAAATTTCCATCCTTTAATGGATATTGAATATTGATTCAAACCTCTTCACATCCACTAATTATCATTTGAAATCATGCGAACTACTTTCATGCATGCATTCTTCTAACAATGAAAGGTTACCACATCTATTGGATTCTCTAGAAATATAATATTTTGAATAAAATAATTTTCCATTAGGTGTTCACAAAATAAACTTGTTATAAATTCCTCAATTGTTGTAGGTGGCATATTAATACCATATTCTTGCACAATTTGGTTAGTATGCAAAGTACAATGTATATATTGAAAAAAATCATAATAATAATGGAATTATACATAAGTTTTGCAAGAAAAAATAATTCATTATTTATTAACTTTGACATACCAAGGTTTATATGTTTCTCAAACAAACTTTGACTTATGTTAAAATTTTCTATAATTGGATCATCTAGAATTTTTTTATATAATTCCATTTGAGTCATGTCTAATAGATGTCTTGGATGAGGATCATGTTTTTTTTACCCTACTTTTAATTTTAAAACATCTCTAGTATTAGACGATACCCTTGTATTATCATGTCAATATTTTTCAATCAAAGACCTATTTTGATTGTTTAATTTCATGCTAGACCTTGGGAGTCTACCAATAAAAGCACAACATTGGTTAATTGGATCATACTTAATACTTACTCTTGTCTTTACTACTCTTCTCAAAGTTTTAGAATTCACATTTAAAAATTCACTTGTCTTACTTATCATTCTTTTTCTCAAAATTGATTTATTAACCAAAGAAGTTATTGCTCATTGTGCTACATTCCTATCTTTAGCCTATCTTTTTTCCAATAAAATCAATATCACTAGTAGCAATTTAAAGAGAATTTATTTCATTGATTCATCATTCAATTGGGTTTTTGTAAACACACCTTATTTTTCATTGTTTTTTTGCATTTTTTACATTTTAATTAATTGCATTGCTAGTTAACATTAAAATGTTATACTTTTTTAATAAAAAATAATTTATACAATTTTTTTGCATGGTTTTAAATTACACTCTGAGATTTCTTACTAGGAAGATTATCCAATACATTTATTTTAATTTTTAAAAAATATTTTAATAACTCATACAAGAGATTCTAGTATCATTTTATAGTATGCTATTTTAATAACAAAATTTAAATCAACATTGCTATATTTAACTTCCTTTAAAGTACTAATATCATCACCATTGATTGAAATTGAATATTTACATGTACTTGTTTCCATAATCACTATTTCCATATTATTCTGTTCCACATTCTACATTTCCATATTTGTATATTCTACATTCACCTCATCCATGTTGATCTCTTGAATGTTCTCCTCTTCTATAGTCACCAAATTGGACTCTTCAACATTCTTCATTTGTTGAACCCTCTCTCTCCCATCTCTTTGTCATTTTTCCTCCTTCTATTGATGTGCTTCAATTTCTTTAGGTGTCATGAACTTCATTTTTCTTTGTTAACGCTTATGTGATCCCATAATTATCAAATTATCTTGATAAAATTAACAAATGATATTTAATTTATAAATGGATCACTCTTTGATCTCTCTAAAGTAAAAGTATATGTCGATCATTTTTTCAATATATCATCATGTGCTTGATTCCTCTCAAAATAGTTCTTGTGCTTAATTCTAGTTCAAAATGTTACTTATGACTGAATCTCTTTTAAAATTGAATATGATATGGCTAAATAATGATGCTAATATATTGTAAGAGGCACCAGCATAAAAAATTTTTGATCTACAATTGATGTCAATCCATAATTAGTAAAAAAATTGTAGTACTTTTTTTATGCTATGTTTTAGTAAAAAAGGTTGACAACAAATATAAAAGAAATGGGTACATATTTCTAAATGTTGTACTCATTGATTTTTAGAATGGGTACCCATTATTTTTTAGAATGGGTACCTATTTCTAAATGGGTACCCATTATTTTTAGATTGGGTACTTGTTTCTAAATGGGTACCCATTATGTTTTAGAATGCTTGTACCTGTTATTTTTTAGAGTTTGAGCCTGTTTCATAGTGGGTATGCATTCCACAAAATTTCAAAGTTTAAGCCCACATTTTTCTTTGGTTCTAGACTTGGAATAGACATGGAAACCCAAAATTGAGCCTTAGACCTACAAATATAATCTCATGGTAGTAGTAAGAGCAAAAATTTACTTTTGGCAATATGGCTAATGACCTTTTTTCAAATTTTTTGGGTGTAAATTAAAACCCATTGTAGATGACAATGTTTATATTTTAAATATGTAATTTTTTTTAGTGTTGGTCATAATTTTCTATTTATTAAAATTATTTTTGAACAAAAAGCCTCATAAAGTTGAAATGACATATATTACTATTTTTTAATAACTTTTGATTTTGATTTTTTTAATTATGCCTAACCAATCTAGACATCATTCTCTACACGATGAAAAAAATTCCATTTTACAATTTTTTTTAGGTCAAATAATGTCGACCATACACAATCTAGGTTTTAGAAAAACATCTTAATCCCAGAATGTTTATAAAAATTTTAATAAAAAATTATTTAAAATATATCCTACCCAAACATCAACATCATATGCATCTTTCCACAAAAGCATTTTGAAAAAAGACTTTCATTTACTACTTATTTTGTTGTTTGTACAAGTGCATGTTTTGGCCTTCAACATACTTTTTAAAAAGACCACTTTTGTACATCCTATACTAAAACAACTTTTATCATCTAAGTATTAGAACAAATTACATATTTAAAAATTAGAAACAAAATCTTACATTTTATATTTTTCCACCATGTTAATATTATATGTATAAGTGCTTCAAATTTTTACCTCAACTATGACAGACTTTTATTTTTAGGAAAAAATTGCCACTTTTTGGCCAAAAAGTGGACCCATTATCTTGCACTTACTTAGAGGGTGAGATATATATATATATATATATATATATATATATATATATATATATATATATATATATATATATATATATATATATATATATATATATATATATATATAGAGGGAGAAATAGAGAGATAGAGATAGAGGGAGATATAGAAAGATAGAGATAGAGGGAGAGATAGAGGACAAGAGAGAAGGAGAGATAGGGAGGGTATGTCCATGGAAATGGTGAACCAAAATGAGGTCAAAAGTGGCAACTTCTTTTTTGAAAGCAGTAAAAATTGATTTTGGTTGAGAAATTGAAGATAGTCACACTCAACATTTGAATATGTGACTCTTAGTGCTCAGAATCTAGTTTCTAAACTACTAACTTTTTAAAAAAATTGTGGAGATTAAGAGGTTCAAATAGGGGGAGCACGTAAAGTGCTCTTGTTTTTGTTAGAAAACCATAACATAGCATCTGGTGTGCTCCCCCTAAAATGTTGACATTTTTTAATTATTTTAAAAATCACTTTGGTGAAAATTAGCTAACGCCATGTAGTTTATGCTTTATTTTTTTTCTAATTTTTTAATGAATATATGGGTTTTTATGAATTTTCAAAGTGGACACATCTTGAAAAATAAAAATTTGAGCGTGCTCCCCCTAAATATTTGAAAACTAGTTGAAAATCATTTTTTTAATGTGTATAGAATAGAGTCTAGAATATAAAAATGTAATTTGTTTTAATTTTGGATGATTGGATTAAAAATGACACCAAGATACTATACATAGGCTTTTGGCAAGAAAGAAGACGCTAGCAAAAGAAATTGAAGATGGAAACCTTATTGTTTTCAGATTTTAGAAAAAAAATACATGGTTAGAAAGCTAAGAAAAAACTTGAAGTCATCTTGGCATTTTTTCATATTAACATTGAAAAATGTGTAAACATGATAGAGAACATGCTCAAGATTTAGTTGTTTTTCTATGTTTTCTTGAAAACACATCTTTGGGCACCTTCCATGTAAACCCAACCCTTTGGCTCAAATTTTAATCCAAATCCAAGCCAAAGGGTGGGATTCTAAAGCAAGTTTAAATGAAACATGAGTGTGCTATAACACACCCTCATTATAGTGCACACATGTTACAAATTTTAAAAAAAGAGTTTTTTCTATGTTTTTATGAAGAAATAATGCATGCACATTATAACACCAACACATTATGGCTTGGGATTTTTGAGCCATTTTGAGCCATAATTCTAGCATGTTATACCATGAGTACATTATAATGTGCTTCTTTTATGTCAAAATTTGCTTCAAATTAAGGGTTGGCCACTTTTTGGTCCCCCATCTTGATGCACATGCCTAGGAGATAGAGATAGGGAGAGGGAGAGATAGAGGGAAATAGATGAGAGATAGAGATAGAGGGAGAGATAGATAGAGGGAAATATAGAGAGAGGGAGAGATAGAGAGAGAGATAGACAGAGATAGAGAGATAGAGAGGGTGGGGGAGAGAGGGAGGGATAAAGAAAGAGGGAGAGATATAGAGGGGGAGAGGAAGAGATAGAGTGATAGAGATATATAGGGAGAGATGGAGAGAGAGGGTGGGGAGAGAGAGGTAGAGATGGATAGGGAGGGAGAGAGGGAGAGTTAAGGAGAGATAGAGGGAGGGAGAGGGAGAGAGAGAGGGAAGGATGGATGGAGAGAGGGAGACACATATAGATAGAGAGGGAGAGAGATAGAAGGAGAGAGGAAGATGGAGAGGGAGAGATAGAGATATAGATATGGAGAGAGGAAGAGAGAGGGAGAGGGAGAGGGAGAAAGATAGAGGAGAGATAGAGAGAAACGAAGAGAGGGAGAGGGAGAGGGAGAGGGAGAGGTAGAGGTAGAGAGAACATAGAAATATAGAGATGGGGAGATAGAGGGATGGAAATGAGGAAATATAGAGATAGAGAGGGAGATAGGGTGAGAGATAGAGATCTATAAGGAGAGAGATAGACAAAGATAGAGATAGAGAGATAGAGGGAAGGAAAATAGATAGAGATAGAGATAATGGAGAGATATAGAGATAGAGAGTGAGGGAGAGAGAGAGATAGGGAGAGGTATAGAGGCATAGAGTGAGAGAGATATAGGGAGAGGGAGAGAGAGGGAGAGGGAGAGGGAGAGATAGAGTGATAGAGATATAGAGAGAGGGGAGAGAGAGGTAGATATATAGATGGAGAGAGGAAGAGATAGAGAGGGAGGGGGAGATGAAGAGATAGAGAGAGATGGTAAGAGCAAGTTTGAGATGTAGAGATAGAGAGGAGTGAGAGAGATAGAGAAAGGGAGATAGAGATAGAGAGAAAGAGGGAGAGAGAAGGAGATGGATCTACAAAGGGATAGAGAGACACACATAGATGTGGATAGAGGGAGAGAGATGGAGAGATAGTGATAGACAAATAGAGAGAGGGAGGGAGAGGGGGAGTGGGAGATAGAATGATATAGAGAGAGGGAGAGATAGCTCGATAGAGAGAGGTCATTCAATGGCTAGCTTTCATCTTTAGGGTCAAACATGTAATGTTTAACATTAAAATTTATTAGTTTGTGTTTAATTATTTAGTGTTGATGTTTAGGTTTTAGGTTTTAGCTTCACATTCAGGGCACTTAGATTTCAACATTAGGGAAGAGGAAGGTAGACAAAGAGGGGGGAGAGAATTAGAGTGAGAGAGGTAGAAAGTGTGGGAAGAGAGGGAGAGAGAGAGAGAGGAAAAGAGAGAGTGGGGGTGGAGAGATAGAGAGATAGAGAGGAGAGAGAAGGAGAGGGATAGGGAGAGATAAAGTGATTGAGAGATAGATAGGGGAGAGGGGAAAGGAGAGATAGAGATAGAGAGAGGGAGAGATAGAGGGGAGATGGAAAGACAGTGAGGGAGAGAGAGAAATAAAGATGGAGCTCGAGTGTGGGAGATAGAGAGGGAGAGGGAGAGGGAGAGGAAGAGATAGAGATAGAGATAGAGAGAGGGAATGTTAGAGAAAGAGAGAGGGAGACATAGAGATTGAGAGGGAAATATAGAGAGATTGACATAAAGAGAGTAATATATAGAAAGAAAGAGATGTAGAGAGATAGAGGGATAGAGAAGGAGAGATAGAGATAAAGAGATATAGGGATATATATATATATATATATATATATATATATATATATATATATATATATATATATATATATATATATATATATATATATATATAGGGAGAGAGAGGGTAAGATAGAGATTGAGAGAGGGAGAGATAGAGATAGAGGGATAGAGATAAAGAGAGGAAGAGATAGAGAAATAGAGATGAGGGAGAGATAGAGAGAGAAAGAGGTAGAGAGATAGAGAGATAGAGAGAGATAAAGAGATAGAGATAGAGATAGAGAGTGGGAGAGATAGATAGAGATAAAGAGAGGGAGGGAGGGAGGGAGGGAGGGAGAGGGAGATGGATAGATAGAGATATAAACATAGAGAGGGAGAGAGGGAGAGAGAGAGATAGATATCAAGAAGAAGATAGATATAGAGATAGATATCAAGAGAGAGAGAGGGGGGAGAGAGGGAGAGATAGAGAAAGGGAAAGAGAGAGGGCGAGATAGGTGATGTCCATAATGTGCTCACATTATTTATTTAAATTTTGGCCATGCACTTTTTTCCTTGGAATGGGCTTGGATGACCAAGCCTAAGGATTAGATGTCTATGATACCTCCCAAAGACATGTTTTTCATATTCAATACAATTTTTGAACTTCAATGTTATTAGATTTTTTTGTTTTATAACAAAATTTGATTAAACAACCACCAAAATGATGAGCTAATTCTGATCTTTCTAACCATATATATATATATTTTTAAATATTTTGAATAAGTTAAACTATTTATTTTTATTTCCTTTGAATAATTTCTTAATATTCCTCAATCATATATATATATATATATATATTTTCTTTATAAATTTTGATTTATTTATCAAAAATTGAAAAATATTATATAGGATTATTCTATGCTTCACTCTATACACATTGCTTTTTTTTACATTTTTATTATTTATGTGCAAGTTATGTGACACACACGCTTAGTGATGAAGTTTTTAGGATGCATCCACTTTGAAAAATCATAAAAAAATATATTTAATAAAAATATAAAAAATAAACAACTTGTAGTACTCACTTAGCTACATTTCTACCAAGTAGTTTTGAAAAATATTGATTGCAACAAAAAAAGGAGTGCATACACCAGACACTATGTTATATTTTAGTGATAAAAATGTATACACTTTTGTATGGATGCATCATCTCACCAAACTTAATCTTAGTAGTCTTTTAAAAACCTTAGAAGTTTAGAAACTAGATTTGGAGTACTACAATTCTTATTCTTATCAAGTATTCAAATTTTAAGTGTATGGATCTTGATTTACTCATCCAAGTTTAGTTTTAGCTGATTTTAGGGGAAAAGTGGCCACTTTTGACCTCTCTTTTGTCCCCTATTTCCATGCACTTAAGCCCACCATGTTTCACCTTTGGTGATGGTAGGATTGGTCTCATCCTAGTGGCATGCTTCTATCCTAGTAGTGAATAATCAAATTTCATGTGGTGCATATGTACCATGGTGGGCCCACCATGCTTACACCCACCTAAAATAATTTTCAATAGTGACCTATCATAACATACTCTCACCTTATTCATGTGCTCGACATTCAACTCTCTTATGCAAAGGCCTTCCATGTAGACAATACAAATTAACCTAAAGCTCAAAATCTTTAACATCATGTCAATGCATTATTTAAATAATTGATAATACTATTCTAGGGTTTCTATATATATAATTGATATGATGGCTCCTGTGACTAGCATGTGTGTTGGTAGCACCATTTTTTATGTAAGCATAATCCTAAGAATCTAGTCTAGTTAGTGGTGGATTTATTTAAGGTTGTTGGTCCTTCAAGGAATTTAATATGACATTATTCCCTAAATCTTGTTTTCTAGGGGTTTTACCTATTGTTATCACCTACAATAAAGAATATAGGTTTCATAGTGATTTTTGTCATCCTAAAGAAGCATGTTAGTACTTGCTGGTGATCCACAAAGGTTTTTTGTAATGTTGTAGATGTTTTGAGTCCTATGCAAAGTAATTATAGGAGTTCTAGGTCAACCAAGCAACATCTTCTTAGACTAATGGTGCATTTGTTCCATGGTAGATGTTAGGAATATCTCCAAGTGATTTATGCATGGTAAAAATCATTCCCTCATGCTCTAGTCCTATCTTTGTCCTTGTATAGTCATGTGGATGTGGCCCTTGCCTTATGGTACAAATTATTGATTTAAAGAATATATTATCTTCTTTACCATGTATCCTTCAGGGTTGTATGTGTATGTAAATCATGTGAAGGAGCTTAATATTGATGTGGCATTTTAACTTAGGAATCCATACTAGTATGACTACTATAAAGAGGTAGAAGGCTATATATGTGTAGACTTTTAGATTGCAATCAACTAGTTGGTGAATTGGCTATAGAACAGGGAGAGCAAGATTATATTGTAGGGTGTTCTTGTGTCTTGTAATAATTTTAGGACTTATTTGAATGTTCTAGTTTGGGTTTCAATCCCATTTTGTAATGCCATCTTTGCAATCCCTTAGAGGAGATTATATAGTGCATGGTTTGTTAAGATTTTGAATCTCTCCTTGAATATTTGATTCGATTTTGGGAATGTTAGTCATTATCTTGATAAAATTTGCTAGTTTGTGTACTGTAACTAATTGTTTGACTAATAGGAAGGTTGTAAAATCCATGTAAAGCCTTTCTAAGGTGTCGTTTTAGTTCAATACAAGAACCTTGTCCATTTATTCAAGGATTGTTGATGTAGATTCTAGTGTTTTTGTTATGATTTTATTTGTATTTCATCTTGTATGTGTAGTCTATTAGAATTAGACTGGACAACTGAGAGGGGGGGTGAATCAGTTGTCCCAATACTTTATCACTTGCAATTGATTAAAACATTTAAAGCATGAATCATTAACACATGACCAGAAACAAATAAACACACATGACATAATGATTTTTGATGTGAAACCCAGTTAAGGGAAAAACCACCGTGGGGGTTAACCCACAAAGATTATACTCTATTAAAAGTATTACAATTGAGAATGCACATGCATTAGGGCTCACTGCCTAGAGCTCACCGCTCAAATGAAGGCTCACTACCTTCAGAAAGAATATTACGATGAGTTTGAACTGATGATTAGCATCTACCAATGCAAGGATTTAGTTCTGGTTAAGCACAGAACACTAAATTGATACACTTCATCTTCACTCTGCCCTGTTTAGTGCTCTGCTAACATCTGAACCTTAGATCTCTGCACTTTTTGTACTTATTTCATAGTCGCATCACACACACACAAATCAATTAAATCCATCGGCTATATATATCTGCATCAAGATATTCAATCACTTTTCAGTCGGCTTCAAGAACACTTAGAACTTTGTTGAAGACTTTGCTCTGTCTGCTAGATCCATGCATAACTTGTAATGCAGACCAAAACTTGCATTCACAAATCATCAATCATGTTGGCCACTATCACTGATCATCACAAATCATCCAACTGACAACCTCCATTTATCCGAAACCAAGATCAATTACAAGGTCGGCCTATTCTTCTATTGTCTGCACTGTCAAACTATAACCCCATACTCAGATGCAAATAAATTTTGAATCCTTCATCATCAGAGGTTAAAATTCTAGATTTAGATTGCCCTAACAATCCTTATGACTCCTTCAGATCCACAACATATTCTGATTTACCACCGGAGAGATCCGGACCAAGATACCAGACCTTGTCACATGCTCTGTTTCTGGCTACCCGGACTTAGATAAATTTTGATTCTGACTTCCGGTATGAACAAATTATGTTATGTAGATGAGTGGAATAGTCTTAGTTGCCATCAATGACAACACCTGTCATGCGAAGCAGTGTCTCTTGCCAACAATCTCCCCCTTTGGTATTGATGGCAACACTTAGTGAAAAAATGACTAAGTGTTACTCCCCCTTACTCTATGCTCTTATACTCTCCACTGATTTCGGAGCTCCCCCTTTGCTGGATTCCTCATTTTTAACTTTTCTTCACTCCCCCTTTGACATCACTGGCAAAGGATAGGGTCTGCAAGCCAAAATTAAAAAAAAAATTTGTATACAGTGCCGCATATGTACACCCAATCATTAAGTTATATTTACATAAACTTGAGAATATCTGCAAAACTAATTTTCAATTGCTCAAGTTTAGAGGCCCAACTTCTTTTCATGCCATCTCAAATTGAGATGTGTCCACTCAGTAGAAATGTGTATGCTTCTGCATTTGTCAGATCTGAAGGATCACTTGTCTGAACTACAGTTTGAGCTTCTGATAGCGCATTAAACATTGTTTCTAATCTGGGGACAATCAATCCCCGGAGCTCACACATTCTCTTCACAATATTGCCTTTTTCTTTAACAAGCTTAATTATTTCATCGGTCAAGTTGATTACTTGACATTCCTAACTTATAGGAGAAACTGTTAGAGGATCAAAATTTTGAGATAGATTTGACAATTTTTGTTCTTGCTCCTTTATCTTCTCCTCAATATCCTCACTAACTTTGGGCCAGGATAGACAAAATTTGTATATATCACCTCCATCACTTAGAGCATTTTGAATACTCTTTATACTAATACCAAGTACCATCCTATCATTCCCTATTAGGCTCTTTATTTCACTAAATTTCTTATCCAAAAATTGATTCTTGACTTTAATCTTTGCAGACTTTTCAAAAGACTCAAAGTGTGTACTTACATAATTTACAAGATTCTTTAGATTTCTAGGAGAGTCAGAATAATTCTTCTGGAAGGTTGGCATTATCTTCTCCAATACTCTGGTTGCAAGGCCTAGTAGCTCACTATGTTCAATGTGAGATTTCAACATCTTTTCTCTTGCCTTGGCTTGTGTGAAGGATGCTATCTTCATTACTTGAACCAGAGAGAGAGCATCTAGATTGATTGGTCCTTGAAACAACTCTGGGTCATCAAATTCAAGCATTTCTTTACTCAGGAGACTTTTCACTACATCTGCAGTGTCTCTTGCCACAATTCTTGAACCACCTTCCTTTCCTTGATTTTTCATAGTATCAAGACTATCAACATTTGCACCATCTTCTTATGCTTCACTTTTCTCTATGTCATCTACAACTAGATTCTTTCCTTTGACCTCACTATTTGTAATCTATTCCTGAGGATCTTGTGTAGCAGCAATATTCTCAACATTATCTTCTTTTACAAATTGATTAGGAGAAACTAGAGTATTTCCTGCATCATCAATTTGATCCACCATCTCTGTATATTCTTTGTTTATTTGTTCCTCTTCCAGAACATAGGAGTCATCAACTTTGGTTTGTTACTCATCAGTTTTCATCTTTTCAATATCTGGGATTGATGAATCAATCCCATCACCAGTCTCCTCCTCAACAAATGGAAGATTGTGTCTCTTTAATGCACTTAGGAGTATTTCCTATGTTTCTTTAACTATTTGGTCTAATTCTCCAAGCATTAGTTTGTTCATTCTCTTCTTGCTCCTGAATTCATCCTTCACTTCTTTGAATATCATATTCATTTGAACTTGAGTGATCTGAGGGCATAGTTTTATCAATACATGCTCTCTAAGCTCTATATCCTTGCTTTTTGCATTTTCTTTCCTTAGCTCCAAAATATTTGCAAGACTTGGAGGGATACCAAAAGTTATTTCAATCAGGGCATTTTTATAGATATTCAGACATCTAAAGTTGTTTCCTCTAACACCCTCTTATCTGTGTCACTGTATTCATCATAAAATTTAGTCATGGGTTTCAAATTTCCATCCATAGTGACTGATTTTATTACATCTTTCATGGCAATTGTGGGCTTCTCAACAAATGTATCTGTCTTCTACCTTTTGCTTGCCTTTTTACTTTTGAAGGGCTTCTCCTTAGACACTTTGGTAGCTGTTGTTCCAGAGGCTTTCAACTCTTTTACCTCAGCATCAGAATCTATTTCTTCTTCATCAACTTTTGTGCTCTTGTAGGTTCTTCTAGCCTTTGTTTTCATTCTTTTTCCTTCTTTTCTGGATGATTTACCTTCCAGTATCTCAGGATTGGCAGGTTTTGAAGGAACAGTGGCAGCAACAGAGCTCCTAGTAGTCCTTGATGTGGAAGAGGGTTCCACTAGAGCACTTCCTTGTTTCTTATCTTGTTTCTCTTTCTCAGCCTTTTCAGTTCTTTCCCTGAATTACCTCACAACCTCCTTGGTTAGGCCTATATTTTCAGCCATTTGCTCAACTTCTTTTCTTACTTCCTATTGGTTTCAGGTGTTTTGAGTTCAACATGTAGTTTCATACTTAGCTCCTCGTATGTTCCAAATCTTTGAACTGTTGTGTCCTTTGGCTTTCTCAATAGGTGTTGAGCATAAATATTCAAAATTTTCTCATCAACCTCATAGCCCATAGGCATAATCCATACAGTTCTGGGTTCCAAAGCCTCCATTAGGCACTGATCAGTGTCAACCATAAAACATATTTCATCTTTATATTTCTCCACAACTGACTTGGGAATTCTCTCCCTTGCATGCATCATACTCTAAAAATTCTTAAGATACCCCAGATTGCAATTTTTTGTGTTTTGTAGTCACCAATGTTGTTTAGATAATCTCTAATCTAAATACAAACTGGCTCATCATTAGTCCAGTGTACACCTTTTATTCCAGGTACCTCATTCATAAAGTAGAAGAACAAGCATAGAACCAATGTACCATATTTAAAAGTGTTTTTCTTATCTTTCTTGATTTTGTTCAAATTCCCAATTAGTTGGTTCTACAATAATTCACACAAATCATAATTTGCATTTTCCCTTAGCATCTTGTATGCATCATATATGGCTATTCTAGAAACAGAATTCTCCCTGCTGGAGTGATAAATCTTGTAGCCAATCACCATGGAAGAAAACTTAACATCCGGTTCTATAATATCATTGATGGTCACTGCCCTCTAGTCAAACTTTGCACCGGTTGCATCGGTAACAGTTTGGTTTTTCACAGATTTTCACATGGGTAATCCACCAGTTGAATTTAACCCAGTCACAATTCTGATAACATCCTTGGTAATCTTGAATGATTTTAATAGCCATATGAATTCATCATGCATCCGACTCAAAACATACTGGACCCATTCATCTTCATCGAATGTTGGAAACCTCATAATCTGAATAAAATGTTTGTCAAGTAGTGCCTTATACTCAGGTTTGAGGTTGTGATTTTCATCCCTGAGATGATTCTCAAATAGATCTACATACATTGAGTCCCCAAATTCATCTACATTTGCATGAATATAAACGCTAATATCTTCAACACGCAGCACACCATACAAAACACTTGAAAATGTGCCTAATGGGTCAATTTCTACTGATTTGTGTGGATGATTTTTAAATTTAGGTCAAGGCCTTTTAGTAATATCAACAACTAAAGGTGTAGCCATGGCAAAGATTAAAAGTTCAAAGCTTTATAGATAAATACCTTTTCCACGAAATTAGGGTTGACAGATAAATTCATCGGTCGCACTTCAATTCCTTGTGATCTCAGCTTAGACACTATTCTTCTTTCTCTCTTCAAATGCAAAGTGATTCAAATGAAGAGTGAACACCTTTTTATACTCCACAAAACCTAATTTTCCTTTGTAATAAATGCTCTACCCTAACACATCCAGTTATACTATTTCTTCATGCAATCAGTCCTCAATTGCTCTGTAATTAGTTACATTTGCTTCTTTTCTTCCAGAAGTTTCTTCAAATGTTATGTCATAAGTTTTTCAAGATTCATTCATTGTGCCAGATTTAGGCACCTACTTACTGGCTAGGGAAATTTGATCTTCAATGCAGCTCCCCCTGAGCTAGAGCTCTTGATTTAATTCCCAGAGGAATTGGTAGCACCGGATTCCAGTGCACCAGATTCTGGTGTGGACCCATTGACAACATTCATTTCACTTTTCTTTACCCATGTTTTATTCATCTCATCTTGGATCTTATTCACATCAATTTTGCCCTTGCCTTTGTCTTGTTTCTTCTCATTTGGTTTTTTGTTTATTGGATCTCTTCTTTCATTCTTCTTGTTTTTGCAGAGTCTTGCAATGTGACCAAATCTATTGCAATTAAAGCACACAACATTTCTTTGCTTATATACTTGATTTCCTCTTGATCTGTACTAATTAACCATGTGTCCAAATCCATTGCAAGCAAAATAATAGCCATTGAAAGAGTTGCCATTTCCTCTAATATTGGAATTATTGATTATCATACTTCTACATTCATTTGATCTATGACCATACCTCTTACATTTGAAACATTGACCAGAGAGGTATGGACCATTTTGATTTTCTCTGCTTCTACACTGAGTAACTCTATGACCAAATTTATTGCAATTGAAACAATTGCCATTGAAGGATGGATATCTTTGAGCATTAGGCTATCTTACCAAAGGTCTTCTAGGTCTGCTTCTCTCATTCCTTGGTTGAAAATTTCTTTGTCCAGATCTAGAGCTTTCACCTTTCTCATATCCAAGACCATGCTTGTCATTTGTCTTTTTCTGATCTTCAAGTAGTGCTTCAAGTTTAGCTGAGCTTATTTTGTTGAACTTCTTCTTGTATTCATTTGCAACTTCTAGATCATGTCTGAGAATGACAATTTGCCTCTCAAGTTCTCTCTCATTATTTCTGCATTCTTGTAGATTAGACTCTAAGAGGCCAGCTATTCCATCTAATCTGCAGCATTCTTCAGTTCTTTCTTTTAGGTTTTGATTTAGGTCTTCTTCAGTTTTCTTCCTATCTTCAATTTCCTTGGTTAGCCTCATCACCCTAGATTCCATCTCATGTTTTAGTACTATAACTTCTTTAGCTAACTTCTCACATTCCTTTGTCTTCTCTTTCAGGGCCTTATCCTTATTATTGTCTTCATTATGAGTTCCAAGTTGAAGAGATTGCTCCTTTCTCTTATCATTGGATTTGCTTAATTTTTACTTTAAAGTCTCAATGAAGTCTTCAGCATTTTTAAGATTCTCTTGAAGTTCACCTGCTCTGGACTGAACAAGATCTTCTAAGGCAAGTTTAAGTTGTTCCTGGAGATTGTATTCATCTCTTTTATTGCCTTCCCAGATATTCCTCAAGCTGTTAAAGTTTTTCAAAGGAACCTTGCTTTGATACCAATTGTTAGAATTAGACTAGACAACGGAGAGGGGGGTGTGAATCAGTTGTCCCAATACTTTATTACTTGCAACAATATCACAAAAAACTGATTAAAACATTTCAAGCATGAATCATTAACACATGAGCAGAAACAAATAAACACACATGACACAATAATTTTTGACGTGGAAACCGGGTTAAGGGAAAAACCACGATGGGGGCTAACCCACAAAGATTATACTCTATAAAAAATATTACAATTAAGAATGCACATGCATTCGGGCTCACTGCCCAGAGCTCACCACTCAAAAGAAGGATCACTGCCTACAGAAGGAAGATTACAATGAGTTTAAACTGATGATTAGCATCTACCAATGCAAGGATTTAGTTCTGGTTAAGCACAAAACATTGACTTGATACCCTTCATCTTCACTCTGCCCTCTTTACTACTCTGCTAACATCTGAACCTTAGATCTCTGCTCTTTTCACACTTATTTCATAGTCACATCACACACACACAAATCACTTAAATCCATCGGCTATATATATCCGCATCAAGATATTCAATCACTTTTCAGTCAGCTTCAAGAACACTTAGAACTTTGTTGAAGACTCTACTTTGTCAGCTAGATCCATGCATAACTTGTAATGCGGACCAAAACTTGCATTCACAAATCATCAATCATGTCTTTTCACTTAGGTGCTCATATCTTTTCACTCTTTCATCACCAGAGGCTCAATCTCTAGAATGTAGTGGTCATGGTACTCCTCTTGACTTCCCCAACTCTGTACTTTGATGAGATACATCCTTTGAGAGATTCAAACCTGATTGTTGGACCTTGTTGCATGCTCTATTCTTGCTTACCGAACCAAAACACTCTTCAATCTGACTTCCGGTAAAGACCTATTATGTGCTACGAATGTGTGGGATAAACTTTGTTGCCATCAATGACAACAATGATGAAGCCACACAATGTCTCTTGCCAACAATGTCCCCCTTTGGCATTGATGGCAACACTTAGTGAAAAATGACTAAGTGCCATAGCACACTCCCCCTTGGCTGATGCTCTATTCTTATGTACACTTTTTTCGGAGCTCCCCCTTAGCTATATTCCACATTTTTCACTACTCCTCACTCCCCCTTTGACATCAATGGCAAAGGGTGGAATCCACACACCAAAATTTACAAAAATTAACCTCTACATAGCCACATAAGTATATATACAAGTTATACTTACATATACTTAAGTATATCCACAAAAGTGGTTTTCAACTGGACAAATTTTGTTTCCCAACTCTACTTCATCCTATCCAAAATTGAGATGTGACCACTTAACAAAAATGAAAAAGCTTCTGCCCTCTTTAAGTCTGCCAGATCACTGGTCCGGGCTGTAGTTTGAGCATCAGTTAGGGCTTCATGCATTGCCTCTAACTTAGGGATAATTATCCCTCTTAGTTCACTCATTCTTCTTATTCTATTCTTCTTTTCCTTCTCAAGCCTCTTTATCTCATTTATAGTGGCAATAGCCTAGCACTCTTGATTCATTATGGATGAGGTGAGAGGATCAAAACTCTGGGATAAACTTGATAGTTTACCCTCTTGTTCTTCCACCTTCTTTGCAATGTCTGTTGTCACTGTGGACCAAGATAAACAAAATTTGTATAATTCTTTGCCATCTTTAAGAGCATTTTCTAGGCTCTTTATTCCAATATTCAGATTTCTCCTATCATTTGCTATGAGCCCCTGTACTTCAAAGAATCTCTTACCCAAAAACTCTTTCCGGACTTTCTCTTTTGCTGATTTCTCCAAAGAATCAAAATGTGTGCTAACATAATTAACAAGAGATTTTAGATTACCGGATGAGGAGGCTGAAAGATCCTTTTGGAAGGATGGCATGATTTTCTGTAGCACACCGGATGCCATCTCTATTAGCTCACAATATTCCATGTGAGACTTTAGAAGCTTTTCTTTTAATTTAGCTTGAGCAAAAGATGCTACCTTCATTGTCTGGACCGGAGAGAGGGAGTCAAAACTGAGTGGTCCATGAAATAGTTCTGGTTCATCTATCTCCATTAATTCCTTGGTCAAGAAATTCTTTACTGCTTCTGTAGTGTCTCTTGTCAGAGACTTCTTTCCTTTTGCAGCCTCAAAGCTATCATCAAAGAACTTCTCTGTTTGTTCTTCTTCTCTTCCCTTTTTCCCTTCTTGACTTGCTTTCTCCTCTTTTCTTGCTTCTCCTTCAGTTTCGGAGTCTACTGGGGGATCCAGAAGAGAGATGTTTACTTCTTCATGGACTTCCTCTTCCAGATTAGAGGAATCCAAGTCCTTAGACTTCTCCTCACTTATCTCCTTTAACTCTTCTGCAATTTTCTCAGTAGAATCTTCCTTTGATGCACTTAATCCTTCAACATCCATGGCATAAGGTTCATCACTTATATCCTCTATAATAGGAAGATTGAATCTTTTATATGCATTCTAGAGGATGTCTTTAGTCTCTTTTGCCACCTGATCAATCTCTCTGAGCATAAGCTTGTTCATTTTGGCTTTGCTCTGGAACTCATCCTTGCAATCCTTGAAGATCATGTTCATTTGTTTTGGAGTGATGGAAGGATAGAGTTGAATAGCTATTTGTTCCTGGATCTCCAAATCCTTTTCCTTGGCATTGTCTTTTCTGAGTTCAAGTACTTTCTCTAAACTCTTGGGGATTAGAGAGATGATTTCAATGAATGCTTTATTATATATGTTTAAGTACTTAATTGTAGCTTCTTCTAAGATCCTTTTGTCTATGTCACTATACTCATCATAGAATTCTGTCATTGGTTGCAGATTCCCATCCACAGTAACTTCCTTGATGACATCATCTATGGAGAGAGTAGGCATTTCAACAAATTCTTTTGCCTCTTCTTCTTTGTTTGCACTGACAGAGGATTCACCTGATGATTTCTTCTTCCTCATTTTCTTAATTTCCTCATCGGTCTCTGTTTCTTCATCATCCTTTTGACTTGAGTAGGATCTTGTAGCCTTGGTTTTTGTTCTCTTTTCTCCTTTTCTAGATGACTTTGCTTCCAGTTTGGAGGATTTAGAGCTCTTAGAGGTGGTAGGTGCATAACTCTTTGAGGATCTAGTCCGGGAGGGGGCTTGCACCGGATCACTTTCTTTTTCTGCATCTTGTCTCTCTTTCTCTTCTCTTTCTAGTTTCTCTCTATTTGCATCAACTGCCTCTTTTGAAATGCCAAATCTTTTGGCAACTTCTTCTACTTCTCTTCTTACTTTTCTTTTCATCTCCGGTTGTCTTAGCTCAACATAAATTTTCACACTCAATTCTTGAAAGGTGCCAAACCATTCTACCTTAGGGTCCTTAGGTTGACTCAGTAGGTGTTGGACATGCAGTTCTAGGATTTTCTCATCCACCTCATAGCCCATTGGCATAATCTAGACTATTCTAGGCTCTACTACCTCCAATAGGCATTGATCAATGTCTACCATAAAACACACTGTATCTTTATATATTTCAACTATTGTCTGTGGAATTCTTTCTCTGACCTACATCATACCTTGGAAATTCTTGAAATATCCCCAGAGAGCTGTGCTTTGAGCCTTGGCATCACCAAGCCCATACATATAATCTCTAATTTGTATGGCAACTGGTCTGTCATTTTGCCATACCCAACCATTGGATACGGGTAGCTCATTCATATAGTAAAAGAAGAGACAAAGTATCAAGCCACCGTACTTAAATGAGTTCTTCTTATCCTTCTTTATTTTCTGCAAATTTTCCAATAGTTGGTTTAGGAGAAGCTCACAAAGATCATAATCAACATTTTCTCTTAGCATCTGATAAGCAGTGTATATTATTGTTCCAGACACAGAATTCTCCATACTGGAGTGATATATTTTATAACCAATTATCATGGAAGCAAATTTGATATTCAGATCTGTGATATCCTCTACTGTCATTGCTCTTTTGTCAAATTTTGATCCGGTAGCCTCACTTACAGTTTGGTTCTTGATCGATTTGAGAGAAGGCAACCCATTGGATGAGTGCAAACTAGTTACTGCCTTGATTGTATCCTTGGTTATCTTGAAGGGCTTCAACAACCATATGAAGTTATCATGAATTCTACTAAGAACATACTGGACCCATTCATCTTCTGTAAAACAGGGGAAATGGATGCAATGTCCAAAGTGCTTATCTTGGATGGCCTTGTATCAAAGTTTGAGTTCAAAGGATTTATCTATTAGTTGTTTATGGTAGATATCCATCATCTTGGATTCTCCAAATTCCTCAATATTGGCGTGTATGTATACCCTAACATCTTCCACGTGTAGAACTCCATGCGGAATGCTAGAGAAGGCGCCTAAGGGATCAACTTCTATGGATTTGTAAGGATGTTTCTTGAACTTTGGGCGCGACCTATAAGTAATCTTAACAACATTTGGAGAAGCCATCTTGCAAAAGATTCAAAGAGAGATATCCAAGAATGGAAATACCTTTTTACGCTTCTAGGGTTCATAATATGAGCGAAAAAGATTACTAGTTGCGTTGGATTTTGCGGTTGATCTTTGAGAGGGTTGAGGCAGTCTTGTTGCAAAGATCTTTCTTTCTTCTTCTCTAATGCAAGTGAGCAAATGATGAATAAAAGAACCCTTTTATTTCTGTGCAAACCCTAAATTGATATTGCAATAAATGCACAACTTAAGTCATTTTAGTTGCCTTGTTCTCCTTGTTCTGAGAGAGATCTTTCCGGATTACTGAGATGCACTTAGAATGATAATTTATGATGTATCTTCCTTCCATGAATCATCCCATTTATCCGCAAATCAAGGTATTTCAATTTTGAATCATACTGGATCTAACTGTGAAGATCCTTCTTTTACCAAAAGGCTATCAAACCAGATCAATCTTGGAAGATTAGACTCTTCAAATCTCCTTGCGGATCTTTCATATTTTTACCAAGGGTCATTTAGATATCTCTTTGAGAACTCTTCAATCCACAATACTCCATGTGCCAATCTTAGGCACCGATTGACTAGCTGGGGGAATTTGTTTTCCTTTGTGACTCCCCCTGAGCCAAAGCTCATCTAATTTAGTTTTCGGAAGGAATATCAGCACCAGATTCTGGTACGGATCCATCTCCAATATTTTATGTATTTCTCTTCACCCAAATCTTGTTCATCTCCCTTTGAACTTCATCCGCATTTACTTTTCTTTTTCCTTTGTCTTGATTTTGATTATGATGCATTGGACCCTTTTTATCCTGATTCTTACTTCTACAGAATTTGGCAATATGACTGGATCTATTGCAGTTGTAGCAAACAACATTTCTTTACACATTTGACTGATATCCTCTTGATCTACATTGATAAGCCATATGTCCCATTCTATTGCAAGCAAAGCATCTACCATTGAATGAATTGTTTGTTTGCATATTTCTACATTCATGAGATTTGTGATCATACCTTTTGTAGTTAAAACACTATCCAGAGAAGGACGAATTAGTCTGATTCATTCTTCTTTTGCACTGATTTGCTTTATGACCAAAGTTATTGTAGTTGTGGCAGTACCCATTGAAGGATGGATATCTTTGAGCATTTGGTTGCCTTACCAGAGGTCTTCTAGGCCTGTTCCTTGGATTTCCTGATCCAAAGTTCTTCTGACTAGATTTAGAGTTTTCACCTTTCTCATACGCCAAGCCATGCTTGTCATCTACCCTCTTTTGGCTTTTAAGAACTTCAAGTTGAGCAGAGCTTATCTTGAATTTCTCTTTGTATTCATTTGCAGTTTGAAGATCCTTTTTAAGAGTGTCTATCTGATTCTCAAGTTGTTCTTCATTATCTCTAGCTTCTTCAAGACTAGATTCCATATGCCTGATTATTCTATCCATTTTGTGGCAGTCTTCTAACTTCTCCTTGAGAGATTGTTTTAGATTATCTTCAATTTTTCTTTTCTCTTCAATTTCTTGGGTGAATTTCATAACCCTGATTCCAGTTCATGCCTTACCATAATGACCTCTTTTGATAGCTTCTCACATAACTTGTTTTTCTCATTCAGATCTTTATTTCTATCATTGGCTTCACTTTGACTTGCTAATTGTTGAAGTAGTTCCTTTCTCTTTTTCACAGAGATACTTAGTTTTTCTTTGAGTTCATTAATGAAATCATCAGCTTGTTTGAGTCTTTCCCTTAGCTTATTGACTTCAGAGTGAGATTACTCAAGATCATCTAGGGCAGATTGAAGTTATTCCCTCATACCATACATATCCATTGAGATTCCCAGATCTTCCTCAAGCTGTTAGGCTCTATTTGGAGGAACTTAGCTCTGATACCAATTATTGGAAACAAGGTAGATAACTAAGAGGGGGGGTGAATTAGTTATCTTAAATATTTCAACTTTCTGTTCTTCTTTAACAATTAGTGCAACATTAAAACATATAAGCAAACATAACCATGAGAGTAGAAATAAAATCAACACACATAACACAATGATTTTGACATGGAAAACCCTGTTAAGGGAAAAACCATGGGGTGACTAACCCAAGATTGTATTCTTTGTTAAAAGAATAAGAAGTACAAGTGGCACTTGCCAATTAGGGCTCACTGCCCGAGCACACTGCTCACAAGAGGCACACTGCCTACAAAAGAATCACTGTCTACAAGGATATAGAAGGTAACTAGATGTTTGAACTGAAGAGAGGCATCCACATATGCTGAGGTTCAATTCTAGTCAGGCTCAATATACTGATCTACTGCACTTCATGCTTCCTCTATTTTAGTGTTGTTGTTCTGTCACATACTGGACTTGTATAGCTGCTTTCACACTTCCCTCTGCCTTTTGTCACATACTATTCCATACACAACACCCTTCATACCTAAATCCATTTGGTATATATATCCGCACCAAGGATTTCAACCTCTTTCTAGTCGGCAACCGGAATACTCAAGATATTTACTAAATACTAGTTTGTCGGCTGAATCCATGCTTAACATGTGATGCGTATCAAAAATAGAGACATAGAAGTCATCAATTATGTCAGCCAACCATGAATGATTCCTCAAGAAGCTTGATCACCATCAATTTCTCATCCGGATTAATATCTGATGCTCTGTCGGTTAGTTCTTCCTCAATCTACTCTACCTGTCAGGAACCCAACACTTAGGTGCTCATATCTTTTCACTCTTTCATCACCGGAGGCTCAATCTCTGGAATGTAGCGGTCATGGTACTCCTCTTGACTTCCCCAAGTCTGTACTTTACTAAGATACATCCTCTGAGAGATCTAGACTTGATTGTCAGACCTTGTTGCATGCTCTGTTCTTGCTCACCAGACCAAAACACTCTTCAATTTGACTTCCGGTAAAGACCTATTATGTGCTACGGATGTGTGGGATAAACTTTGTTGCCATCAATGACAACAATGATGAAGCCACACAGTGTCTCTTGCCAACATCACATGCTCTATTTCGGCTACCCAGACTTAGATAAATTCTGATTCTGACTTTCAGTATGAACAAATTATGTTATGCGGATGAGTGGAATAGTCTTAGTTGCCATCAATGACAACACCTATCATGCAAAGCAGTGTCTCTTGCCAACATAGTCCACCTAGCTTATGTGTATAAATGCAATGTTTGGTTCTTCTCACCATCCTCCTTTGTATGGTATTGTCATGGATTGCACATGCTTTACCCTTTGGTCTTGATATTCCATTTTATATCCCATACAAGATCAAGGCATCAATTCATTATTGATCTAGTCTTTCACCATACCCTACACAAATTAGAAAAAGAATAAATATTTTAGTACATTAGTATTTATTATTATTTTTAGCATTGCATGTCTTATTGGTCTAGCAATACACATCACTAGAAATCCCATCCAGGTAGCATCCTTAGAGAAACATGCATTGTTGTCTATTTTACAATGATTCATGAAGTGAGGTCCTCAATATAATACATCCTTCATGGTACAAGTATAGAATATCTTTGGTCACATGCATGAAATGTGTTTCTACTTAATGGATATTTAAGGTCTTGATAATGATAATCTAACACATAGATGCTTAGTGATAGTTAATTAGAGTCTTCTTATGCATTGGGTATGGTTTGTCTTAAGACCCACTATTGTTTACTTATATTGTAAGGAAAAACTTAGGGAGTACCCTGTTGGGATGAAAAAAATCTAGCTCCCAAACATGCATATTTTTGCCCCAAATCCATAAAAAATCCTACTTTGTGCCTTTGTTGTTAAACCCATCATTTATACCTAATCTGAGATAATTTCCATGGGTTCCCTTCATTAGGTTTCCATATGTTTGCCTTTTGAAATGCAAGGAAGAAACCCTAAAAAATGACTGAGTCAAAAATTCTAAGTCTTTTCCTTGTATTTTCTACCTTTTTCGGAGTGTCAGAGTTTCGAGTTCTAATCTTCCATCGTGCCATTTCTATTGGCATTGAATCCCATCTTTATTCCTTGAAAAATCATCTAAGTATTTTAGGAGTCAGAGGTCGTGCTTGCGGATCTTTGTCTTCTTCAGAGCATATGTTAATGGGGAGGCCCGACTGTTGAATTCCCCCAAGGGTTTTGAAAATTTTCTAAGTATTACGGATTTCAGAGGTCAGAGTGGTGGTCTTTTGTCTTCTTCTGAAGCAGATGGAAGGTGAAAGGTCCAATCACCAAAGTTCACTGAGCTTTAAAGTTCAAAGTGTTTCAGACATCAGAGGTTGGGAGGTTTCTCTTCCTCTTTCCTTTTTGAAGGCGGAAGAAAGAAGGTCCGAGGCCTAATCCTTGACGACCTTCATTTCTTCTATGTATTTTGGGATCAGGTGGTTCCTTTCTTCTCTTCCAAAATGAATGATGCATGGTGAATGCCCGATCGTTGAAGCCTGATGATTTTCCTTTATTCCTTTCAGGATTGGGGTTTCCTTCTTCACCTTTTCAAAAGCTGATTGGTGGGTTTGCTGACAAAGGAAAAGAGGAGAACACAGAAGTTTGAAAGGAAAAGTTTCTAAGGAAACAAAAGAAAAATAAAGTCTTGGTCAGTGAAACCTTTGGTTTGTGAACTCTTGGTTTCGTTGATAAGGATTTTCGTCGACAACAAAGGGAAAAATAGAGATAAGTGCAAAGTCAGCAAGGAAGGTGAAGAGATAAAGAAAAGAAGGTTCATCGCAGGGGAAGATTCTCGATAGAGGAAAAGATAAAGTGAGTGAAGGATGGATAAATGGAGAAAGAAAAAGACAAAGGAGAAGATGGAGAAAAGGAAACAAGTCTTCATCAGAGAAAGGGGAAGTTCGTGAACCGATAAGTTTGTCGATGGACAAGTTTGCCGCAGGGAAAATTTACTGATAAAGGATAAAAGATGGAGGAAAAAGAGGAAAGGAGAGATGAAGTGGATGGTTCACCAACTTCATATTTTGTTGATAAGGCAAATAGGGCTAATGGATGAAGATGAAGTGGTGAAGGAAGAAAAGGAGGATTTCTCCATGGTTTGTGAAAATGAAAAATTGTCGATAAAGGAAATGAAGAATAAAAAGAAGGGAAAAATAATAAATAGCCTTTTTTAAAGAAATAGAGAGTTCATGAACCTGATGGTTTGCCGACTGAACAGTTTTCCATCCAGCAAATTGGCCAACAAAGAAAGGAGGCACCTAATGTAGAAAAGAAGATAAAATCCATATCCAAATGGCCCGATAAAGATGAAAGATGAAGATCAACCAAGAAGAATTTCAAAATTTTCAAGTACAACCATATTCAAAGGGGGCCTATAAGGGATAATTGAACAACATTTTTAAAGTGTTGTAAAAGCTTTAAGGGGGACAATTTCCTGAAATTGTGCCATAATTATAGGGTAATACATGTAGATTGGTACCCAACAATTAATATGTTGTAGGCCAAGGTCGCATAGGTGGTTGTTTAAATAGTAAAAATATTCAATGTGCCTGCACACCTGGAGGACAAAATTGATAAAATGGATTTGCAAGTACTAAGATATAGATTCAAACCTTCTCTCAATAATATAGATTCAAGTACTAAGATATAGATTCAAACCTTCTCTCAATAATATAGATTCAAGTACTAAGATATAGAGTCAAACCTTCTCTCAATAATGGATTTGCAAGTACTCAAGGTGTGTGGGCAATCTTCTTCTATAGGTTTTTAGACATGCCATGGTATGGACATCCTTCAAATGATGTGGATTTTATGACATAGCAATTGGCCAATTTTAATGCAGCATGGCTATACGTGTTGATTTGGTTTTAGCGCTTGGATCTGTGTGGTGACAAAAGGCTATATATGCACATTTTAGAGATGGTGGTGGGGGTTGGTTTTTTAGGTGTGATCTCCAAAATACATATATAGGTGTAGAAAGTTGTAGAGCAACCATTAAAATGCTAGTTCAACTCATTGAGGAGTGCAGATTCATGAAGTCAAAAGGGTTGATATTGTATATGATTCTTGTTGTAGAATGTCTCTAGGTCATTAGGTGTGTACCCAGGAAGATTTCTTAGTCACGGTTGAGTATTTTCCTTTGCCATGTTTGATGACAAGAATGTAATATTGGGTTAGATGAAGGTGACAACATTCTAAAAATATTGCAAGATTTGTAATAATCACTCTCATGTTATATATGGTTATATGTAGTTGTATTTTGGAATACTAAGTATGTTCTGTTCCAAGATCTCATATTCTATGGTGTATGCAAATAAATAGCTCATTGTTCTTTTGGTTTCAGTTTGTTGTTTTCTTGATGAACTAAGACTCTATTACCCAAAAAATAGGCACCAGTTTGGAGCCATTCATACCAACCTCATGTCATTTAAACAAACAAAATATTTACCAGCATTTTAAGGAAAAAACCCACTTTCATGTGCATGAATATTCACACAGTTTGCATAAGCTATATAGGGGTTTTGTGACAACTAGTTGTTCTTGGTTTACTGATAGTTTTGGGGCCAAGACAATGATTTGGGTTTGGTTGTTCATTTATTTTTAGTTGTTCATCTAGTTTTGAAGTCAATACCTATTAAGGTATACCCCTTGGAATATCCCTCCAGAGTCTAAGTTGAGATCAAAGTGTAGAGGAGTCTGTCCACTCCTATCTAGTGGCCAAAATCACCTTTATCTTGGTAATGAACCCCTTTTCACTTCCTTGACGACATCCCTAGCCTAGGAGTGAGTAAGTGTTCTAGGAATTAGGCTTAGCAATTATGGGACCCAATAGAATGGCATTGTTATCGAGGACAATTTAAGGGTTCAAAGGAATTGAATACTCTGTTGGTGAGCTAAATCCAAAATTGATTTGTGGCCTTGAAGATCAGTCACACTTCAAGGAATTCCTCTTTGGAAGAGGTGGCGACTTTACTGTCAAAGAACATAAGTTTGTTATTTCCACCTCTTATTGTTGTTGGTGATTTGAAGACCCCATTTCAAGGTGCAACAGTTGGTGAATTAAAGGTACACATAGTTTTCTTTTTGACCTTTGAAGTTTGTTGTTCTTGTCATGTTGAAGGAACAAATTTGTCTCCCTCTTTTTTCCCTACTTTGTAGAATGCTTTAGTTATGGCCAATTGGTATGAACATGGATATGTTGGCAAGAGACACTATATGGATTCATGGTTGTTGTCATTGATGGCAACAAAGGTCATCCCACATATCCGCAAGTCATGATATGTCTCTACCGGAAGTCAGGTTGAAGATTGTTGTGGTCCGGTGAACAAGAACAGAGCATGTGGCAAGGTCCGACAGATTGGTCCGGATCTCTCAGAGGAAGTGTCTTGGTGTAGTGCGGATCTGGGGAAGTCAAGAGGACTATCTTGAGTGGTATATTCCAAGGATTTAGCCTCCGGAGTTGGACAAGGAAAAAGATATGAATAGTTGAGTACCGGATTCCTGAGAGACAGTGAAAACAGAGGAAGAACTGACTGACAGAGTATCAGACTACTTTCCGGATGTGTTACAGATGATGATAAAGGTTGCGGAGGCATGAATCATGTTTGGCCGACATAATTGATGATATCTACAAGTATATGCTTGATCCGCATTGCTTGGTGAGCAAGGATTCAGCCGACAGAACTAAGTTTGTAAGAAACTAGACTGTTCCGGATGCCGACTAGAAAGGTGATGAAATTACTTGTGCGGATATATATAGAGGATGGATTTAGTTGTAAAGTGCAAGCAAGGTGTGAAGGGATATGCGAACAAGTCCAGAGCAGAGCAGAAGTAGCAAGAAAGATCCGGTATGTGAAAGGATAGCAGACTAAAGAACAAAGGAAAGATGAAGTGCAGCAGATCAGTGTACTGAACCTAACCGGAACTGAACTCCAGCATATGCAGATGCTTCCAATCAGTTCAAGACTGTGATTCTTATCACTTTGTAAGACAGTGTGTCTTCTCGTAGGCAGTGAGCCTCTTGTGAGCAGTGTGCTCGGGCAGTGAGCCCTAATTGGCAAGTGCCATTTTTGTAACTTCCTATTCTTCTAACAAAGAATAATTCTTGGGTTAATCACCCCGTGGTTTTCTCCCTTAACAGGGTTTCCACGTCAAAAATACTGTGTCATGTGTTTCTTATTTCATGGTTAATGTTTTGTGTTTGATTTTATGCTGCTTCAATTAAAAGGAAAGTTCAATAAAGGAAATAACTAGGATAACTGATTCACCCCCCCCTCTCAGTTATCAACAATTGGTATCAGAGCTAAGTTCCTCCTAATAGAGCCTAACAGCTTGAGGAAGATCTGGGATTTCAAATGGATGCATATGGTTTAAGGGAGCAACTCAAGACTGCCCTTGAGGATCTTGAACAGTCAAATTCTGAAGTCAGTGAATTAAAAGAAAGACTCAAACAGGCTGATGAATTCATGAGGGAATTAAAAGACAAATTAAGTCTCTCTATGAAAAAGAGAAAGGAGCTGCTCCAACAGTTGGCAAGACAAAGTGAAGAGAGCAATACAAATGAAGAATTGACTGAGCAAACCAAGTTATGTGAAAAGTTATCAAAAGAAGTCATTATGTTAAGACATGAAATGGAATCAGGAACTATAAAGTTTACTCAAGAGATTGAAGAAAAAAGAAAGGCTGAAGACAATCTAAGACAATCTCTTAAGGAAAAATCAGAAGAATGCCACCAGTTGGACAGGATTATCAGACATCTTGAATCTGATCTTGAAAATGCCAAAGATAATGAAGAAAAACTTGAGGATCAAATTACCTCTCTCAAAAGAGACCTTCAAACAGCAAATGAATATAAAGAGAAATTCAAGATAAGTTCTGCTCAACTTGAAGTTCTTCTTGGAAGTCAAAAGAGGACTGATGACAAGTATGGTTTGGGATATGAGAAAGGAGAAAGCTCAGGATCCGGTCAGAGGAATCTTGGATCAGAAAATCCAAGGAGCAGGCCTAGAAGACCTCCGGTAAGACAGCCAAATGCTCAAAAATATCCATCCTTCAATGGATACTGCCACAGCTGCAACCATTTTGGTCACAAAGCTAATTAGTGCAGAATGAGAATGAATCAGATTAATTCATCCTTCTACGGACAGTGCTTCAACTGCAAAAGGTATGGACACAAATCCCATGAATGCAGAATTATGCAAGTAAACAAATCATTCAAAGGTAGATGCTTTACATGCAATAGAGTAGGTCATATGGCTAATCAATGCAGATCAAGGGAATATCAGTCAAATATGCAAAGAAATGTTATTTGTCAAATCTGCAATAGGTCCAGTCATAATGCTAAAGTCTGCAGAAACAAGAACCAGGACAAAAGAGGTCCGGTGTATAATCAGAATCAAGACAAGGGTAAACAAAAGATGAATGCGGATGAAGTTAGGAATCAGATGAGCAAGATTTGGGTGAAGAAAAGTTCAGAGAATGTAGAGGTTGGATCCGCACCAGACTCTGGTGCTGATATTTCTTCCGGAAATTAAAAAGTGAGCTCAGGCTCAGGGGGAGACTCAAAGAAAATCTTGTTCCCCCAGCCAAACAAGTGGTGCCGGTTGTGGCACAAGATGCGGATCAAAGGGTTTGTAGATATGAGTCTTGAGATACTTCAGTCAAGTTTTCAGAGGTCCGCATGGAGTTATGAAGAAGCTGTGATCGATCAAGTAAGACCTGTTCAGGGAAATGCTCCGGAATGATAAAAGATTACAAAAAGATCCGGAGAGATCCGGAAATGCACGATCTTGTTCTGCGGATTGGACAGAGTATTTGGGATGTTCTTGTAATGTGTTACCTTGATTTATTTATGATTTAAAGATCCGGATGATATTCAGTGATCAGGACTAATCCGGGATACTCCAAGCTGTCCAGACAGGGCAAACCGGAATAATGCAGGTGAAGCATTTATTGCAGACCAGATATTAGGGTTTGCGGAGCAATATAAGGGATTTCTCAAAAGTTATCTGCTCATTCTACACTTGAGAAGAAGCGAATAGTGGAGCTCTGCAACAAGGTTCATCAAGCACACCAAGGATCTCCTGCCGAAGCTATTGCATAAAGAAATCAATCCAACCACTCCGTGCAAACCGAAGACGCATAAGGTATTCTTCGTTTTTCATTGCCTCACTGCAAATCTTTGAAGAATGGCTACTCCAAACATAGTTAAGATCTCTGATAGACCTCGCCCCTCATTCAAGAAACATCCCTACAAATCATTGGAAGTAGATCCACTAGGAGCCTTCTCTAGTGTTCCCCACGGAGTTTTACATACTGAAGACATTAGGGTTTACATACACGCAAACATTGAGGAATTTGGGGAATTCAAATTAAGAGACCTCTATCACAAGCAACTGATAGACAATGCTTTTGAGCTCAAACCAGAGTATAAGGGCATCCAGAAGAAACAATTTGAGCAATTTATTCATTTCCCTAGCTTTGAAGAAGATGAATGGGTCCGGTATGTACTGAGCAGGATGCATGACAACTTCCTTTGGCTAGATAGACCCTGTAAGATCACAAAAGAAGCAATTAGAGCAGTAACTGGTCTATACTCTTCCGGAGGGGTACCTATCCTCAAATCTGTCAAGAACAACGTTGTAACTGAGGCCACCGGATCAAAATATGATAAGAGGGCAATGACCATTGAAGATATTTCAGATCCGGATATCAAATATGCATCAATGATAATAGGATACAAGATCTATCACTCCAGCAGGGAGAATTCTGTATCCGGAACTGCAATATACACAGCCTATGAAATGCTAAGAAAGAATGCAGAATATGATCTTTGTGAACTACTACTAAGCCAATTAATGGAAAATGTACAGAAAATCAAGAAAGACAAGAAGAACTCCTTTAAGTATGGTACTCTCATTGTATGTCTATTCTTTTACTTCATGAATGAGCTACCCGGAACAAGTGGATGGGTATGGCAGAATGACAAACCTGTTGCAGTCCAGATAAGAGACTATTTGCATGGACTTGGGGATGCAAAAGCGAGAAATACAGCTCTATGGGGATACTTCAAAAACTTTCAGAGCATGATGCAAGCAAGAGAGAGAATTCCCCAGTCTCTCATTGAGAAATACAAGGACTCAGTGTGCTTTATGGTTGACACTGATCAGTGCCTAATGGAGGCAGTGGAGCCAAGGACTGTCTGGATCATGCCCATGGGGTATGAAGTGGATGAACAAATAGTGGAGCTGCATGTTCAACACATGCTAAGTCAGCCCAAAGATCCAAAGGCAGAAAGGTTTGGAACCTTTGAGGAGCTGAGTGTGAAATTACATGTAGAACTCAGGGAACCTGAGATTAAGAGAAAAGTGAGAAAAGAAGTAGAGCACATTGCTCAAGGCCTAGGCATCTCAAAAGAGGCACTTGATGCTAGCCGGGAAAAGAGGAGAAAGGCTGAGGAAGAAGAGAAAAGCAAAGAAAGTGCTCCGGTTGAAACCCCCACCCGGACCAGATCATCAAAGAGATCTGCACCTTCCACAACCAAAAGCTCAAAACCGGAAGTCCAGGCATCCGGTAAAAGATCCAAGACAAAAGCATCAAGGGCTTATGAAAGCCAAAAGGATGAAGAGGAAACAGAATCAGATGAGGGAGTAAGAGAAGTAAAGAAACAGAAGAAGAAAGGATCCGGTAAGCCCTCCACAGGCCAAGACAAGGATGAAATGGCAGAGGTAACTGGTGAAGAGCCTACTCTGTCACTAGAGAGCATAATCAAGTCAGTCACGGTGGATGGAAACCTTCAACCAATGACTGAATCCTATGATAACTTCAGTGAGGCAGACCAAAAGACTCTGCAGGAAGCCACAGTTAAATATCTGAACACATACAATAAGGCTTTCATTGAGATCATATCTCTCATTCCTAAAAGCCTAGAGAAGGAAATGGAAGTAAGAAAGAATAATGCTCATGCCAAAGATCTTGAGATCCGGGAGCAGATAGCTATTCAGCTATATCCTCAAATTGATCCCAAGATAATGAATATGATCTTCAAGGACTGCAAAGATGAGTTCAGAAGTAAAGCCAGGATGAATCAGCTCATGCTTGGTGAGACTGACAAAGTGGCACAAGAGACAGAAGAGATCCTCCGGAAGGCCTTCAAAAGGTTCAATCTTCCTGTTGTAGAGGACTTAGGTGCAGAAACAGCTGCTGATTTGGAATCTTCTGTTCCGGAAGAAGTGAGCCCTGAACAGACAAGTGAGGACTTGGGACCCTCTGCTCCAGAAGAAGTGGCCCATGAACAAGCAAGCATCTCTCCTCCGGTTTCCCCTACAGTCTCCGGATCCAAAGAAGAAGAGCAATTGCAGGAGAAGGAAGCAGTGGTGACAGACAAAGAGGTTGACAGTTCTAAGACTGCAGAAGAAAAGAAACATCTGTCTCCGGCAAGAGACACTGCACAAACTGTTCAACAATTTTTGAGCAAAGAAACTCTAGAGATTGATGAACCGGAGCTTCTAAAAGGTCCATTTGATTTTGACTCTCTCTCTCCGGTACAAACAATGAAGATAGCTTCATTTGCAAATGCCAAGGCAAATGAAAAGCTTCTGAAGTCTCATATGGAAGACTGTGAGTTGATAGAGGCTGCTTCCGGAGTACTTGTAAAGATCATGCCATCAATCCAGATAGATCCGACAGCCTCCACTTCCGGTAATCTAAAAACCTTAGTCAGCAGTATTGATACACATTTTAATTCTCTAGAAAAATCAGCTGAAGAAAAGGTCCGGAAGGAATTTTTGGATAAGAGATTTTCTGAAATATTAGAATTAATCTCTAAGGATAGGAAGATTGTAAGCATTGGAATAAAGAGCTTAGAGAATGCTCTTAAGGATGGCGGTGACATCTACAAATTTTGTATATCTTGGTCAAAGGCAACAGCTGCAATTGACAAGAAAATAAAAGAGGAACAGGACAAGCTTCAAAGCTTATCTCAAAGTTTTGATCCTCTCTCTTCCTCTATAATAAATCAAGAATGTCAGACTATTGCAGTCTTGAATGAAATAAAGAATCTTGAGAAGGAGAGGAAGAACATTACCAACCGGATGGGAGAACTTAGAAGGATTATAGTCCCTAAGTTGGAAACTATGCATGAGGCCATCAGTGATGCCCAGACCACCGCCCATACAAAAGATCCGACAGATCTCAGGCGGGCAGAAGCTTTTGCATTTTTGTTGAGTGGTCACATTTCAATCTTGGACAGAATGAAGCTAAGTTGGGCTACTGAAATGGTTCAACTGCAGACATCCTTTGCAGACATTCTGCAGTATATGTGAGTATGTAAATATGCGGCTATATATAG
The DNA here is from genome assembly GCA_027924645.1 of Cunninghamia lanceolata. Classification (NCBI taxonomy): domain Eukaryota; kingdom Viridiplantae; phylum Streptophyta; class Pinopsida; order Cupressales; family Cupressaceae; genus Cunninghamia; species Cunninghamia lanceolata. Next base: position 344,357 of record BSBN01001666.1, read on the forward strand.
AAAATTTTTGAAAATTTTGGTGTGCGGACCCTACCCTTTGCCATTGATGTCAAAGGGGGAGTGAGGAGCAGTGAAAAATGAGGAATCCAACTCAGGGGGAGTTCCGGAAATTGTATACAAAGACAGAGCATCAGCAAAGGGGGAGCATAGTGTAAACACTTAGTCATTTTTCACTAAGTGTTGCCATCAATGCCAAAGGGGGAGATTGTTGGCAAGAGACACTATATGGATTCATGGTTGTTGTCATTGATGGCAACAAAGGTCATCCCACATATCCGCAAGTCATGATATGTCTCTACCGGAAGTCAGGTTGAAGATTGTTGTGGTCCGGTGAACAAGAACAGAGCATGTGGCAAGGTCCGACAGATTGGTCCGGATCTCTCAGAGGAAGTGTCTTGGTGTAGTGCGGATCTGGGGAAGTCAAGAGGACTATCTTGAGTGGTATATTCCAAGGATTTAGCCTCCGGAGTTGGACAAGGAAAAAGATATGAATAGTTGAGTACCGGATTCCTGAGAGACAGTGAAAACAGAGGAAGAACTGACTGACAGAGTATCAGACTACTTTCCGGATGTGTTACAGATGATGATAAAGGTTGCGGAGGCATGAATCATGTTTGGCCGACATAATTGATGATATCTACAAGTATATGCTTGATCCGCATTGCTTGGTGAGCAAGGATTCAGCCGACAGAACTAAGTTTGTAAGAAACTAGACTGTTCCGGATGCCGACTAGAAAGGTGATGAAATTACTTGTGCGGATATATATAGAGGATGGATTTAGTTGTAAAGTGCAAGCAAGGTGTGAAGGGATATGCGAACAAGTCCAGAGCAGAGCAGAAGTAGCAAGAAAGATCCGGTATGTGAAAGGATAGCAGACTAAAGAACAAAGGAAAGATGAAGTGCAGCAGATCAGTGTACTGAACCTAACCGGAACTGAACTCCAGCATATGCAGATGCTTCCAATCAGTTCAAGACTGTGATTCTTATCACTTTGTAAGACAGTGTGTCTTCTTGTAGGCAGTGAGCCTCTTGTGAGCAGTGTGCTCGGGCAGTGAGCCCTAATTGGCAAGTGCCATTTTTGTAACTTCCTATTCTTCTAACAAAGAATAATTCTTGGGTTAATCACCCCGTGGTTTTCTCCCTTAACAGGGTTTCCACGTCAAAAATACTGTGTCATGTGTTTCTTATTTCATGGTTAATGTTTTGTGTTTGATTTTATGCTGCTTCAATTAAAAGGAAAGTTCAATAAAGGAAATAACTAGGATAACTGATTCACCCCCCCCTCTCAGTTATCAACAGGATACCCTAGGGAGGCTCCTTCATGTGCATCTTCTTATGTTGTAGACCTTAGAAACTATCTATCTTTTAACCATCTTGACAATGCATAATCCAGTCATGGCTTTGCATGTTTTACAAGCCCAAACCTATATGCACCCTTACATAAGAAAAATGAGTCGACTAGGCTGTAGTATGAAATTGAAAAAGGAAATCAATTGCTAGATTTTTTGTTGCAGCAAGAAAAAGAAGTAGAAAATCAAATCACTCTATGTCAGTCCAACCCACAATCTAATGCCCTTCCTTTTGTTGCCAGTAGTTCATTTTCTTGGCCTCCTCCCATTGCCAATGAAACTGCATACAAACAACTGGATCTCTCATGGGCCAAATATGAAAAGCAGTCCATGCCCAATAAAATATATTATTAGATGCCTTTAGTTGATGGGTGTGAGGTTTATGATGGGAAGACACATATTGAGGCATTTTCAGACTTTATGGATAAATTTTGATTTGAAGATGAAGATATGTGGACAAGATTTTTTGTTAGATCTCTATGTGGAGTGGCACAGAAATGACTTGTTGGTTTCCCTGGCCATCACTTTGCCTCTTGGAATGACTTGGTGGTTGTATTAACAAGAATTAGAAAATATTAGAAACCATGAGAGAGAGTTCAGGATGGAGCTCAGCCATAGATTCATGGTTGTGCTATCCCACATCCCAAATAGTTTCAAACCTGATCTACCTATTTGTATCAACATGTTTATGAGAGCTTATGATGTTACCTTAAGCTCAGATTCTATACGAGAGGAGTTCAATCTAATGAGCATGAAATGGGTGTACTTGTTCATTGATTGTGTTGAGAGAATTAAGAGGGGTATGATTGCAAAATCCTTATCCTCATATGCAGAGGTGGTTGGTAATGAACAAGGTGTTGTAGGTAGCAAGGACATGGATGCTTCATGTGATCCAAACATAATGTCAAGTGATGATTGCATGTGTAGGAAGGCAGAAATTTAGGTGTTGGTGCAGTGTATGAAATCAATTTAGATGAAAATAGTAGTGATTACAACTGCATTGAATTAGATCAGTCATCAGTGGATGATGAAGATGAGAAAATCAACGATGATTCCCAATTTGGTGAAGAGGCTTATGACCCTGCTTCTTGTTGTAGTACTATGGACCACTAGGAAGGTATGAGCATAAGATACAATGTCCTTTATGAAAAGCATACAAGTCCATTAGGTAGCATAATTCATGATTGCCATTGGTGCATGGATAATCCTTTTTCTAAAAATGACTTAGAGTTTAGTGGGTTTAATGAGATATCAGCTTTGAAAGGGGAGAATCAAATGCCACATTACCAATATGACCCAACTACGTGTCGACACCAAGTGGACAAAGAGGTGTATGTACACAATGTTGAAGAGCTCACTCAGTCAGTTCTTAAGGTTGGTTATGCTAAGTGTATGCATGTAAATGATATTGAGAGTGAACAAGAGGTTGGTCTCTTGTTTGGTGTATTGCCCTCTTTTATCCCTAATGATGACATTGAGGCCATTAACACTTGTTTGTAGGAGGATGATGTAGATCTAATTACACTAGATGATACAGTTGCATAGATAAATAATGGTGCGGCCAGTGAGATTCAAACTGAAGACCTTACTTATGTGAGTTGTGAGGATGAGGGGCATGCAGGTGTATATGAGTCCTTGTCTCAACCATGCAAGGGTCACTTTCATTCTCATATGGATTATTCTTTAGTTGGATTTCATTAAGGCACTCCTACAATTACTAGGGATCTTGAGGTAACAGTTTCCAACTATGAAGATTCTATCACAAATGTTTTTTTAGAGCTTTGTTTGGGATAGTTATTTCTTGTTGATGTGGATTGTGTTTAGAACACATTTTTCAGCTCATTGGTTGGGCTTGATAAGTACATTGAAGCTAGGTGTTCTTGTGTGGGTCAAGTTTTTGATCTACAGAGTGAGGAGGAGAAAATCATGAGTAATTTTCTTAGCAACAGTTTTTACACAGCAGAGTGTGTTAAGGAGTACAAAACAAAGATGCAACTCGAAGATTGTGAGTCTTCACTTGAAATGCCTCAAATTCCTGATCTATATGTTGATAATGCGGGATTGTGAATCAAGTCTTTGATCCAATCATGGAGGAATACATTAGCATTTGTGGTGTAGTTGGGTCACAAGAGCTTGAACAATTGTATGACATAGCCCAGCTTGAGGCCACATTTGAATTGGATGCATTTCAGCTTGATACTTTTCTTCATGCTGATATTTATGTAGGTATAGATATGCATCCTGCTAACAAGGATCTTGAAGGTGAGCATTACGATTAAAGTCAACATGATGATGGGCCCTATTATCTATTGGGGTCATGTCCTGGTGATAATCATTTCCATTTTCAGCATAATGGTATGAATAGTTGTAGTTTTCATGTGCATGCATGCAAGGTGTTTTTATTGTTGATGTTGGGTAATCAATGCAACAAAGGGTTGAGGGAGATCAATGCCTCCTTCAATAGGTTTGTCTTCCACAGGGGCAAGTAGCTTCACTCGACCAGTCTTTTGTAGGGTTGGCCTACAATGTTTTGAAATTTTGGATACAATCAACTTTCTTTTGTGCCCTCATGTCGTTGACTATATGTTTTCTTATAAATAATTCTTATATTTTTCCCTTGTTTGTTTTTACCTTTTTGGTTTGCCCAGAGATGTTCTGGAATCTCGTTGTCCCAAGTTTGCCACATGTTCCCAACTAGAGCCACTGTTGGGACCTAAAAATCTAGCTCCCAAACATGCATCTTTTTGCCCCAAATCCATCAAAAATCCCACTTTGTGCCTTTGTTGTTTAACCCATCATTTATACCCGATCTGAGATAATTTCCATGGGTTTCCTTCATTAGGTTTCCATTTTTTTTCTTTTTGAAATGCAAGGAAGAAACCCTAAAAAATGACTAATTCAAAAAATTCTAAGTCTTTTCCTTGTATTTTCTACCTTTTCTAGAGTATTGAAGTTTCAGGTTTCTGTCTTCCATTGTGCCATTTCTATTGGCTTCAAGTTCTGTCTTGGTTCCTTGCAAAATTGTCTAAGTATTTTAGGTGTTAGAGGTTAGGCTTGTGGCTTTTCATCTTCTTTAGAGAATGCATTAATGTGGAGGCTTGACCACTAAAGCTCGCCAAGGGTTTTGAAAATTTTCTAAGTATTGTGGATTTTGGAGGTTGGAGTGGTGGACTTTTGTCTCCTTCTAAATCAGACAGAAGGTGGAAGGCCTGATCACCAAAGTCCACTGAGCTCCAAATTTCTAATTGTTTCAAACATTAGAGGTTGAGAGGTTTTTCTTCCTCTTTCCTTTTTGAAGATGGAAGGAAGAAGGTTCTAGGCCTGATCACCGACGACCTTCATTTCTTCTATGTATTTCAGGATTGGGTGGTTCTTTTCTCCTCTTACAAAATGAATGATGCATGGTGAAGACTTGATCTCTGAAGCCTGATCGTTTACCTTTGTTCCTTTTGAACTTTGGAGATTGAGGTTTCCTTCCTCACCTTTTCAAAAGATGATTGGTGAGTTTGCTGACAAAGAAAAAGAGGAGAAGAAAGAAGTTTGAAAGGAAAAGTTTCTAAGGAAACAAAAGAAAAATAAAGTCTTGGTCAGTGAAACTTTTGTTTCACGAACTCTTGGTTTCATCGACAAAGGGTTCACCGACAAGGATTTTCACCGACAACAAAGGGAGAAATAGAGATAAGTGCAAAGTCAAAAAGGAAGGTGAAGAGATAAAGTTCTAAAAGAAGGTTTGCCACAAGGGAAAATTTCCAACAGAGGAAAGATAAAGTGAGAAAAGGATGGATAAATGGAGAAAGAAAAAGACAAGGGAGAAGAGGGAGAAAAGGAAACAAGTCTTCCTCAAAGAAAGGGGAAGTTCGCAAACCGATAAGTTCATTGATGGTCAAGTTCACTACGGGGAAAATTTACCAATAAAGGATAAAAGGCAGAGGAAAAGAGGAAAAGAGAGATGATGTGGATGGTTTTCTAACTTCATATTTTTTTGATAAGGAAAATAGGGTTGATGGATGAAGATGAAGCGGTGAAGGAAGAAAAGGAGGATTTCTCCATGGTTCATGAAAATGAAAAATCACTGATAAAGGAAATGAAGAATAAAAAGAAGGGAAAAATAACAAAGAGCCTTTGTCAAAGAAATAGAGAGTTTGCAAACCTGATGGTTTGCCAATTGAACAATTTGGCGACTAGAAAATTGGCTAACAAAGAAAGGAGGTGTCCAGTGCAGACAAGAAGATAAAACCCAAATCCAAATGGCTCAATAAAGATGAAAGATGAAGATCAACTAAGCAGAATTTTAAAATTTTCAAGTACAACCAAATTCAAAAGGGGCATGTAAGGGATAACTGAACAACATTTTTGAAGTGTTGTAAAAGATTTAAGGGGCATGATTTCCTGAAATTGTGCCATGATTGTAGGGTAATATGTACAGATTGGTACCTAACATTTAATATGTTGTAGGCCAAGGTCACATAGGTGGTTGTTTAAATAGTAAAAATCCTCAATGCGCATGCACACCTGGAGGACAACATGGATAAAATGGATTTGTAGGTACTAAGATATGGATTCAAACCTTCCCTCATTAATGATCCAGGTACCCGAGGCATGTGGGCAATCTTCTTTTGCAAGTTTTCATTCATGCCAGGGTATGGACATCCCTCAAATGATGTAGATTTTTTGACATAGCCATGGGCTAGTTTTAATGCATTATGGTTGTACATGTTGATTTGGTTTCAACACTTGGAGCTACGTGGTGACAAAATTCTATATATGCACATTTTGGAGATGGTGGTGGGGGTTGGCTTTTTAGGTGTGATCTCCAAAATATAGATATAGGTGTAAAAAGTTGCAGGGAAGCCATTAAAATGCTAGTTCATCTCATTGAGGAGTACAAACTCATGAAGTCAAAAGGGTTGATATTGTATATGATTCTTGTTGTAGAATGTCTCCATGTCATTAGGTATGTACCCATGAAGATTTCTCAGTCACAGTTGAGTATTTTCCTTTGCCATGTTTGATGGCACGAATGTAATATTGGGTCAGATGAATGTGACAACATTATGAAAATATTGCAACCTTTGTAATAATGTCTCTCATGTTATATATATGGGTATATGCAGTTGTGTTTTGGATTAGTAAGTATGTTATGTTCCAAGATCTTATATTCTATGGTGTATGCAAATACATAGCTCATTGTTCTTTTGGTTTTAGTTTCTTGTTTTCTTGATGAACTAAGACTCTGTTGCTCACAAAATAGGCATTGGTCTTGAGCCATTCATACCAGCCTCATATCATTTAAACAAACAAAATATTTATGAATGTTTTAAGGAAAAAACCTTCTTTCCTGTGCATAAATATTCACACAGTTTGCATCAACTATATAGGGGTTTTGTGACAATGAGTTGTTCTTGGCTCAGTGATAATTTTGGGGCCAAGACAATGATTTGGGTTTGGTTGTTCATTTGTTTTTAGTTGTTCATCTAGTTTTGAATTCAATACTTGTTAAGGTATACTCCTTGGAATATCCCTCTAGAGTCTAAGCTGAGCTCAAAGTGTAGAGGAGTCTGCCCACTCCTATCAATTGGCCAAAATCACCTTTATCATGTTGATGAACTCCCTTTTTCACTTCCTTGATGACATCCCTGGCCTAGGAGTGAGTAAGTGTTCTAAGGATTAGACTTAACAGTTTTGGGACCCAACACACCCCTTTGAGTAGATCCTAAAGAAGGATGATTTACCCTTCCTCGTGAATTGGTCCTTATATATCCCTACTTGATCAGAAGAAACAAGTTGTTAATCTTAGATATTTAGGTTTTTGGGATCTTGCAGCTTTGAGAGCCAATTTAGATACAAGCATAGATTCCACATCACTTTAGGTCATTAATGAATAAATTAGTGTACCTATCCATGATAAGTTAAAATGGGTTTGTTCAGGGGTTGTGACATCATCTCCCTTGGAATAAGCTAGATTGTCTTATTAGAAGGATGCATTTTCTCTTTTTTCTCTAATATTTACATTTATATCATTTATTATTCTATCCTTTTCATGGGGTTTTTATTTATGAATTTTATACATAAACTTCTTCTCATTTTGAGTTTATTGACTAAATTATTTGTTTTTAAATCCACTCTCATCACCTTTAAAGTGGTTTCATTTTTCTTATTTGACCAATTTAAAACAAAATTCTAAGACTAAAAGATGCATATATAAAAAGCATATACATTGGTAGAGGCATTTTCACTTGATTCAATCCTCTTTTTTAATTTGTGTAAAGTTTTTTCGTGATATGTCATTATTTATGCCACATGGTATGCACATTTACTTGTTAATCTTTATAGAGTAAAGAAGTACCATGCATCAATGACCACTCATTATAGTAAGGTATCCATCATGTATTCATATGACTATAATAAACTTACTCTTATGCTCTATTATCATAATCATGTTGTTCACCACACACAATAATAGAACAACTTCACCCTTGCATCTAAAATTAGATCTATAGTCTTTCTTTTCAATTACAATCAATAGTTAATCTTATACTTACAATACAATCAATGCACAATAGTGTGATAACAAGTGTATCCAAGACACATATTATTAAGATGTCAATAGCAATGTATGAACATAAAGTCACATATTGACTAGTCCGAAATAGGGAGTGGATGTGGCCCTACTACATGCATCTTCCATTACCTAGTTCACTAGCACATAATCCCTTTATAATAAGGTGAAAATAGGGAAAAAGAAACCTGGTGCATCCCATACTACATTGTGGGTCCATCTTTATCCCATTTCATTACCAATTATGATGATCCTAAAAGTATCCCATACTACTTGATGTCATCACTGACAAGGGCATAAGTTTAACAACACAAAACACATGAGACTATTAAGAAGATTTGAACAATCCACTAAACTTTTAAGGTGGTGGATTTTAACATCTATTATTTGCATGCTATTGGTAAAATCTAGTCCAACCTAGCATGGTGTAGATCTTGGCTTCTCTCACTTGTGTATTAATAGTGAAAGATGAATAAACCTTAGGATATAATGGTTGTCTCCTAGCATCTATCACCTACATGCTACTAGTTAAAGCTAGAAACACCACACCTATATTAGACTTATTTATGACATGTGGAGTTACCTTATTGCCAAATAAACATAAGCAAGATGTCTTATGGTTATACTTCACCAAGGAATGGTGGTTATAGTATTAATCACCTAGACAAGTTTAACAAATCGAATATTGAGAATGATACATCAAGGTAGACATAAAATTGGCAACACACACATTCCCTCTGATGCATCCATCACTTGCATGATACCAAATAAACATGTCTAAACCCTATAAAATTAGGTAGCTCCTAGCATCTATTACTTGTATGCTACTACTGAAATCTAGCTAACCCTATGATATAATCAAATACTTCCATAGGTAGAGTATGTTCCCTAACTTATGTCACACTGGTGCAATGATAAGATTATCTATGAGTGGTTCATAGGTTTTATGGTTATAGTAATCTCCTTGAGATGAGTTGGATAGGCTATGATTTAAGAGAATGATTGTCATATATCTACCTAATACCTCATAGTATCACTCTCTCAATCTTGGTTGTGATGCCATATAATTTAGGTCATATATCTAGGTTAGTGCTAGTATTTTAGTATTATAAGGTAAATGACAATAAATCTAACACATACTATTATAAGGGTTCACATCTTATACTAGTTAATCTTGTTACATCATCACATAGAGTGATCCATTAACCCATTGACATGGTCCCATAGTTCTTGGGAATCCATTTACCAAAACACAAATAATGCATTAAGCCTAACTAATTTGGTGAATTGGAAAGGTGGTCAAGGTTTAAAAGTTAGGGTATTTATGAGTGGGAGTAATGGGGTTAGACATGTTGAGGTAGGTGGTGGTGGAGGTGGAGTTGTTTTGTAATCATGTTGATAGCATCCATGGATGTATGGGTCATGGAATTATTAGTTTAGTTGTTTTTGTAAGTTTTCTTGAATTTTTTGTTGAACTTGTTGTTGGTTGATGTGTATGGTGTTGATCATGTGCTAGTAGGAGGTTTGATCTTATCCACTTTTAGTTTGAAATCTGTAAGGGTAGAACATAGCTCTATGAATGAATTATATTGTTGAAACATGATGTGCTAAAAATGGTTGGTAGGAGAGTATCCATGAATACATATTGTATCACTATGTTATGTAAGTGATAAGGCATTTTGGCTATAATGGATTAGAATTGGAGAATAAAATCATTTACTTTTTCTTGAGGGCCTTGTTTATAATGGATGAAGTCTCTAAAGTGTATTTTGTGTGATAGTTGAATTTGAAAGTGGTGAACAAAGGATTTGTATATCATTTTGAAAATTTAGTGATGGAGCCATGAGGTGAAGTGTAGAACTATTCTAATGCATGATATTTTAGTGAGTAGGGAAATAGTTTGCATAGGATGCAATCATCATGCATATAGTCATGGGAAAATGAGTAAAATGTATGGATTTGAATGGTTGGATCTCCTTTTCAATAATATTGGGAAAGTTTAGGTGCTTTGAAATTTCATGGAAATGGATGAGATAAGGTATCTTGGGAAGGTGGGTTTCAATGAAAACCTAAGGTGATTTCATGTGAGTTGGTGGGTATGGCATCAAGTATTTGTCAAAATTATAATTGTTGTTGGACATGTGTCATCGTAGGATTAGCTCTTGAGGTTGTACATGGAAGAGTGTAAAGTGGAGGGACTTGATGAGTGGTAGTGTAATTCAGTGTGGGTTGGGAAATAGAATAGGTTGGATATGAGTATGGATCTATGAAGGGACAAAAAAAGGGGATAGATGTAGAGTGATAATAGGATGAGAGGGAGTTGGTGCATGTGGTTGATGTGGGATATGAGAAGAGGTGGTTATGGGAGAGGAAAAGGTGATAGTAGTGGAAGGATTGGAGGTAGTGGTGGTCATAAAGACTTGAGCATAGGAAGGGATGTGAGTTGTGTGTTGGTTGGTTCTTGAGTAGAGATAGTAGAAGATGGTTCATGAAAGGGATGGGTGGAAAGTAAAATGTAGGAGTATTGGGTTGAAGTGAAGGTTGAATGGTTGTGGATGGAGCAGAGATTTTTTTAGTGGCGAATATTCGCTAATTGGTGAATATCTTAGATCGACCAAGTTAGAATTGGTGAATAAATTGCATCCAACAATGTGGTCAAATTGCCCAGATTTTATGTATTATCATTCGAATGCATATCCATTCGCCATTGATTTATTTTATGAGAATCAATGAAGTAATATTTTCACCATAACAAACTACGCATTTCAAATGAGCTGACTAATATTTTCACTTGGAATCTTAGAAGCAAATACTAAATCACCTATATATATTCTCCAATACTATTAAAACAACATTGTGTATCAAGACATGTTTTTCCAACTCCATTAAATGGTCATTGCACATGAGGACCCATTTTGCCAACGCCATTAAATGGTCACTGTGTGTGAGGACCCATTTCACCAATTAAAATTTACAAGTAGTTGATTATGAGGGGCAATTTCGCCAATTTCCATTGCACCTCCATGCTAATCATAGGGCCATATTCACCTTGGAAATTACAAAGTATGTAGTCCATTGAGGTTTGATTCGCCAACACTTAAATGTATTCCTTATATAATCACACGGGATTCACCAAATTTTTAATGTAGCATTTAGAATTCCCACGGAATTTGCCAAATATGGATTAATATAAATACAATCGAAACTCTGATTTATTCTTACACATTTTGTTTAGTTCTGAACTTGTGAGCTCTCAATTTAGATTTTAGAAGTTGGAGTTGGAACCTTGAAGTTGATCGTAGGCAAAGTTACAAATTTGGAACACAGACATTCCTGCATTAACGAATAGCAAGTCAGTGAAAACCTAAACTTAAAGGTGAGTAATCTTTTCTTCATAGTATTAGTGTTATAAGATTTCTTTATCTCTTTTCCATTCTTGCTTCAATCTTAAAGAACATATTTAGTAGGGAATGGGATCTATATTCTATGAGTATGTCATTCTTAAACAAGAAGACATTTTTTTTCTAGCTTTTATTTGAAGTGAGAGATCAAGATGTTGAGCCACATGTGCGACAAAGGTAAGACTCCTCAGGGTGGTGAAGGGATTCAAAGGCCATCAAAATGATGAAAACGCAAAGTTAGTATACAATCTTACATTGGAATTAGAAATGTTTCTGATCCATTAAATCAAGATGGAGCTACATCATCAACTCTTACACCAAATATTAATGAAGAATCCATTTGCAATACATCACCACCACCAGAAGGTGGGATTGCCATTGAGTTAAATGAGGATGGCAATACCACAGAAGATGTTCCAAGGGATACCATGGTTAGCTAGAATGAGGATGGCAATACTGCAAAAGATGTTCCAAGGGATACCTTGGTTAGCCAGAATGAGGATGGAAATACTACAGAAGATGTTCCAAGGGATACCTTGGTTAACCAGAATGAGGATGGCAATACTATAGAAGATGTTCCAAGGGATATCCTGGTTAACCAAATTGAGATAATTGACTTGGATGAAAATACTGGCACTGTAGATGATGTTGGTAAGAAGAAAAGAAAAGGCAAATAAAAAATGGGGTGTGAGTGGGAAATGTCAAGGAATTTTCATCTTGATTGGGTATCAAAGTACCCCTTCATTGAACCATTGGAGAAAGCAAACTAAGATGAACAATCAACAGAATGCAAGTGTGTGATTTGTAGTTGGAAATGTAAAAGAGACAAGAAATTGCAGCTAAAGCTTGACATTATAGAAAAGCATATCGGTAAAGTTTATGAAAAACAAATCATAGACGGAAGGAAACATCAGTAGTAAGATGGAAATCAAAGGAATAATGTCTTCATGTTAAGTATGTCGCAGAATATGATGAGCACAAGAAAAGAATGGAGAAGCTTGCTGTAAGTGGAGGTACAATCATGGCTCAATTTGGAAAAGCAATCGAAGGAGCACAACTGGAAGCAACTATTCAGATGAGTGTTGTTTTTCATATTTTGTCCAGAAGGCGTCCTATGACAAACTACCCAGAGTGTAGTAATTTATTATCTTTTTTGAGTGTTCCTCACTATCCTAGCACACATTGGTCAATAAACGCTAGATGGGAATGAGGAAACTGTCTCTCTATGGTGGAAAAGCAAGATTTAAAGGAGAATGTAAAAGAGTCAAACTTCATTGTATTATATCTAGATGAAGTTACTGTGGTAGATAATACTTCTTGGGTCTATATGCATGTGTATACTATAAAAGAACATGTCTGCCAAGCTCATCTACTCTATGTTCATAAAATGAAGGATAGTTCAACATTGCAAAATCTATTTGAACTAGTTAAGAAGTATTTGAATGAAATTGCAGGTATGGATGACTTGACAATTGCTAAAAAGTTGGTGTGTGTAGGAGTTGGAGCTGCAGTAATGCAAGGTCATATGACTAGTCTTTGCACAAAATTACAAACTACTTGTGCACCATACATGCTTGGCATTCACTGCATGGCCCACAAAATGAATTTAGCATTTAAAATTGTAAGCAAGTTTCCTATAGTATCAAAAGTTGAAAATCTAGTCTGCAAGCTCCACACATACTTCTGTCGAAGTCCCAAACATTTTGAGGAATTTCAAAAATTTTCTAAGGGAATAACACCAAGAAATAAGCTTCTTAAGGATGTTGATACCAGATGGATCTCCTTGCATGGACTAGCGTAACGAGTTCTTTCAGAATATCTATCCTTGATTGGAATATTGTACGAGCATTGCAACATAGTAGACAAGCTCCTGACCTCTTATATAGGTTAAGTGATATAGAGACACTCTTAACTTTAGCTAGTCTTCTCCCCATGTTGGATGAAATGAACAATCTTGTGATGAAAGCCCAAGACAGAACTATGTATATCTATGAGTCTACCAAACTACGTAGAATGACATGCATGGCTCTTGATAATCTATATCTAGATCTAACTCTCAAAGCCCAAATTTTTATAGGTGGCAGATAATTATAGATTTGAATCATCCTAAAAATTATTTATAGTTTAATGCAAGTGGGGAGATATGTGCCTTTGTTCGTGGATTTGAGATACGAATGCACCATTGTAAGATGACCAGGTGCTCTATCAGAGAAGTACCTGTTAGAAGGAAGATTTTGATGGCATTGTTGAATCTGTTAGTAATAATTTGAAGGAAATTGCAAGCAATCTTTCAACAGAGATTTATAATCAATTCCCTTGAGAAGAAATACTTGAAGCCATGTCTATTGTGTATCCTCAATTTTGGGTTCAAGGCCACTAAGATAACCCAAGCTTTTTTCATCAAAAAGTAACTAACTTGACCGCATACTTTTTGAAAAGTGCAGAATGCAATGGACAGACAATAGAAGGAATTAAAGATGAAAATAAGCTTAGAGGACAATGTAGTCAGTTTGCAAGAAGTATGATAGACTAGTTTAAAGCCATGGAGAATCCCTTCGAAGTGGGATCAATAACAAAGGCTTCGAAAAACTTGGGTCAGAGTGAAATATTGCGTGATTCGATATTAGAATATTTCAAACTTGTTGATTTATGTCAAACAATGATATTGGGTTTGGTGGAAGATGAGAGAGTTTTTAGTGCCTTGAGGTTTTTGAAATCAAAGATAAGAAACAAACTAGACAAGAATTTGGAAAATTGCTTGAGGGTGTTAGGAAGTGCATATAATGTCAAAAAATTTCCTTATGAAAGGGCACTCACAATCTGGAAGTCCATATGTGAAAGAACAGGGTTGTGCAACACTTCAAACACTGGTGGTGGTGGGACAAATGATAGTGACACAATGATTGATGAATTTGAGACTCAGAATCAAGACGAAGAAAATGAAGACCAAACTCAAAATCAAGATGACTCTTTTACTTTATCTAAACATCAGTTTGAGGACCCTGACTCAATTTGGGAAATGGAAGTGAATTAGCAGTTTTTAGGTATTTATACTGCATTTCATGAATCATATTCCAAAACTATAGTTGATGATATTTCATATTGTATTCCTTGAAATTGTGAATCAAATTGAATACATTAACATATTATTAATTATTTCATATTTTAATTGTGTCATACTGATAAGGTTTACATGTACTCAATGATTCATCATTCAACTCAATGCTTAATATTTCCTTGCTAACATTGATTTGTGATAAAACATAAAATTTGCAGTAAAGTAGAATTTTGGTTTTTGATTTGATATGTGATTTTGCATCATTTTTCACAGTTTATGAATTATTTTGATTAGTACCTTATTCGCAACAAAATGAAATATACTCCTACAATAGACCATTTGATCTGCTGGTTAGGGTTTTAGGTTTAGGGTTTAGGGTTTGTCTTCATTTCATACATAAACCTAACCTTTTAGCCTTTTGCGTTATAATTTTAAGTTGACTTGTTACCACTGGTTCCCGATCATCCAAGTTCAGACTTAAGCCATCAAACCTGTTAGTACTACTGGCCCCTTTTCCTTGTCTCATTAGTCACTGCTTGGTTGGGAACATTACGCGTCAAAATGTTTAAAGGGGTTAAATATTTCATCTTTTATCTTAAGTCTTGACCCCAAAGTTTTTATGTCCCTTTGTCCCATCAACCTAGGAATGTCTGCTTTTAAGTCACTAACAATTCACATGTGCATAGTTGAACATTGATGGGAGCCTCAGCCGCTAGATCTCGCAGATTGAATCTTGACCGCTTCCCGCCAGCCCGCTTGAATAAAATAATGTTTTAAGAAATCCAGAGGGATAGCGGGCTAGTGACACCTGTTGCCTATCAAAGTGGGACCCATTGTCCACTATAGGAGTTGAACATCAAAGCATTAAAATGTTAGGGTTAGCCAGTAGAAGATATCAATTAAATGCAAATAAAGATTAAACAGAGGAATGGAAATACATAGAATTAATAATAGCGAGAGACAAGTTTTAATGTGGTTCACCCAAACTCAGGCTACATCCACCAAATAGAGAGTCCAATGTTATTATCTAGTAAATCAAACTGATTATAATCAACAATCCCTGCAACTCAATACCACTGCAAATGCTACAATACAATATATATATATATATCAAAACCCTAACCCTTAGCCACTTTTTATCAAGCTTTTTGTCGGTTACAAAATAGGATTTTTTTATGTCGATCAATGAAAAAATAACTCCTGGTGCCTTTATAAAATAATAAAAAACTGTGTGAGGTTTTGGGGGCGCTGCCCCTCGACTCCGCCCTGTATCACGACAGGGAACGCGCTAGGGGTGTTGCCCCTGGACCCCACAAGGGGCGCTGCCCCTTGACCCCGTAGGAATTTGGGGGGAAACCACGCTGATAAAAGTGGGGTAAATTTAACCTCTGAGTCTGATTAGGCTCCATATAACAACATGAAAATCAATGGTGGTGATCTAAAGATTAGAGTCAATTTGGGTCATTCCCTGCTAGCCCATGGGGAGCCCACCAAAAACTTTAATCTCTTAGAGGGATAGTGGGGAAATGACGCGTGTCTTCATCTTGACCATTGAAGAGACTTTAGAAGACATGAAATATTTTGTCAAATATTTTGAAGGAGTTGCATTGGGTTTTAAATAGTGAGCTACTTAAAGGAATTATAAAGCACGTGGACAAATATGTGGTAAGATGTTTTAATCTTAACCGTCTAATGATAAAAAAAAGTTAAGCTACTAGGCAGATGACTAAGGAGGTTAAATAACATGCAAGTTGATGGGCCCAGACTTAATTAGGACCGTTCCCTGCTACCCTACTGTCGTAGATCTAAACACTATTGAAGCCAGAGAGATAGTGAGTGGTCTCAGTGGCATGTGAATAAAATATTAGAAATGGTAAGTAACATTAGCTTAACATATTAATAATAATAGCATATACAACAATGAATATCAGCAATCGTTGAATGTGTATCTGGTAGTTGAAACCAGAGTTTTTCTTCAATTGATAAAATAAATAATATAGATAATTGAACATCAACACAATACTAAATTTGAGTTTTCTATTTTTTTTCAAATGAAGGAATACATAGAGGCAATGTAAAATCTTCTCAAAGACAACTTTGCACAGAGCTGAGTTGGAACTTGGAAACTCATATTATCAATATCAAATCATTCTAACAGCTTTTTAGCAAATTCCACTGTTTAGGTGGTGGAATTGTCATTTCTTCTAGTTGATGTTGTCTGACTTGAATTTTTTGTTAACAATGTATGATCAGATTTCAATTTGGATCCTGACTTGAATGTTTCAGCCAAAGATACATTCAAGGTTATCAGTGGTTTGATGGAATCCAAAAAGTTCACCTCATTTGGGTTCTGAGGAAACTAGTCCAAATAAATCTTCCCTACATCCTCCATCTTCTTTCTGAAATTATACTTTCCAATGAATCACTCATTTGTGTGAAAAGCCTATGGTAAACTAAGCTTTGTCAAGTTCCTTACCTTTTCATCCTCCTTAATCTTTGTTACAACCTCAATCATAAATTCTATTGTTTCACGCATTCTTGAACACTTTTGAATGATAGATGTCACCTTCATTGAGGCTTCAATCTAATTAGTAATGCCTTTTGAAATCAATTCCTTGTCACTAGCTTTGTAGACTGTTTCTAGGACTTGATTTGCAGATTTCTCTTCTACCTGCAGTTGCACATTTTTTTTGTCCATTAAATATTTGCTCAGCTTCTTATGATGTAGTCTCATGGCATCAATCAATTAAAACAATTCACACAAATGATCAATCCTCTACATTATTTCCTGATGCAGAGGCATCCACACTATATCATTCGCATATAGCATGAATGTCTGCAGACCAACCTCATCATCATCATCTTCGCCATCATCATCATATTCCCTAAAACTACCAACAGCATCATCATGCTTCTCGTTACACAGTCAGCATCATCATATTTCGGACGATCGCAAACATCCGCCTGCCGACTACTGTTCACCTCCGCTTTCCTTCTAACATCATCATCATGATGTTCAGCGGGCGCACACATCCTCCGGTTGCACTGTTCATCGGGCGCCGGACTCCATCGTCATCATCATATGCAACACTTCCTTCGTCAGCAGGATATTCAACATCCGGTTGCTCCAAATATCCTGATGACGTTCACCTTCAGCAGCTTACCTTCGATGCTCCGCTACCCGACGACACTAACAACAGCATCATGATATAATTTATCCGGTTCTCTTCGAAACCTCCTGATGATGATGTTAACACAACTTCCTGCCACAGACTTCCGCCGATACCTTAACACTTAACGACGGCAGGATAAACTCGCACAGGGGGATATCTCAATATCCTGATGACGATGATGTCATATCCTGATGACGATGACGTCACCCGTTATCCTGATGACCTCTTCAACACTTAGCCAAAAACACGAACTTTCTCTCCCGCATCTACTCGCGATATGCGGATGTTTGGCACTTCCGATATGATGATCCTGATGCCGATACGCTCCTCGGCTCCTCCTGCTGATGATCACCCCGACGAACCCACACTTCATGCAATCGACAACATCATGTTCATCTTCACTTATCCGGATGACGATGTCCGAACTGTCTGCAGGACATTTACAGAAATATCCTGATGATGCCGTTTTAACAGACTTCTTCACTCAGCGAAATCTCACTTCGCCGATCCTCCAGGGATAACCCGATCCAACCTCAGGGTGATCTTCCAACTCCAGTTTATCAACTTGACCTAGCACATGAGGATGCTAGGCTTCTCAGCATCTGTCGACCGCGATCCTGCACACCTGCATGCAAATAAACAAACTACTACCTACCCTAATGTACATTTCCATTCCACCGATCAGACAGATCAACCGGTGGAATGGATCAGGAAATCCATGTAGCCACACAAACCAGCAGATCGATTATACAAAGGAGATCAACAGAAAACGAAACAGGATCTTTATTGATTCAAAGATGCAATACAATATGATGTTCCTCACACAGAACACTCAACTCCTCTGCTTGATGCAACACTACACTGCTAATCGATGATCTCTACAATCAACCGATCTCATGCTTATAAAGATTTCCCTACGAGTACTACTGACCCGACTCCAAGCGGCTGGGAACTCTCCAAGCGGCTGGGAGATCCCACCGAACATACATCATGACAGCTGTTATAACTAACTAGCTAAAAATAGCAAAAGCCCGGTCAGCATGATCTTATCATGATCAGCATGACCTTATTACATGCAATTGGTCTTACAGACCTTCTTGGAAACACAAACAAGACCTAAACTACTAACTGCCTTATCAAGACCAGCTGTCAGGTAGGTGCTCCTGCACCATTTCCTCCCAAATCTTTTGTTTCATATGCAACACTTCAAACACTGGTGGTGGTGGGACAAATGACAGTGACACAATGACTGATGAATTTGAGACTCATAATCAAGATGCCTCTTTTATTTTATCTGAACGTCAGTTTGAGGACCTTGACTTGATTTGGGAAATGGAAGTGAATTAGCATTTTTTAGGTATTTATACTGCATTTCATGAATTATATTCTAAAACAATAGTTGATGATATTTTATATTGTATTCCTTGAAATTGTGTATCAAATTGAATACATTAACATATTATTAATTATTTTATATTTTAATTGTGTCATACTGATAAGTTTTAGATGTACTCAATGATTCATCATTCAACTCAATGCTTAATATTTCCTTGCTAACATTGATTTGTGATAAAACATAAAATTTGCAGTAAAGTAGAATTTTGGTTTTTGATTTGATATGTGATTCTACATCATTTTTGACAGTTTATGAATTATTTTGATCAGTGCCTTATTCACAACAAAATGAAATATACTCCTACAACAGACCATTTGATCCACTGGTTAGGGTTTTAGGTTTAGGGTTTAGGATTTGTCTTCATTTCATACATAAACCTAACCTTTTAGCCTTTTGCGTTATAATTTTAAGTTGACTTGTTACCACTGGTTCCTGATCATCCAAGTTCAGACTTAAGCCATCAAACCCATCAGTACTACTAACCCCTTTGCCTTGTCTCATCAGTCACTACTTGGTTGGGAACATTATGCATCAAAATGTTTAAAGGGGTTAAATATTTCATCTTTTATCTTAAGTGTTGACCCCCAAAGTTTTTATGTCCCTTTGTCTCGTCAACCTAGGAATGTCTGCTTTTAAATCACTAACAATTCACATGTGCATAGTGAACATTAATGGGAACCTCAGCCGCTGGATCTCGCAGATTGAATCCTGATCGCTTCCCACCAGCCCGCTTGAATAAAATAATGTTTATGAGATCTAGAGGGATAGCAAGCTAGTGACACCTATTGCCTGTCAAGGTGGGACCCATCGTCCACTATAGGAGTTGAACATCAAAGCATTAAAAATCAATGGTGGTGATCTAAAGATTAGAGTCAATCTGGGTCGTTCCCCACTAGCCCGTGGGGGGCCCACCAAAAAATTTAATCTCTTAGAGGGATAGTGGGGAAATGACACATGTCTTCATCTCGACCATTGAAGAGACTTTAGAAGACATGAAATATTTTGTCAAATGTTTTGAAGGAGTTGCATTACGTTTTAAACAGTGAGCTACTTAAAGGAATTATAAAGCACATGGGAAAATATCTAGTAAGATGTTTTAATCTTAACCATCCGATGATAAAAAAAAAGTTAAGATGCTAGGCAGATGACTAAGGAGGTTAAATAGCATGCAAGTTGATGGGCCCAGACTTAATCAGGACCATTCCCTACTACCCCGCTGTCGTAGATCTAAACACTACTGAACCCAGAGGGATAGTGAGCGGTCTCAATGGCATGTGAATAAAATATTAGAAATGGTAAGTAACATTAGCTTAACATATTAACAATAGTAGCATATGTTAGATTTAGGGCACACAACTCAGGGGGGGTGAATCAGTTGTACAAAACTTTCTCCTTGATTAAACACTTAACTCCACATTGTTAATTAGCAGCATAATAGAAGATCAACCATGAAAGCACAATGCAACAAATCAAGAGCAGAAACACATCAACACATGAGACACCAAGATTTTGACGTGGAAAACCTGGTTAAGGGAAAAACCAAGGGGTGATTAACCCAAAAATGTATTCTCTATTAGAAGAATAGAAAGAACAAAAATGGCACATGCCAATTAGGGCTGACTGCCTGAGCACACTGCTCACAAGAGGCTTACTACCTATAAGAGACTCACTATCTACAAAAGAATAATATAACATACTTGAACTGGTAAATAGCATCTTCACCATGTTTGAGTTAGTTCCATTTAAGCCCAAACCTTCTGCTCTGCCTTTCGCTTTTATCCTCGCTACCACACACTCATCACCTCAAGGACAACTTTGAAATGACTTCACAATCCTTTATTTATACATGACATCAACTTAGGAACAAACATCTAAGTCGGCAAACAACCACAAGAACATTCGCAAGGTGTATAATTCATCTGGTCGGCCAGTCATAGAAAGAACACCTTCATCTAGAAGTATTTCTTCAATTCTGGGCTCCAACTCTAATGCGGACCAACAATACAAACTAAACATAATCCAAGGACCTCCACAAGATTTCCTGAATCACCAGGAACATCCGCACTTCCTCTACTTACTGAAATCCTTCTCTCCATCTGGAACCTCAAGAACACAGTCTATCATCACTGTTACAAAGGAAAAAGTTCTTTCAGACCTTCAAGCCGCAAACCAATCTATGTGACACTTCATAAGAACGTTCTCAACACTTCCTCAAATCTACAGAATGGGATAATGCATTATCGGACCTCACTGGACCTGTCTGTGTCACCCTATCACCTCTGGACGCCTGGCGGAGCTAGTTCTACTGGAGCAACCATAACATCTTTCGATCTTCATGCGGACCTCTGAAAACTTGATTGGATCATCTCAAGACTTATATCTACAAACCCTTTAAACCGTATCCTCTGAACCTCAACCTATCTTGGACTTTTACCTTGTTGTCATCACTGTTCTTCATTGTTCCTGATTGAGACTAATTTTCTCAATATCCTCAGCACATAGCTTATCCAATCCTTCTCATTAATGCAACAAGAGTATGTTGACATCAATGACAACACCGGTTAAACCCATACTTGCAACAATCTCCTCCTTTGTCATTGATGGCAACATATGATGTGAAAAACCATCAAGACAAGAACTTCTCCTTACTGTCACAATTCCCCCTATCAACAACAACAATTCACATGTCTTCTCTCCCTTTACTATTCCCCCTTTGATGAGCAACCACTTTGTTTTTCACATGTCTTCTCTCCCCCTTTGACATCAATGGGAAAGGGCACATACTTGCAGTTTCACTACTTCAGAACCATGCCTACTGCTCCCCCTGAGTAGCAGCTCCTCATCATCAGTCTGGACCATAAGATGTGACTGTGATATCCACCAGATTGATGCACATCAGTGCATCCTAGTTCATCACCGGAGGGGCAATAACCCCTAACTTCTCCCTGAGATACTCAAAAGAGTCCTTGGGAAGAGGTTTAGTAAAAATATCTGTAATCTGATCCTTGGAGGGCACAAACTCTAGTCTGACTTCATCCTTGTTCACTTGCTCTCTCAAAAAGTGAAACTTGATAGGTATATGCTTAGTCTTAGAATGCAACACCGGATTCTTAGAAATATTTATTGCACTTGAATTATCATAGAAAATTGTGATAGGCTCCTCATACTCTACTTTAATATCTCGTAGCATCTGCTTCATCCACAAAACTTGAGTGCAACTACCTGCTGCTGCAATGTATTCTGCTTTAGTTGTAGACAGGGATATTGCCTCTTGTTTCTTGCTTAGCCAAGAAACCAATCTCTTTCCCAAAAAGAAAGCTCCACCACCAGTACTCTTTCGGTCATCCACATCTCTTGCCCAATTAGTATCTGTATATGCATGAAGAGAGAAATCATGATCTTTAGGATACCACAACCCATACTCAACTGTCCCCTTTAGATATCTAAAAATCCTCTTGATTGCCATAACATGAGATTCTCTAGGATCAGCTTGGAATCTAGCAACAAGACCAACAGCCTGCATAATATCTGGTCTAGTTTGAGTGAGATACAACAATCCGCTAATCATTGTCCTATATTTTTTCTGATCAACCTTGGGAGAGTCATCATCTTTGCTCAACTTGCATCCGGTTGCCATTGGAGTGTTCATTGGCTTTGAGTCTTCCATCCCAAATTTTCTCAACAATTCTTTCACATATTTTGACTGAGAAATGAAGATTCCTTTCTTTGTTCGAGTAATTTGTAGACCCAAAAAGAAATTCATTTCTCCAAGCATGGACATCTCAAACTCACTTTTCATTTGACTTGCAAAAGTTTTACACATACTATCTCTTCCTCCAAAAATGATATCATCAACAAATACTTCAACAATTAAGATATTTTCATGATCAATTTTGAAATACAAGTTATTGTTAGCAGTACCTTTGTTGAAACCAATCTTCAAGAGATGTTTATCTAATCTCTCATACCAGGCTCTTGGGGCTTGCTTCAGTCCATACAGTGCCTTTTTCAATTTGCAAACCATGTCACCATGATCAGACAATTGAAATCCATCCAGTTGCTCAATGTACACTTCTTCTTCCAAATTACCATTTAGGAAGGCAGATTTGACATCCATCTGATACACCTTGAAATCCTTAAAGGTAGCAAATGCAAGAAATAATCTGACTGCTTCAATTCTTACCACCGGAGCAAAACTCTCTTCAAAATCAACTCCTTCAATATGAGAGTAACTCTTGCAGACCAATCTAGCTTTATTTCTAATTACTTCACCAACTTCATTCAATTTATTCTGGAAGACCCATTTGGTTCCAATCACATTCTTGTTTCTAGGTCTGGGAACAAGATCCCAAGTGTGATTTTTCTCAATTTGCATTAGTTCTTCCTCCATTGCTTTTGCTAATTTTCATCATTACAAGCTTCATTCATTGTCTTAGGTTCAATCTTTGAAATTAGACAATACTCATCTGAATTTTGAGCAATTCTCCTCCTTGTTTGCACTCCTTTGCTTTTGTCACCTATGATCTTATCTTCAGAGTGGTTTAGAGTTACATACCTTGGAACTTTGGGAGTTTCTTGCACTACTAACTCTTGACCAGTCTCATTGAGACTTATCTCTTCTTCCTGACTTACCGGATCAACTTGTCTTTGTTTCTCAGAAGACGCTTGGATACCTTGAATCTAAATACCATTATGATCATCTCCATCATACTCATGAATTCTTAAGGGTCTTTCAATTTCTTCATCAACCTTCACATTTACACTTTCTACAATCTTTCTGTCTCTTGTTGTAACACCGGTATGCTTTGCTTTGAGTAGAATAACCCAAGAATATTCCTTCATCACTTCTAGCATCAAACTTTCCTAAATCTTCATCCCTTTTAATGTAACATCTGCTACCAAAAACTCTGAAGTATCTCACAGTGGGAGTAATGCCAAACCAGAGTTCATAAGGAGTCTTACTGATATTGTTTCTAATTTGAACTCGATTGAGAGTGTAGACTGCAGTGCTGACAGCTTCTCTCCAATAGATCTGAGGAACATTTGCTTCCATCATCATGGTCCTGGATGCTTCCTAGATGGTCTGGTTCTTTCTCTCAACAACTCCATTCTGCTGTGGAGTTCTAGGGGCAGACAACTGTCTCTTTATTCCATGTTTCTCACAGAAGTCTATGAACTCACCAGATATGAATTCTCCATCTCTATCAGACCTCAGACATTTCAATTTTAATCTGGTCTCATTTTCTACCATAGCCTTGAATATTTTAAATTTCTCAAGAGCTTCTGATTTCTCTTTCAGAAAGGTTACCCACATCATCCGGGAATAGTCATCAATTAGCAACATGAAGTATCTATCACCTTGCACACTCCTGATTCTTGCCGGAGCACATAAATCAGTATGAACCAAGTCTAATAATCCGGTAGAAGATTGTTCCTTGCTTTTGAATGAGATTCTGCTTTGTTTTCCCAACTGACATTCTTTGCACAAACTGTTTGTAGGTTTTACCAATTTTGGAAGGTCTCTTACAGCCTGAGTATTGCTTATCTTGATGATATTATCAAAGTTCACATGACACATTCTTCTATGCCATAACCAACTCTAATCAACTTGAACAAATAAATAACTTTTACCAGTACCAGCCAAGTGAAAGATGTTATCTTTTGTTTGGGTACCAGATGCAATCTTTGTTCTGAAACTTTCAAAGATCTTGCATTTTCTATTCCTGAATCTGAGATCATAGCCTTTGTCCACCAGCTGTCCAACACTAAGAAGATTGTGCTTTAATCCTTCAACATATAGTACATTATTGGTCTTGTTCTTTCCATCAAGAGAAAGAGTTCCTCTACCTCTGATTCTGCCAGTAGAATTATCTCCAAACTTTACAATTCCTCCTTCATACTTTTTCAAATTTAAGAACTTATTCTTGTCACCTGTCATATGGTGAGAGCATCCACTATCAATGACCCAATCATCCTTTGCTTCAACTTGAGTAGCCAGAGCTTTTTCTTCAACTTCATGATTGACAGATACAGAGGATATTGGTTCCTCTTCTTTGATGGCAATAAACACCCATTCATTACCGGATTTGTTTCCTGTCTCTGATTCATCATCTGTTACTCCCTCATTATCATCTTCTTCATGAACATAGTAACAATTCTTTTGAAACCTTGGTCTGTTAGGATTTGGTCTTGAAAATCTTTCTGGACACCTTGAGGCAAAATGACCAATTTTATTGCAGTTAAAACACTTAAAAGGTAATTTCCCTACATACTTACTAGATCCTCTTGGTAGCCTTTTTGCAATAAGAGCTTCAAGATGAGCAGTTCCAGTTTCTTCTTCTTCCAAGTCTTTTCTTTCTTTTTCATACCATGATGGGTTCTTTGAAGAATTTTCTCCCAGATCAAACCTTTGTTTCCCTTTTACAGAGGCACTAGCTTTGAATGCAGATTCAATCTTTGGAGGATCATCTCCAAACTCGGCCATCTCAAAAGAAGCCAACTTACCAACCAATTGATCTCTTGTGACTATTGTGTGAGCTCTGAATTCTTCGATTGCAAAAGCCTTGATTTTATAAGACTCAGGAAGGGATCTGAGAACCTTGCCAATGATCTCATCTTCACTCAGGATTCCACCTGCATTTCTAATTCCACAAACCAGCTCATTCACTCTTGGCATAAAAGAGGTAATATTTTCATCATTTTTCATCTTCAATTTTTCAAATTTTCCTTTTAGACTCTGTAACCTTGCACTTTTAACAAACTGGTCTGCTTCATGCAAAAGTTCCAGTTTATTCCAAATCTCAAAAGCAGTTGGTAGATCAATAACATTTGAGAGTTCTGAGTTAGATAATGTGCTTAAAAGAGCTTCTTTGGTCTGCAGATTATTTTCAGCATCTGTGATTTCATTTAGGGTGTCGAACCACCCTGTGGAGGTATATAAGCTTTTGTAACCACGGACTAGTATGCAAATCCCATACACTGCAAGTGACATTTCATGTGACCTTTCCAAAGAGCAAAATTAGTTCCATCAAACTTCGGACTATCCTTCTTGTAGGACGACATCCTGGATCTCCTCAAGTGGTTAAGCTCCTTTCAGAGGAACTTAGATCTGATACCAATTGTTAGATTTAGGGCACACAATTGAGAGGGGGGTGAATCAATTGTACAAAACTTTCTTCTTGATTAAGCACTTAACTCCACATTGTTAATTAGCAGCATAATAGAAGATCAACCATGAAAGCACAATGCAACAAATCAAGAGCAGAACACATCAACACATGAGACACCAAGATTTTGACGTGGAAAACTCAGTTAAGGGAAAAACCACGGGGTGATTAACCCAAAAATGTATTCTCTATTAGAAGAATAGAAAAAACAAAAATGACACATGCCAATTAGGGCTCACTGCCCGAGTACACTACTCACAGGAGGCTTACTGCCTGTAAGAGACTC
Source organism: Cunninghamia lanceolata (assembly GCA_027924645.1). Lineage (NCBI taxonomy): Eukaryota > Viridiplantae > Streptophyta > Pinopsida > Cupressales > Cupressaceae > Cunninghamia > Cunninghamia lanceolata. Next base: position 370,746 of record BSBN01001666.1, read on the forward strand.
ACTGTTTACAAAAGAATAAGTATAACATACTTGAACTGATAAATAGCATCTTCACCATGCTTGAGTCAGTTCCATTTAAGCCCAAACCTTCTGCTCTACCTTTTGCTCTTCTCCTCGCTACCACACACTCATCACCTTAAGGACAACTTTGAAATGACTTCGCAATCCTTTATTTATACATGACATCAACTTAGGAACAAACATCTAAGTCGGCAAACAACCACAAGAACATTCGCAAGGTGTATAATTCATCCTGTCGGCCAGTCACAGAAAGAACACCTTCATCCGGAAGTATTTCTTCAATTCTGGGCTCCAACTCTAATGCGGACCAACAACATGAACTAAACATAATCCAAGGACCTCCACAAGATTTCCTGAATCACCAGAAACATCTGCACTTCCTCTACTTATTGAAATCCTTCTCTCCTTCATCCAGAACCTCAAGAACACAGTCTATCATCACTGTTACAAAGGAAAAGGTTCTTCCGGACCTTCAAGCCACAAACCAATCTATGTGACACTTCATAAGAATGTTCTCAACACTTCCTCAAATCTATAGAATGGGATAATGCATTATCGGACCTCACTAGACCTGTCTGTGTCACCCTGTCACCTCTGGACACCTGCCGGAGCTGGTTCTACTGGAGCAACCATAACATCTTCCAATCTTCATGTGGACCTTTGAAAAATTGACTGGATCATCTCAAGACTTATATCTACAAACCCTTTAAATTGTATCCTCTGAACCTCAACCTATCTTGGACTTTTACCTTGTTATCATCACTGTTCTTCACTGTTCCTGATTGAGACTAATTTTCTCAATATCCTCAGCACACAGCTTATCCAATCCTTCTCATTAATGCAACAAGAGTATGTTGACATCAATGACAACACCGGTTAAACCCATACTTGCAACAGCATATACAACAATGAACATCGGCAATCGTTGAATGTGTATCTAGTAGTTGAAACCAGAGTTTTTCTTCAATTGATAAAATAAATAATATAGATAATTGAACATCAACACATTACTAAATTTGAGTTTTCTATTTCTTTTCAAATGAAGGAATACATAGAGGCAATGTAAAATCTTCTCAAAGACAACTTTGCACAGAGCTGAGTTGGAACTTGGAAACTCATATTATCAATATCAAACCATTCTAATAGCTTTTTTAGTAAATTCCACTGTTCAAGTGGTGGAATTGTCATTTCTTCTAGTTGATGTTGTCTGACTTGAATTTTTTGTTAACAATGTATGATCGAATTTCAATTTGGATCTTGACTTGAATGTTTCAGCCAAAGATACATTCAAGGTTATCAGTGGTTTGATGGAATCCAAAAAGTTCACCTCATTTGGGTTATGAGGAAACTAGTCCAAATCAATCTTCCTTGCATCCTCCATCTTCTTTCTAAAATTATCCTTTCCAATGAATCACTCATTTGTGTGAAAATCCTATGGTAAACCAAGCTTTGTCAAGTTCCTTACCTTTTCATCCTCCTTAATCTTTGTTGCAACCTCAATCACAAATTTTGTTGTTTCACGCATTCTTGAACACTTTTGAATGATAGATGTCACCTTCATTAAGGCTTCAATCTGATTAGTAATGCCGTTTGAAATCAATTCCTTGTCACTGGCTTTGTAGACTATTTCTAGGACTTGATTTGCAAATTTCTCTTCTACCTGCAGTTGTACATTTTTTTGTCCATTAAATATTTGCTTAGCTTCTTATGATGTAGTCTCATGGCATCAATCAATTGAAACAATTCACACAAATGATCAATCCTCTACATTATTTCCTCCCTAATCTTTTGTTTCATATGCTTCATTGTTTGTCTACAAAATTCAGTTAACTTAATTTGACAAGATTGTATTTCATTTTTTGCTTCCATAAGCTCTGCGGCCCATGTTTCATTTTTTTCTCTCTTTCTCCAATTTTTGTTCCCACTGTTCATTTTCTTTCCCAATGCTTTGTCTTAATTTTTCTGAAGTGGATTTTTCCTCATCATATTTCTTTTTGCTCTCATCTAACCTTTGCTTTAGTCCATTCAATTCCACCTCTATTTATTTATCCTCTTTGCTTGTTGATGTAGAGGCAGATTTTTTTATTCTTTTTTCTAATTCATTGCTCTTGTTATCTGTTGCTTTCCTCTTTGCTTTCTCATTTGCTAAGTCTATCTATAATTTTTCTATTTGATTATGTAACCTTTTTTTCTCTCTATCATGCTTTAGCAATGATGTGTACACCAATTCATTGTTCTTCTTTGATATATTAATTTTCTCAGTATTTTTTAATCCAGAAAAATCAAATTGAAAATTGTTCACCTAAAATTTAGATCAATCCATCTATTTTTTTGGTTTATTTTGAACTATGGGAACAACAATTGTGTACTCCATGATTTCTGAATTTGTGTCAAATGTGGGTAATATCATGGTTGTTGCAGGCTCTGAAGTTACATTAGACACACTCTCCATCAGTTGCTTCTTTTCTTTTTTATACAATTCTGATTTATTTTCAAACCCTTGAATGTAATCAAAACCTAGGGATGCATGAATAATGAAATGCTTGAATGGTGAAGGAATAGGAGTACTTGCAATTTCTATTGTAGCCACACTAACTTGGGGAGTGCTTGGAAATAACTCCTTTGTGGTGGAATTGGTAGTTGGACTTGGACCTGTCATAATCTTTTGTCTCTTCTGTATCCCTTGATCACTGCATGTTTGTCTGGTATCTTGTATTGGTTTCCTCTTGTGTGTAATTTGTTGTTGGACCTGTTGTTGTAGCACATGTTGACTAAGTTCTCCACCAGTGGTAGTGCCAGTTGCACTAGGCTCTCCACCATGGGCATGTCCAAGTTGTGATTGCATCTGACCATGAGGATTAGGATTTGAAATGGTAACAAAATGAATTCTTTCAGCTGTACTTGTATGCCCTTGGTCTATTTTATCAACTAATTCAGCTCCAAGGCCTTGTTTATCAATTGGTTTTCTGGTAACTAAATCTATTGGGTTCCAAATGCCTTGTCCTTGGGACCCCAAACCACCACCATGATAACCCATATTTTTAGCAATGGCTGATCCTAAAGTATATGCTAATTTTGTGGCCTGACTTAAACCATGTTTGAAATTGCTTTGTTCATCCCTATCATCATTAGGTTCATTATCAGTTTCTTCATCTTCATGTACATTGGGATGCTCTATATTCCACAATTTGCTAAACTCATCATCTTCATCAATTTCTCTAAACTCTGCAATAGTTCTTGGTTCACCTAGCTCTTTCTTCATAGACCAAAAGGCAGTAATTTTTTATCATGACCAATTTTTGCTTGTAACAGACATATCTAGAGATTCTAGCATTTTTACTCTAATAGATGGTTTATCACTTTTTTCATAAAAATTGTTGTACCGCTTGATTTGATTCTCTGCTAGTACTCCTATATTTTGGTGCAATGCCATAATTTTTGCTGATAATTGTTCAAAAGAAATACCTTTCTCAGTAGTAGTTTTATCCATTGCTATTTTGACCTCATCCCAAGAATCCTTGTTTCTCAAGTTTTCAAGCAAGGGTTTACTTTGACATTGAATTCTACTTGTAGCATTCCTATTGGCCACAATCATTATTTTAATGGTGTCACATGGATCATACTGCTAGTAATAGACAACATCAAAATTAAAAAAATTCAAAATATCATGTACCACCTTAGATGCTTTTCTCTCCGATGTGAACCCTCCACATGAAACAAGTAAAGAAGGAAATAAGGTCTTCTTTTGTTGACCGGCAAAGCGTAGTTCATCAGTACTCTACATCTACCTTACATATTCCAATGCAAAAACCCTTTCTATCACATGTATTGAAAGTTTTTATGGCTCTACTCTTGATCCATAAAATGTTAGCATAGTATATTCTTCCAATAAGTACCAATCAGCCAATTGTATTTCTTTTCCTATTTGAATGCAATCTCTACATGATATAGGAAATCTAGGCATTAGAATATTTGTAATTGCTTGATGCAATGGAGCCAAAAAGTAGTCTACAAAATGATTGTAGTTCCTTCGAGAATCATGCATCCTTATCTTAGTGGTCCAATCATATATTGGAGCCATTTTCTTTTCCTCAGCATTACTATAGGGCTGAATCTGAAGCTTGTTGGTCTGAAACATTCCACTAAATTTGAATACAAAAAAATAGCACAAGTAGGTTGTGACCTAAATGTCTTTGTGGAACCTCCTTTAATCATTAAAAATTGTTTATGCATGGATTCTACAATATGCTCAATAAAGTTATATTTGACATGTACACCAATACCATAATGGATATTATATACCATTTCAAAGAGGCTTGCATCCACTTCCCAATTGCTATCTAGTCTGGAAGGCAAAATGCTAGCATGGAAATAGTAACCTGAGCCCATGATTTAAAAATTTCCAAACAATAAGGATGCTTATGGTTACCTTTCAACTTGTTTCTTTCTTGAACTATTTTATTTAGTAAAACATTTTTGTCCCTTTCATTCGCTGTTTCATAATCACTAGCAAGCTTTTCTAGGTCAATGTGGATGTCTCCAAATTTTTCAGTTGTAAACCCCAACACTTTTCCAAATTCTTATGCATTAATGGATAAAATTCTTCTTTAGTATCTTTATTTACAATTGCTCTTTTGTTATCATCATAATTGTGGGCACAGACCATGATAAATTATGGGCAAGGGAAAACCTCATGTAACATCATGTACCCTAATCCAGTTATCCACAGTACATTGATACTATTAACTTGCTTTTGGTTTGCAGCCTTATTCTCACATGAAAATCTAAGTTCTAAGGTAAGTTTATCATAGATATTAGGATAATAATTATCATGGTATTCATCAATCAAACCTAAGGTTTTAAGCAATCCAGAATAATCTATTTTCTATCCAAACTTGCTTTGCCTTTCCCAAAAACTTTGCCTGGTCTGCTAGTGGTGGTAGACATGCTTATATAGTGTGAAATTGTAAATTCCCTCTTAAGTCCTCCTTAATTTTTCTTAAGTCTCTCAACCCTAAACCCAAAGTTAGACAAAATGAGATTTTAAAAAAGTTTAACAAAATAAGATTTTAAGAAACGATGAAGCATAGCCTAGGAATTCTGTCTTTTGTCTTATCGGCTTTGTTGGAAGTGGCACTGCAATGAGTAATCTAAAATCTCCCTGGTGCATTGCAATTAGCAATTTGAAATCTCCTTGTGTGCTAACCCTCTCGCTTAAAAATAAAATCACTTAGCAGTATAAAGTTTGCTTCTTTTTACAAACATTAAAGTGAATGAAACATCAAGTCAATGTGTTGCTTCCAGACTACATAATTAGTACATGGATGACAGCTATCCTGCATTGACAACTCACAACAATTTATAAACCATTGATCTTTGTAAATCTAACAGTTATAGGGTGATTCCAGAGATTTAAGTTTGCAAGCCTAGTGCTTTGTGCATTTCATTTTGGAATGCAACTACAACCATCCATCAAATGTTCATTGAACGGTTGATTAATTTATGATATAAACAATAAACATATAGTTTGTTTATATAGTTCTACTTTTAGTGACTACTTTTAGTGTTTATAATGTAATTTGTCAATTTGCTGGTAACTTTCTTTTTTCATTTGTATTGATTTATGTTTTAAATCTGCATGCAATTTTTTTTTTTTGTCGATAAACCACAAAGCGGGATATTAATTCAAAAAAAAATTACAGTTGAGGGATAGTTACAAAAAATTATCATGTATTACATATTCTTGAAACTCTTGCCGATACGATAATATTACATCAAAACTACATAGAAAAATCAAAACACTGGCTAAGGGAAAACATAGAAATCGCCTGTTTCTACTAGGTCTGTGAAGTGCAACACCCGTTCCAGATTCGGCTCCATGTTGAGAGCTCAAGTGTACCTTAGAAAATTCTGACCAATGGTGGCCCAGTGATGGTGGTGGGTGAGAGCCCCATCTATGATGTTGAGAAGAAATAGAAGCTGTAGAACCCCCACACCCATCTCTACCCCAAAAACCACCAATGATAGGTTAGAAGACCGCGGAATCCCCACACCCATCTCTACCCCAAGAATCACCTCCAAATCATTACCCAGAAACTCTGGCTTAAAAATTTCTAGCAACAAAAGGAGAATATCCACCTTCACACCTCCAAGGTCCAGCAATGACGCCAAGAACCAAGAAGCTATGTCAGATATCACTCTGTATATGTTCCTATCTATTAAGAAATCCCTCCCAAGTACCATTTTCATGGCTTCCAACTCCAGGAAGTGCAAATGTACAATTCTGTGAGGCTTCATTATCACTTTAAGCCTTGAGTTTGTGATGAATCCCAAGAAAGCAATTTGCCTTCGCAGCGCTATAAGGAAAATTGGTGTATCCATTTTCTTTGTTGGCCAGCTTCAATCTTTGGTATGAGAAAGCATTGTTGGGCTCCATTAAATAGAGCTAGGCTTCATTAGTGGCACTCAGCTTCAAAGCTTTGGGATATCTTTCTAAGCGTGCCAATATTTAAGTGATATATGATATATCTATTCAAGTGAATTTAATCTGCATGCAAATATTTATATTTGATTTGACTTAAGTATATAGATAATACTTAAAATAGAGTTTCCAAACTATGTTCCACATATGCAATCTATGACACATGTCACCAATTTTGAATTAAAAGGAGCACAATATTTGTAAATTGATATGTAAGATCCGACCAATTTTATATACAATAAACTAATAATAAATACTATAAAAAGAGGGAGTAATTCTTTTTTTTTTCTAGTTTCAACAAAATCATCTCAAATCAAATATATTCAATAAATGAATAAGACAATAATCACCAAAATATTAACATTTACATATACTACCTCAGGTTCACACTCCCTAAATCAATACTTTATATATACTTAACATTTTGCAATTTGCATCAAAGAAAATAGTAAATATATATTGTTATTTTATAGTCTAAACTAGAGAAAATAAATAAAAAATAGGATTTACTATTAGTACATGAATTTCCTAATGAATGTAATGACTTTCTGCGCTAGAATTAGAAAATTTTATTAATTGACAAATCTAATCTATTAACATTTTATATGAAGCTATTCAATTGAAAGTGAAAAATAGCCCATTGTGATATATTGTTATATAACAAAATGGCCTACATACTCCAAAGATGGGACTATGGATTGGGAAGGTGCCTTGGTAAATTTAGTCACCCCAGCCTTCCCATGTCTTGTCTGTTTCACCATTCATAATATCAAAGGCCAGACCTGCATTATACTCGACCATGTATTGTATCTCCTTTTATAACTTCAACAATTTAGAAATCTAAAGTGTCAACATATTTGGACCTCCATAGCTGATACTCCTCCTTTGTTGGCCAAATGAAATTGACAAGTTCATCTGCTTTGGTCCTGTAGGGTGTGTACTTGATAACCACTTGATTAGATTCCATGTCAAATTTGTCTAAGAAAATGCTAGTGTGAATCAGTTTATCCATGCTTCTTCTCAACATATCTAAATCCAAATTGTCATAGATGAGCTTAACTTGAGAAGATATTATTTGTTTTGCCTAGTCCTTCGGCAATTGTAAAGGTTCAACCCCACCATTTTCACTCAAAATAATAGGAAGCAAACTAAAATTCCATTCATCAAACTTTTTGACAAGCTCTCTGATATTTATTTCCAAAGGACCTACCACCCCCTAAAAATCCTTAATTGAATTTACAAGCCTGAGAGTTGGGACAATGTTAGGAGGTGCATCCTTGACATGCTTGGTTGCAATTGCCATGTCTCTTAATGCCTGGGCTCTAGGTATCCATGTATCCATTAATGATGTTACAACATCCTTATTCTTATTGAAATCCTTTATGGAATCAAACATAGAAGGATAATTTGAATGAATTCTAATTAATCTCCTATCAATCCCTTTATTCAAGTGTTCAAGAACTATAGTTACAATCTTGATATTACTTGAATAAATTGATTCATTGACCCGTGACAACAATTTCTTGTACGCCTCAATTTGATCCAATAATTCCTCTTTAGTAGGCTCACTTGATGGAGCTGCACCTAATGTGCTTGGCTCCTCAATTGTAAGGGGCACATCTCCAAGATTGTATGGAATGATTTCCATTGAAACTTCTATAAGGACATCAGAGTCAGTCTATGTTGGGGCATGAGCATGCATATTTAACAATCATTTGTTTAACAATGTCACTTTAGTTTTGAACTTGGTAACCTTTTGCTGACTCTCATTATACTCTACAACCATGTCATTATACTTGGTTCTATATTGATCTCTTTCCTCAGTGATATTCTCTACTATTGCCTTTGTGAATTTGGAAATGTTCACTGACATGTTTGTTGCCTCAATTGTTGGGGTATCAGACACTCTCTTAATAATTAGCCCTCCACTTATGTTTGGAGCAGGCTCAACAACTACAGGCTTCCTTGCACCTGGGGCCAATGCCCAAATAGCAAGTATTTCCCATTCTTCATTGAAAGCAGACCCTTACAAAGCCAATTTTGCTTCCTCCTATGTTTGATACAAGGGTCTGTCATGCCTACTCACTATGTCAAAAGTAATTGCTGAGGCTAAATCCCACTCTGGTAGTAATAAAATACCACTTTCCTTCAACAACTCTCTGCCTTCTTCAACTGTTATCTTCTGAAACAGTTCTTTCATTTCCTTTCTAACCTCAGACTGAATAACTACTTCTGGTAATTCAGGGTGCAAGCTTCTCTTTTTGGTAACATTATCAACATATTCATCTCTCTTTTTCCTCCAAGCAAAATCTCTAAAAGCAAGGGTCTGGACAAATGAATCATCTGTCATGAAGGTCTTGAAAGCTTCCTCCCTAAGGTCATATGTGTTGCTCATCCCCTTGAGGTCTACCTTGCCCAACCTGAGGTTGCTTTCTGGTTCTATTATCTCCCTAGGGGGAGAGGGCATTTCCTATCTCATATTAACCTCAGTGACAATGATATCATCATCTAAGTCATCTGGATAATCCACCAAGCTGCTTTGTTCAACCTCTTGCTTCTTTGGTAGTGGCTATCTTGGTGGTGAGGGAATTCTTGGAGGTGAATCCACCTCAATCACTTGTGGATCTGCTTTCCTTGGGGGAGACAGTGGTGGCATTTCATTCAATGGTGAGGAAGCTCTTGATCCCTCAGGCTTAGAATCCTCAAATGCAGTTGGGGTGGCAATAGACTGTTGCTTCCTCACAATACCTTATCTCCTTGCAAAGACTATGATCTTTTGTGGTAGTTGGTAGGTAGGCCTTTCCTCCAACACTGGGGCCTTCACCTTATCCTTTTCCTATTCTTCCCCAACCATAGCCTTTCCTTTGTCAGCAACCAATCTCTCTCCTTTCATCTTGCCAACCACTTGCTTAAAATTCTGGAGCATATATTCAACTTTTTGAAATTCATAATTTTTGAATTGAGGCAGTTGTAGGGGGTCATATTGCGGATCAATCTCCCATTTTTTCCCTACCATGTTATCATAGGTGATCCATTTTTCTTTCATGTCCTCCTATATTTGGTAATTGAAGATGTTCCTAATAACATCTTCAGGGAAATAGAAGTTATGTATGAACTGGCTACTTTTGATCCTCCCTTTCAATGCAGCCATGAAACCTTCAGGATCATGATTTCTTGGGTGCATTATCCTCATGTTGTATGGTTCAAGCAATTCATCCATTTTTCTCCACCCTCCACCAATCATCACAAAGTCTGCAAAAAATGTCCATGTTGGGAAGAAGGTTCCTTTCCTCATGTTTAACAAGTGACCATCTTCAACATTACCCAGCTGCCAAATGACCTCAAGGAATCCAATTCTAAGTGGCACATCTCTTGGGAGAACATGTGGTCTAACCATAGTGTCATATACTCTAAGAATTGTACAATCTAGATAGGGGATGACATCTCCCCAGTTGTGATCAATTTTTAAATTAGACCTCCTTTCTTTTGGCCTGAGAAAATCATGTAGTTCAGTTGGAATCCTTGGTGGATTCAAGATTAGGTCATTCCTCAACTTTGATGCAAAGACATTCTCAAACACCACAAAATCAAACTTCATATCATCCTTGTCTAGTATTCTTGTCCAACATTGGATAGGCAGCTCAACACCATCCTCCTCCTTTTCCAACTTCATATCATTCTTAAAGAATTTTGTCCTTTTGAATAAAAACATGTGCATTAACAGTGAGTACTACCAAAATTGAACCCAATTTTTACCACTCTTTAATGAAAATAAACCCTCATGAATGTTATCTACTAGGTAGGAAGCAAAGTCATATACTATGTTGTAAGCAAGGTGTTGGATATGAGTAGCCATATACATGAAACCCATTGGCATGTTGAAAGCAGGATCAAACCCCAAGATTTGACACAAAGAATAGAAGATTTTCTAAAAATATGGAGCAAAATACTTTATTGGGAAGGGTTCCTTATCTGATGGACCATTAACAATTCTCCCCTTTCCCTTTCCAACTGATGCTATATGATTTAGCAGCATTGTGATTTTAAAGGTGGGTCTTGTCTTCTTGTATTCACTCCTAAAGGCTTTCAATTAAAATTTTTACCAAATCCTCATTCCACTCATGAAGTTGAAAAACTTCAACAATCTCTTCCCTAGTGATCTTTACCATTTTGATCCAATTATACGTCTTGACAACTCTGGAGATAGGATCATATCTGGCTGCCACAACTTTTAACAAGTCCACATCCATGTAGACATTTGGGACAACCAATTTCCCCATGTCCAATCTCCAGGGGTTACATATAGGAGCACTCAAATTCCTGTTCCCAAACCAATTCTTGAACAATGACCATCCTGTAGGTGGTATGGTGGCATCCTTGATATGGATATGTTTATTTATGAGGCCTTCTTTAATTTTGGAACCCTAGAACAAAAGTGGACCTTTTACTTTGTCGTTAGTGGAGGGATTTAATTGATCAAGAAGGTCCTAGACTATGGGCCTTTTCATCTCTCTAGAGCTTGAGGTTTGGGCTCGTGGGGGTGCCATTATGGTGAGAATTTTGCAAATTAGGCTTTTAGTTTAGCAAGAATTGTAGGTTCACAACTAGGGTTCTGACTTAAAGCAACAGTAAAGCTCAAATTTTGTAGTTCAACAATCTAAGAAGGTAAAACCCTAAAAGAAATGAAAATTTACCAGTAATTCCTATTGATAAAACCACGAGAGTGAGCACAAGTAGCAAATTTTAGAAGGCGAGATTTTAACTTACGACTTTGAATGCTTTGAAAACCCTAGTTTTGATCGCCAAGAGATTGAAATTGCCTCCAGATGCTTTAAAACACTTAGACAAATTTCAATTATGCAAAAAGATTGCTTTTATGGTGTTAAAACCATAATTATTGCTCACTCGTATGAAGCAGAATATCTCCCATGGCCACTTTCTCAATTTCAAACTCTAGCCATTGATCTCTTGATGAGATGGCAAGATGGATGGCTATGATGAAGTTTTCTGCCACATGGAATTGCTTACTCATCTTTTGATAGACCCCACCTTTTCTTGAGGCTACGAAGTCTGTTACGTGGTGTTTGCCTGTTAGCCCATTAGGTTTATTGCCCATGCATCTTCTGACAACAGGCTATTGGGGAACAATTAGGATTAACCTGGGCCCTCCAACTTGCTCGCACGTTAACTTCTCAAGCCATCCGCTTGTCTGCTTAAATTCTTCAACATTGGATGACTAAGATTAAAACATCTTGCTAAGGAATTTTCCATGTGTCTTATTTAAACCTTTAATAGCTCACCCTTTAAGTCTCTTAAGGGTGCTTCAAAATATTTGCTAAAATATTTCCTATTCTTCTATAGTTAGCATTTAAAAAGTGGACCCTGCTAGGTTAATGGGACATAGGAACATAAAATACGAGGGTCGAGACTTAGACAATAGATGAAATATTTTGATCCCCTTTTAATGATAACACATAATGTTCCCCACCAAGCGGTGACCGACAAGACTAGGTATAAGGGGTTGGTAAACAACACGGTTTTGATGGCTCAGGTTTCAACTTAGACAACTAGCAACTGGAGATAGCAAGTCAACATAAGATTACACAGAGGGTTAAAAGCTAGGTTTCTCATATGAAATGTCAACCATTGATATTTGGAATCTAATGGTTCAAGTGTTATTCCGGAGGTTTGAAGTCGCAGGTCTAGTGTTTCAAAAAATTTCTTCCAAAATGCAACTACAACTACCCATCGAATGGTCATCAATTATATTAATTTGCGTTGACATCTTGCTTTAGACATATTGACACTTGTCCCCATTCCGGACACTTTATGAAGGAATTTGGATGTGCGGAAAATTTTTCCCCGAATAGAATGGTATGATTTTTTATTGGCATAATAGTTTATTTTGCCAATTAACTTTTTATTGGTTTGAATTTATATTTAATTCACCAATGATTTTTTTATTGGTTTAATTCACCAATGAAAATATTTTTTTGGGTTTGAAAATAGATTTTAATCTTCAACAAAAATATTTTTTATTTAGAAAACAAGTTTAATTCGCCCACAGAAATATTTTCCTGGTTTGAAAATAGGTTTTAATTTGCCAATGAAAATATTTTATTGGTTTGAAAATAGGTTTTAATTGCTAATGAAAATATTTTATTGGTTTTAAAAAAATTACAATTCGCCAGGATTTTCCATAGACCTCTAGCGATTACCAAAGATTCACCAATTGAGATTATTTTTTTCTCGGAAAAATGAAAAAATTCACCAATAAAATTAATATTTTTCTCGGGAAGTATACATGATTCACCAGGTTTGTACACCTTCTCCGAGGGGGGGGGGGGGGTCTTAAAGTTATCCCTGGGATGGAGCATTGATGGTGGGTGCTATATTAGGCATGGGAGATTTAGGTGGTAAGGAATATAGTATGAGGTGGAAGGATCTTCTTGATTAAGAGTAGTTTTTATGTCATGCACACATGAAGCCATTTGAAATCAATGTTGCATGTCTAATTGGGCTTCTTGGTCAAAGTTGTCTGTTATAGAATGAAAGGTATTTATATCATTGGTGGAGGCAAATAAAGAGGAAGATCCAACCATCAAAGGATTTAAATAGGGACTATGGTAGGGAATGACTCTATTAGGATGAGGTTTAACCCTTTGGAATGGATGACTATGGGGAATGAACTAATCACTAGATTATACCAAAATCTTCAACTAGTAGGATATGTCAAGTTCGTCAAAAGGCTCAACTAGTAGGATATATCAGGTTCACCAAAAGGCTTGACTAGTAGGATATGCCTGGTTCACCAAAAGGCTCAACTAGTAGGATACGTCAGGGTCACCAAAATATGAGAGATGAAAGATGAACCTCTCCTAACAAGTAGGAAGAAGGTTCATTTCTCTTAAAATACATGGTGTAAAGTGCAAGTTTAGTTTAGACTCTATAAATGTATGCAAGATATATGAAAGTAGATGAATATTGAGATTATGTCAAACTAACCTACATGTAGGTGTATGCAAACTAATACAATCCAAATGAAACCTAAAGAGGTCTAGGGATGTCTCCTACAAGCCAAATCTTAATTATACACCACTATTGAGCTAGGATAGATAATGCAATTGAGTGATAATTGGAACTAGATAAACTGACGCATTGAAATTGTGAAAATGTTATGCTATGCTATGAAAAATAGAAAATAGAGGGTTAAGACTCACCTATGTATTGATTTGTGCCAGTTACGAAAACTATTGGAAATTGGATTCTAAAGCTACCGATGAAATCTAGGGTCAATTTATAAAAGTGGTTGCCAAGTCCAAAGGTGGATGGCCTATTGGAAGGCTAGGTCCACTATTGAATGACCAATGGGAAGGTCAAGTCTTCTTTGAATGGCTAGTGATTGGTAAACTTTAGAAACCTACAATATTCAAGATCTATTAGTGTTTGTTTGAATCCACACCTTCTTACTAGTCAAAACCTATCAAATAGAAAGAAAAAGATCTTGAATTAAAAACAAACTTGTACAACTGGTTAATTTATGAATTGAATAGACATGAACATTAGAAAATGGAATGAGTTCACCTAATAAATAGATGGACGAGGACTTGTAACTAGGAGGGATAATTATATACCATGTGAAGAGTGTATGCAAAGGTTTTTATGCTCAGACCTTCAAGCTAGTCCTACAAATGGGCACCAAACCTAAAGCACTGCATTTGGATTCAAATTAATAAAATGGTTCATTTATATCTAATAAATTGATATTTTCTATTCATGGATGAGATTGGGATGGCCTAAAGGACCTTTGTAGTTGATTTGGTTAAATTCTGAGTTGATTTGAAGTAGTTTTAGATAACTAGTGGCTAGGTCCAAGGGTGGATGGTTAACAAGAAAGCCAGGTCCTCTTATGAAGGCCAACTCTTCAAAAAATTCAACCTACAAACTTTACAGTTCTAGATTGCACTAATTGGATTGATGATGCTTAGTTACTTGTACTTTAAGCAAAGACCATGCGATTTTATTTCCTCTTGCTATCTAAATTTTTATTGATTCAACATATGGTATTTATTTTGGTCATTCTCACTAACCTCTATTCTCATGTTCCAATGGCAATATCACCCTAGTTAGAAGTGTTTAGTTGCTTCTTGCTCTCAATTTCACACTATAAATACCTCTTTACTTATAGATTTATCTTCATCTTATTGTTAACATCATTTTAGACTAATTATTTATATTTACAACTACTTTCCTTCATAATTAGAACTCAGACTAAAGTTTTTGTTTAATAATATACTTAGTAATCACATTTTAAAATGCGATGGATACATTAATAGGGTCCTGTAAGGTAACATAGTTCCAATTAATTAAAAATAGATATACAATAAGTATATGTTAATATATTAGTGTATATTCATTGATAGGGTCTTATAAGGTAAGGTTACCCCAATTAATTAAAATAGATATATAAGTATATGTTAATATATTAGTGTATATCCATTGGTATGGTCCTCTAAGGTAAGGTGGTCCCGATTAATTAAAATAGATATACTTAATATATTAGTGTATATTCATTAATAGGATCTTATAAGGTAAGGTGGTCCCAATTAATTAAAATAGATATACATGAAGTATATGTTAATATATTAGTTTACATATATTTACAATCTGCAAGATTGAAAATTGAGTCTTATTAACATATTCTAAATTGAGCCTTATAAACATATTCTAAATTGTCCCTTGCCTTTTAATTTGCATTTGTAAAAAAATAGCCATTTTTTATTTTCCTACATATTATTTAAAAAAAATTAAAATACTTAATCAATGAGCTTTGAGTGTTTGACCAACGTTGATTTCCAATCAATAACAAATGATTTGCAATGGAGCAAACATACAAGCAGCACACATTTGCTCCATCCCAGACCACAGGTATATTCTCTATTGGAAACCCAAGCATTCTGCAATGATCAGCTCCCCATTGTAATGCTCATGAAAAGGATTGAAAACATCGTTTCTTGTCAAAAGATATGCTAAACACACTTTGTCTTAGTCCATGCTAATGCCCCACTATTTGGCAGGGAAAAGAAGCAAATATGAGGTTGTAGAGTGGGGTGAGAATGACTAGAATTTTCATCACTTGCACATGTGTCACCATGCACATTCTTCGTGGACTCACCCCATTCCTATTGTGCCTTTCATTTCTTCCTCACCCATTGTGGCTACTCCATCAAACAAGGGCTGCGGTGCAGCTGCAGTCCCTGCCAAGGCTGCCATGATAGTTTGTAAAATACTACCAGATCAGTTTTGCAGTGACAGGATGGTTGATGCTGAAATGTTATTGTCATTTAGCAGAATTATTTGTGTTTAGCAGAGATGTCTGAAATTTTAAGTAAATTTAAATTGAAAACAGGGGAATAAACTGTTTACAATGACCACAAATAGGGATGAGATACTTAATAACCTGGCCATGGTCTTGTTTAAGATCTCAAGAGCTAAAAGTATATCTGCAGAACAACCTAGCAGTGGTCTTGCTTATGAGCTCAGAGCTGCATGTTTTAACTAGCAATGATGGCTCCTGAAATAATAATCTAACCTAATAACATGATACACAAACTAGAGTTGAAGGTTATCCCATACATAAAAATAGTATTACAGAAGTGCCTGTTCTATCAACAATGTCTATCTTAAATTATGGGATGTGTAAGTTGTAGATACTAGATCCATTCTAGATAGATTGGAGTAGAAGTGCCTGTTCTATCAACGATGTCTATCTTAAATTACGGGCCGTGTAAGTTGTAGATACTAGATCCATTCTAGATATATTGGAGTGCATGTATACCGTCCTGTACATATACATATACATTGATTTACACACAAGGTTAGAAAAACACACATTAATTCAATGTCAACAAGCTATTTGGAAAATATATAATTCTTGAACTTTTAATAAAATCTATCTTAAATTATGGGACATGTAAGCTGTAGATACTAGATCCATTCTAGATAGATTGGAGTAGAAGTGCCTATTCTATCAAGGATGTCTATCTTAAATTACGGGACGTGTAAGTTGTAGATACTAGATCCATTCTAGATAGATTGGAGTGCATGTACACCTTCTGCACATATATGTAAGTTGTAGATACTAGATCCATTCTAGATAGATTGGAGTGCATGTACACCTTCTGCACATATACATATATGTCGATTTATACACAAGGGTAGAAAAACACACATTAATTCAATGTCAATAAGCTATTTGGAAAATATATAATAGAAGTGCCTATTCTATCAACGATGTCTATCTTAAATTACGGGACGTGTAAGTTGTAGATACTAGATCCATTCTAGAAAATATATAATTCTTGAACTTTTAATAAAATCTGGTAACAAATAGATCTGAAAAATATACCATCCAAATGAAGCCACTATCAAGGTTATGGTCATCCTATGCGGCAATGCTATATACCAGATAGGAATCCATCAAAAGATTAACATATTGAGTGCAAATAAATAGATACATCAATCTAAACATTTAGAAGGGCTTCGTAAAAGGGAGAAGACTAAAAGCAGATTGAAACCATAAGGTGCAGATCCATTCTAGATAGCTGGGAGTGTATCTACACCCTTCCATACATATTCTCCTGCCAAAGCCAACCTTTAGTTTTAAATGTATTATACAGATTTTGGTAGGATATACAATTAATATTACTCATCATGATATTAGATCCACTGAGATATTGTGGCTTCTCTTAGTTATGTAGCCTAGGAATCATTCATAATTTGATTAGTCCTCTAGCATTCCAATCCGATTCTTAAAAGAGTCAATTTGCTCTTGCATGCACACAAAATGGTACCTATTGAGGGAGCAGAGAGAAGGACAACCTCTGAATCACTCGAACCATCTTGAACAGATATAGTACTTTTGTTTTCTCTCGGTATGAATTTTGATAATTAAAAATGAATAAGTAAAGAGTTGATAAAAATTCTCCCAATTTTCTAATAACTAATAATGATTAAGCTTATAAAACCTTCGGTAAGTGTGCAAAACAGGACCTATTTCGAATAAAGGTGTGTATATGGTTTTTGGCTAGTGTTCACCCATGAGGATTCCAGAAAGCCTTAGCACTAGGGGAATTGCTGGATTGGGAATTTGTTCACTGCACAAGCCAAACAATGGAGTGAATAAAGACTTTAGATGTTCCCAGTGCATACATTTCGTTAAGAGCTTCCAAATTATTCTCAGTAATAACTTTTCAATTATAATACTAGACAAGACAACAAGATGTGGGTAAAACATTCTTTTAAGCCTCTCAATCTCCAGCCAAAGAGCTGCGGCAAATTCTTAAAAAATAGAAATTATTGCTAAATATGTTTAAATGAATGATCAAATCTCAAAAAATTGGGGGAATTTTTAGTTTCTTTCATTTTTGAGTAAAGCATAGCAATTAGCAGGTGTGAAGCCAAATTCCATAACCTTTTCCAGCATTCTCCCTGCCTGTGCTAAAATGGGGGCTTTGGAACAGGGTGTGGACATCCATCAAAGCATAATGGAAGGGAGATTCTTGTCAGATATTATGGTAGGGAATGCTCTGGTAGACACCGTGCGAAGTGTGGAAGTATAGACAAGGCAACAAAGTGTTTGACAGAATGCCTAAAAGAAATGTGGTCTCATGGAATGCCATGATTGCAGGATATGCACAAAATGGGCTTTTTAAAAAGGCTTTACAAACTTTCAAGCAAATGCAATTGGCAGGTGTCAAGTCAAATTCCACAACTTTTACCAGCATTCTACTTGCCCGTGTCAAAATAGGACCATATGTAAATACAGACCTAATCTACAAATTCATAGGTGTGTGGCAGGGAATGAAAGATCAGAGAATTAGAAAAATTAAAAATGAGATAAAATAAAATAAAATTCAAGATAAAGTAATCATAGATAATAACGAGAAAAATAAGATTGCACCATTCTCATATTTCATTCCATTCCATGAGTAAAATCTGGAAGCAATGAGATGTGCTTTGTAAGGATAAAACAAAATTTTGCCGGTGCTTTCAAAGGGTATTATTGTATTGAACACAAAGTTTTAGGTTTTTTTTGGTAAGGGTACTATATTTGAAATGGCAGATCAAAGTCGCGCTTTTCTCACCAATGTGTATGAGGATGGTTGGCCGACACTGTTCTTACCAGTTCATAAGCCTGAGATGAGTGTGTAAAAGGAATTTTCCTCTCCACACATGAAATGCAACCATCTTGACAATCTAAATAAACCCAATTGCAACTGACAGCGAAAGGTAAGTGCTCCAAGCAACTGAGATTCTCAGATGATTATCATTCTCTGGCCGCATCGGTCCTTCAAGCCTGCAAGACAAAATAACCCCCACAACCTTTTGAAATTAGGTTTTTTTGTATTTGCCTTGTGAGAAGGGAGATTTTCAGCAGTGTTATCTGTAATTGCCCTGGCAGGCATGTATACAACATGTGGAAGCATAGACAAGGCAGGTGAATTGTTTAACAGAATGACATGTAGCAACTTGTACGATAGGTGTCCTCCCTTTAAAAAACAACTGATAAAAAAAATGAAAACATTAAGAAACGATTCAATATGCAACCTGCTCTGTTTTTCATTGGATGCAATTTTTTTTTGGGATTTTATACAAATTGAAAAAGGATACCATGGACAAAAAAAATGAGGGAATCGATAATAAATTTAGGTTTCACTTATTTTCTCTATCTAAAAATTCTTCAACACCTATACCCTTCAATACACAAACACCTTAATATGTACATGTAATAACATCTACCTAAGTTGGTGCATATTTTGGACCTGAGCTCTTTTACACAACTGCTTCTTTGTCGTTCAATTTACACAGCCTCATTGCATCACTTGGAAGGGGCAAGTTTCTATTGTGGATTGCAGCCATAATTATTGTGGAAACACACAGATTGTCTTGTCACTTGTACTACAACACCAACCAAACATGAGACAGCTAAAAATGGTGGTTTCTTCATTACTTGTACAATATTAATCAGAGGGTGTGTTCTACATGGGTTTGTACCTAATTGTAATGGTGAACATGTTTTACGAGGAAAGGGAAATTAAAATGCAAAAGGATATGTCTACTATAATCATGCTCCCCAAAACCCTACCTTCAATCATATGCCTTTAGGCTCTGCTTATTAAAATATTCTAAGATATAAGCACGTGTCTCTCATATCAAATGCTTTAGTTTTTTCATACCCAAAAAAAAATGAAAGACTGCAGTGATGAACTCTTCATTGCTTATCACGTGTAAATAACTCTTAGAAAAGCAAGACCGTGGTAGAGGCACAAGTATCGACCCACCAAATGGTCATGAATCAAGCTGATATTTAACTGTAGTGACCAGGTCACAACTGATGTCAATTGCCTATGCTTTCTCCCTCTTAGCTTTCTAATAGCTAGCCTGCCTTACACAAAAATTGTTCAAAGACTAATTGCAGAAATTACGCTTACAAAACTGTTATCATGCTGTCTATACAACCACTACCATTGCCAGACAAACTCATAAATTTTATAATTAATTCCTGGGCCGTAGTCAATAGCAAAGCAGGCTTTCTGTCCATGGATATTTTTATTATCCACCTCACAATAAATAAGCTGCATATTACATCAAATAGAAATGGATACTTTTATGTTAAATAGAAATGACTATTCTTAAAAAATACTGTTCAATAGTTTAAAAAAATTTAACAGGTCTTTAGTTAAAAAAATATATATACAGAGACTGCTGCTGCCAAATACGCCTGATCACATGGAGTTATAATGTTTCCATATTCTCTGCTTCATAATGGTTCTGCTCATATCTTCAGTGGAAGGTCTGAGTTATTGCTGCTTCTGTTAGTCTGCTGTTATAACTTTTGTTTAGTTTGCTGCTGTCTCCTAGTGTATTGACAGAGGATTTGGTTGGGCTGTTTATTGGTTTTCTATGCATTTCTTTTTCTTCAGCTGCAGTTCTGAGCGCTGATTATTCTTGTATATTTGCATTATTCAATACTATATATATAACACCAAGTAGTCATATATATTTTGCCATAACATAACCATTAGTGAAATAGAAAAATGATCTTAATCTCACCTTTTTTTCAACAACAAAAAAATTGATCTAAATCTCATAGTTTTCTTTAAAAAAACAAAAAAAAACAACTAATGTAATAAATATTGAATATAAAAAATGATGCAAGACATAATTGAAGACTTAAGTGAACATTTTATTACAATACACACAGTTTTAGCAGGGAGAAAGGAAGATGTTAATTTTCTCTGAGACCAAAACACATGAAGCATGGTAGACACTTAAGTCCAAGTTCAAATAGTACCAAAGCTAAAACACTAGCTGTAGCCCAATATTCAACAGCAGACATGACTAAACACTGGAGTCCAAATATCTATGAATGAAAACAAAACGTAAAACTCAAAAGATTATTCAAGATTAAATAAAACACAGTAAACTACTACTTTACAGCAGATTTGGAATGGGCATATTGCAGATCTTTAGACAAAGTATATGGCGTAGCAATGTCGATGTTTTCCAATCTGTAAATCTCTGCCCATACTAAGCAAATACGTTTCTTGTCCACTAGAGGAAGGCTCTCAACCACGTTAAGCACTGCTTTATCAAGTTCATCAAGTTTTTCTCGTCTGCCACTATGACTAAATTTTCCCATGATTGGAAGCCAAGTTGTGAGAAGAGAAACTCGAGAAGCTCTTGAAATTATTATCTTTCCGTCTCCTGTTGCCCTCATAAACCACATCATAATGTCGAACACATATTGTTGTGGGTAATCCACCCCCTTCTTTACATACTCCTTAAATTCTGCATCTTCACAAAATGCCTTCATTGCAGCATTGAGTATTCCTCCCTTAGAGCGCCGGATAAGTTTAAAGAACGGTATTAGAGTTGAGAAATTACGAGAACTGATGGATGCTTCGAACTCTTGCAAAACCACACGCCCGCATACATCCATAACATCTCTAGATGTATTTCCCTCTAACATCTCGGCTAAATATTTCTCCACAGTTTGTCGATTTTTGGGATTGCGGTTGCCGTCTTTAATAAGAGATGTCATCTGTTGGATACTCTTCTCCACAAAAATTATATGGTCGTCGTCGTCCTGATGAAGTCTGGCAGCTAAATCTGGTAAAAGTTTCAATCCCAGACAAGAAAGCACATTTCGAATTTGGGACTCTTGTTCAGCACTCCAACGAACTGCCTCCAAATATTGCATGCATTCGTTGATGCAATCATCAGCCAACATTTCAGAAGCAACAGACAGAATCGCCAGGCATTCCTCAATATTGGAGAAATACACATCCTAGCCATACATAAGTTCAATGCATTTTAAATAGTGATCAAAGTTATGAGAAGTAGTTACCCATATTTCGGTTGCTTTATCGGATGACCAGCGCTTGGGAAACTTGTCTTCAGAAAATTTGGATCTTTTCAGAATCTGAGAATGGAGATAAACTGGATTTCTTCCGTACTGTTCCTCATTTGGACCTGTCAAGAACAATTTTTTATCAGCAGAGCTTTCATCTCCAATCGAGGATGAGCTTCCGCCATTGCATAAATGGACACAACACAAAAACCTATTACCCCTTTCTATGTATACGTTGAACACCAGATATCCTTCATTTAATGTTTAGTCGTAATTTAGTCAGACTTTTAGATGGCGCTCTATTTAAACATCGAGTCCAACTGCTTATCTTTGATTTGTTACAGCCTCTGAATGTAGAGAGTAGAATTTAATAGCGAGGTAAAGTTGATTCCTTATACTTTATTTTGGAATCGAGCGCACATCAATTATGCGATGCCCACTTTGTTTCAAACCCAGAATTGGGTTTAAGCCATTTGTACACTTACAGCCATAAAAAACATGTTAGGCCAATTAAGCAGTCCCACCAATCCCATCTAAACTTAAAGTAGTAAGGACAGTTTCTATACAGGCCTTTCTCTACTTCAACTCTAAGCCGCTCATCTTCTGGAGGAAGAGCTGTAAGCAGCAGGTATGATACCAGACTCCCTTCAAGGACATGTTTGTTGTATTTACAGATTTAGGCCGTTCAGAGGACTTTAAGTCGGGGACAGCTAAAGCATTCAATAGTGAATAGTAAAAGCATTCTATACGGTGAAACAAAAAAGCTTGAATTGATTGATTGGTGAGTGACATTACTTTCAAAGTTCACTGTTATACATCATATGGTTAAGTCTTTGAAGGATATTGATAGTGGTTGCAAGTTCAAACTTCAACTACTGTATGAGTAAGGACAGTTCATGTAGCACGAGGTTATTGACACTGCATAATTATGATCTTGCAAATAGGATCATGATTAGTACTTGTTGGAGCACAACACCACTGAGAGGGGGGGTTGAATCAGTGGTATGCAGGACTTAGTGACCTTTAAATTTATATTTCAAAACTTTGATGCAAAAAAACAATTCCCATTGACTGTAGATGACATCATGAAAGATTCGGACAACTAAACAGATTGATCAAAATCAAGAATGCATCAACTCAATATTGAGACTGAAAAAAAATAATGACTCATCCGTGCACAGTATTATTGTTTCAGATAGTGAAAGAAGTCTAGTATGAGTTCAAATAGATCACAGTAAATTAACTGACTTTAAAACAAATGACACATGATCAACAAATAGACATGAGAATCAAACTCATCAATGACAAATCATAACACAGATATTTTTCTGAGTGGAAAGCCCCTAGCATAAAACCACTCGAAAATGCCTCACTGGCTTATACAAGAATCTCACTGATTACAGGCCTCACTGGCTTACAACATTGCCTTACTGGCATATAACAGAATCTCACTGATTATAGGCCTCACTGGCTTATAAAAGAATCTCACTGATTACAGGCCTCACTGGCTTATAAAAGAATCTCACTGATTACAGGCCTCACTGGCTTATAACATTCATTCCATTGAATCAAGTAAAACTCATACAGAGGGACACTCTGTTTCACTTGAGAACATATACTATCAACAATGTATGTGCAGGATACACACAAAAAGCACACACATCATTTACATTATATCTTTTTATATACAACTGATTATATTCCTTCAGAAACTTTCAACTGTAGACAGTTTCAAAAAAACTAAAAAACCAATCGACAGTTTTGCAACTGCCATCTTCAATAGAATAAACAACATTGTTGCTTTTTATCATAGTTTAAAAAACAGAGACTGTTTGAAAAAGATGTGACATGTAACTGTTAACTCTCAATAGAGTTACAAAGATCAACTGCCGATTGCCCACGAGAAACCCTTAGGGTTAAAAACCACAACTCCTTCATATACCAGAAACATTTCATTCAAAGAAATAATTCTGAGACAGTTATAACTGAAAAATTGCATTCCCATGATAAAGCCTTGAGAATCATTTTCCAAAAACTCAGACGAATAAAGAAAGTTGCCTTGAAACCCCTGTTGAGTTTAAAGAAATAAAGAAATGTTTACTGCATATGGGTTAAACCCTAACCCATTACCAAAAAAAGAAGAATATAAGAGATCTTCAAAAACTTGTCGGCAAAGGTGACAAATCAAAATATATGCAAGAATGCCCCTATTTTAAAAACCCTCAAACTTGAAACAAAAAGAAAATTCCAAACCCAGCGATCAACTGGTGACACTATATTTCACATTCAGCCATATACATGATAAGCCGTTTACAAATAATGAGATATAGAAAGAATAGCACTTGGCATGATGACGCTGAAGAAGAAAGTCAAAAGAATGTTACCAAAAATAATTAATGTAGTCACCTCTTTCAGATTCACACATCACTTCAATTCGCAAACCTGTTGTTTGTTCCATGAGTTTTCATGATAATGATCAGAAAATAGTCAAACCCTATACCGCAATGATCAACTGAAATGCCTCCATGAGTTTTCATGATAATGATCGGAAAAAATAGTCAAACCCTACACCGCAATGATGAAATGAGGTGCCTGAAAAATGGAGATACAAATGCTTTGATAATTTTAACTGGCTGTTCCAGTTTGCCCTAAAGAGGGCTTCGAAATACAAAGGAGAAATGACCGCTTAGTAGAGTGAATGATGATTCAACCGGTCAAGGCAGTAAAAAGAATATCCCAGTCTCTTAACAATATCAGTTTGATCAATAAACATTAACATGTGTTCACCCCAAACCAAGGCCCGCATAGAATTCACTAGGAGATGTCATTCGAACACTTTTTGCCAAGTAAAGGAGATAACGTAAAGTGCTCATACTTTATATGACTTCATATCCTTACCTTATGCCAAGACTCATAACTTTGTAAGAACACATTACCACTTTTGACATCACTACCAAAAATGCCAACTGGGGTTAACAGTACTAATTCCTCTGTACAAGAAAAAATGGCACCCACTTTAAAAAGTAGTGGGGAGTAAAGATAACCCAATCACATGATCATTATTTGAACTTTTAATTGCTCCATCGACTCCAATCCCGCAGTAATGAGGTGGACTTGAAGAATGCAAGCTTCAAGATTAAGGTGCGTCCTATTGAGGTGGACAATGAACAAAGCAAGAAGAAAGTTATTTTGTTTTTCGAGAACCATTCAGTACCTCGGACAGAATCTGGCACGATCTCAACCGTATGGCCTTGTGAGTGGCATCCCATACTTTTCTATCTTTGTAGGCCACAAAAGCTGCTTCAAATCTGGCGATCTTTTGGACCTTTACTTAAATACCATTCATTTTAATGGCGAAATAGTCAATGGCGATTTTACACCTCATTCACAATAAAAATAGTAAATATTTGTCCTATTTTTATTAGTCAAAATTAACTTTTAATTGTTGAAATGGATGATATTTAAAAACAGCCCCCTCTTAGTGACAAGAAAAAAAGACTTCAATATCTTCCACCATTCCTTGATGAATTCCTCCCCGTTTTCCCTTTTGATTGCCACCAACTCTTTTATCCTCCATGGATGTAAGGCCTATAATTGCTGAGACTCATTCAAGATCTTCTGGATGCAGGCAAGAAAGTCGTCCATTCTTTTTCTCTGATGTTGTTGTATCTCTTCCATTTTACCCATGGCAGATTCGAACCTGCTACCTTCGTCTTGCTCCAGCTAAAAATGAAGTCATGTTATTTAGCTTTGCTTTTTGTTTGAATTTGTTATTGAGCGGGAGAAATTCCCGTCAATTCTAACGGCTCTCTACTACCATATGTTTTCTTGGTTCTCTTAGATTTGGCATCAATAAACTTCAATATATGTAAGTATATAAATCAATGCACGTGATATGTTTTTATTATATATATATATATATATAATTCATATTATCTGCGCTAATAAATTCTTAAAATTAATTTTATATATAAAAGTATATAATTTAATATATTTAAAAAATATTATATTAGAAATTCATATTTTCTTAATGATATTTATTTTTACATTTTTATTTCAATATTATAATATAGTTTGGTTAGATATTTTAAATATAATATAGTTTGGTGAGAGAGATCTCTCTTTCATAGATATAGTTTGGTGAGAGAGATCTCTTTCATAGACTCAAAAGAATAATAATGTCCATAATTTTCAATACTTTTATTCTCTGTCTCTTCCCTCTCTATCTTTCCCTATCTCTCCCCTTCTGTGTCTACTTTAAATTATTTTAAACCATTTTGGAAGGATGTTTTGCATTCACATAAAAAAAAAGTAGTGACATCTTGTCCATAGTCTCTTTCATTTTTTTTTTTCTCTCTAACGAAACAATATTATATTTAAAATATCTAATAATTGAAATAAAAATGTAAAAATAAATATCATTAAGAAAATATGAATTTCCAATATATTTTAAACATACAATACTGTTTCAAATCTGTACCAAATAGTATTCACAATACTTTAGAAAGTGCATATTTCATTTTAATTAAACATTAACTTGAATTTGTTTTAAAATTAAGTTTAGTCTCAATCTTTACACATTTTTTTAATTTGTACTTGATTTTCAATTTATCCATTTATTATGCAAGTGTGGTTGATGTAGATTCAACTTTCTAACATTTAAATTCAAAATGGATCTTGGGCTTATATCAACTCCTTTCCTATTAATCATTATTTTTCAATTTAAATGTGAAATATGTGACAAACCCTAATCCATTTGAATCATCACCAAACCCCCACATCTCATACTTTATCATTGCATCATCATTTAGAGAGGATAATCCAAGCATAAAAACATTATGTGGCAACTAAGCATATATTGCAAGATTATTTACCATGTCTCTGATTTTGTTTACACTATTAAATGGTTAAAGGGTTTTAACCAAGAAGAAGACTCCTTGCTAGAAAAATTCCCCAATATCTTTTGAGAGAGAGAGAGAGAGAGGTGAATAGATGGAGAATCAGAGACTAATTTAAAATAGAGGGGAAGAGAGAAAGAGAGAGCTAGAGGAGGATAGAGAGAGAATATATATAGAGAGAGAGGGAGAGAGGGAGAGAGAGAGAGGGAGGGAGAGGGAGATATAAAGAAATAAAGAGCTAGAGATAGATAGGCAGAGATAATATAATAGAGAGAAATAAAGAAGTGGAGAGAGTGACAAAGAGAAAAATCAAGAATGAGAGAAATATATATATATATATATATATATATATATATATAGAGAGAGAGAGAGAGAGAGAGAGAGAGAGTCTATTTTCAATTCCCTGTGTAGTCCTTTTGCTTCTCGTATAGGAAATTTGATAGAGCACTCCATTTTGTTATCCATCAAATGCTTTGCTAGACATCCATTCACTACAATGGCATTTTAAACATTCATTAGAAGAGATGCTCACTAACCCCATATCCACCAAGTCTTAGAGAGGGGGAGATATAGAGATAGAGGGGAGATATAGAGAGAGATATATTAAGAGAGGGAGGTTGATAGAGAGAGGAATAGAAAAAGAGATAGAGAGAGAGAGAGAGGCGTATAGAGAGAAAGAAAGGTATAGAGATAGAGATAGAAAGACTATATATATATATATATATATATATATATATATATATATATAAATATAAAGAGAGAGAGAGAGAGAGAGAGAGAGAGAGTCATCCAAATTATTATATATAAGTGTAGGACCCAATTTAGTGGATTAAAAGGTAGAATCTTACACATTGAGAGATGGATTTAATATTAGGTCATGTCTTTCTAATTTAGTCTTGATGAATGTTTTAGTTTAAAACATTGCTAAGAGTTTATGAGATAAAACTATTGCATTTTATCAAACTAAGTGTCTTGTAAATAAGTTATTTTTGAAAACAAATTTGTATTCTTTAAATATGCATGGAGGAGACTTTATAACCAAACATTTAAGTATTTTTGTAGACACTTAAAAATGTCTTGGGTCTGCAAACGTCATTTTTGCACATAATTCATCTCAATTTTGTACTCTGTTATTAATTAAATAATTTTAATTATTTAATTAATTCATTTTCTCTTACACTTTTAATTAAATAAATTTTATTTATTTAATTACTTAAGCTATTTTCTTCTAATTTCCTCTATAATTAAATAATTTAATTATTTAATTATTCCAACGTCCACATTCCCTCTTTAATTTAAATAAATACTTATTTATTTAAATTATGAACCTTACCTTAATTAAATAAGTCCCCACTTATTTAATTAAAATCCTACTACATTACCCCTTCCTCAAATAAATTAAATAAATGCATACAATTTATTTAATTTTAAAATCATTTCCCACCTCACCATTTCCTCTAATAAAAAAATCTTCTGTCTTCTAGTGGCTGGGAACCCTAATCAATCTCAACCCTTGATTTTGACTCCAAAGTCAACCCTTCATCACAGCCATTCATTCAAATTCCTTCTTCTATAAAACTACCCTCACCCTCTCATTTTCACATCTTACCACTTGCATAATTTGACTTTGCCATTGTCAACCCTTGAGCACTTCATATGAGCATTTGCAGGTCTGCAAATCTGAGTGCATTAGTGAAGCATAGCTTGATAGAAACAATGGAGGATTTGCACGATTAGCCTAGGGTTTTTATGTTTTATGCTTTGCTTGCTTGACTCTAGGTTGTTAGGGCTCCATTGGGTAGTCAGGGTTTGGAAAATATTGTTTGCAGAGTTTTTAGAGTGTTTTTCCCTAACTTCAATTTTCATGTAGTAGCAAGTCAATTGGCTTCCATAGATGTAACATTGTTCATTACAGGATGCCATCTTTTTGTTTTGAAGCCTATTTATTTAAAGGGGATTAATATTCTTTATTTGTTCTCTAGAATTAGGGGTGCAGAAGTTGCTTTGCATCATTTGGGTATACCAAAGTCAATTATGTTGTATCTAAAAAAATGGAGGTAGGAAGAGCTAAAAATGGATGGATAGAGAAGTGGAGAGAGAGAGAGGAACAAAGAAGGGGAGAGATATAGAGATAGAGGGATAGAGAGAGAGGGAAAGAGAGAGGGAGGGAGAAATGCGTGAGTAAGAGAAGTGGAGAGAGAGAGAGGAACAAAGAAGGGGAGAGATATAGAGATAGAGGGATAGAGAGAGAGGGAAAGAGAGAGGGAAAGAGAGAGAAAGAGAAATATATGGTGCAGTCATGGCTGAAGGGTTCATAGAATAAACTATCCAAACCATGCAGTTAGAGTAAACACAATGGAAACAATACAATCGCAGAATGCAATGGAAGGTTCATATATTTAGAATATCAAAGAATTACAATGCTCATATGCCAACAACATGTGGGCTACAACTAAAGGGCTCACAAGCGTACTTTTTGGGTTACAACAAATATGCAAGATAGGGCATTGAAGTACCTTCCCGAAAGAAAAATCAAACTCTAAATCACATGGTAAAACTATTAACTAAGAATTGACTTCGTAATGCACCTAAGAGATCTATATATATCATCTTTTAGCTCATGAAATCCTTCGCATCAGCCACAAGAGGTCACAAACTCCAATGAAAGATGTAGCGTGTAGAAACAAGGTAGGTCGACCTACACATCTAGTATTTCTCTACAAATGCAAGAAACTTGGTGCGGACCTCAAGGAAGGTCTATCTAGTCCTTATGTGCTATGTATTTTTTCCATTAAGCTCTACAAGTCATGGGAGTGCTCCGCAACCTTCTCCTTCTAGCTGATTGCCTGAGTGCTCTATTCTATGAAAACTGATAATCTTCTGATAGCGAACTTTCAGGAAACAAATGCAAATCACTTGAAATCTGAATATGATGTAGATGATACTATGTAGATGTTAAGTCCTCTGTGAGCTCTGATATGAATATGCAATAAAATGCGGTACAAAATGCTAGAACTACAAATGTCTAAACTGAAGTGAAAATGAAAGAAAAGAATGCAAATATTTTTGGTTGAAGCAAGATTGCTTTGCAACCTAGGATGCTCTTACATCAGACTCCTAGGGTTGTTGAAAAAAAGTGAGTCCCTCACTTTGCTGGGGCTGGAAGAAAACCAAGGTGGTCTACCTCAGCCTAAGAAATCCATGATGAATCTTCTTCCAGTCTTCCTTGCCACTTAACCAAATATTCTTCGTACTGCTCACCTCTGGTACTGCGTCCAACTCTACTATCCAAGATGTCCTCTATCTGCTCTGGTTGTTGCTGTGGTAACTAATTCTTCAAACCATCTTCAATGTTTTCACTTGATTCTCCTTCATGATACTGATATAAGTATACAATGTTGAATATAGGTGATATACCATGATGTAGGAGCATCCAGAAGCATTCAAAACAATTGGGACAGTTAGTAGTGAAGTTGCAGAGTACCAAGAGAGCAACCTTGGAGATTACCGCAATTTACCACATTTGTATATCAGAGGTTGCAGAGATGGAATTAGCATCTAGACATAATCATCTACATCATATCCAAAATTTAGATCATTTGGGCTCGATTCCAGAGGGATATCGCTATTAGAAGATTACCTATTTTCACATGCTTTCACAGAGCAGAGCTGATAATGTTTAGTGAAGTCTAATCGACTTGCGGAGAAAATCTGTGACTTGCAAAGCTAAAAGGAACATCATTCAAGGAAGTATAGGACCTGGCCGACCTTCATGTAGATCTGCATGAATTTCTATGCACCAATAGAGCAATACATTGTGTTTAGGTCCAACCTATATGTGTCTACATATTTCATAACTAGCCATTGCAATTAGGCTGACTTGATAATGGTTTGAAGGCTCACAGAGGATATAAATGAAGGATAATGATTTGTTACAAGGCATGAAGAACAAAATGAAAAATTATGCGAAGACATGAAGCACATTCATAAGTGTTTTGATTTGAAGAAGAAGCAGAAGTGAAGTAGAGAGTAGAGCAGAGAATAGAGGAAGTTGCAGAGCAAAGGATTGATAAGCAGACGAATGAAATCATGCAAGAGTGTTGTTATATGAATGTTTTGTAACCTTGGGTTGTGGCCTAGCATCTGTAAAAGCCTGAGTGGCATATGTAATATGTTTTGAGATCATAATATATGCAGAATGAGCTTTGAAGGCTGAGTTTTTCCCTATTAGGGTTTTCCCAAGATATATCTTATGAATATCTCTTTCTTTCTATTCTTAGCTAATTACTTCCATTGCATCTCTAAGTGATCATGTTGTTAGTAATTTAAGGATGCAAGCTTGGACAGTCCCTCACCGAACACTCCTTCCTTGACTGCATCGAGTGGTATCAGAGATGGTTAGAAATCTGCTAGGATGGTTGTGAATCTGTTAGGAAGGAAGAAAGTGTTGAAAGAAGTGTGAAACCCTAGAAGTAACAAGTATCATTGTTGAAGAAGATCAGGGCAATAAAGATTTGGGTAAGATTTTCAAATTAAGTTGTTTATCTGATTTATTTCGATGGGGAAAATTGGAAAGAGAATGAAGAAGGAAAATGAAAACCTAATATGCGAAAAGGATAATCTAGAAGAAGAATTGTGTGAAATTAAAAGGTGTAATTCAGAATTAATGGAAAGGATAAAAGAACTAGGAGAAGACAAATATGATGCTCTTGAAGAAGAATTGGAAAATGTAAAAAGGAGGAATGAAGAATTAGAAGCAGAGCTAAAGTTGTTTGAGGATGTCGAAAAGAGATTTGAAGAATTGGAAGAAGGATTCAAGTTGTTTAGGAAGGTGGAAAAGAGGAACAAAGATCTAGAAGAAAGTTTGGAAGAGATGAATAAGGAAAATAGTCTATAGAAGAGTGAAATATCAGGGTTAAAGGAATAGGTTAATCAGTTAGAGAAGTCACTTGTAGCATGTAGAAAAGAGAATTAAAGTCTGAGATCTAAGCCTAAAATTTGTGATGTTTCTTGTGATACTAATGATTTGTGTGATGATGCAGAAGTTTCTTCAGAAAGTGAGATTGAATATGACAGTATGACTGAACCTACAGTAGTTGGTGATGGTATTGGTTTCAAAATCATGCAAACAATGGGATATGAACGAAAAGGATTGGGAAATCATCAGGAAGGAATTAAAGAACCTATTGAATCAGTAATAAGATCAATGAGTGAAGGGCTTGGATATGACAGAGGTAAATATGTTGTTACAAGTTCAAACAAGTCAAATCGGGGAAGAAGAGGTATGTATTGTTCACATTGTAATAGACATGGTCACGAAAGGAAATTATGTTGGGATCTACATCCTTGTAAGTTATGTTGATTAAGGAATCATTCTGAAAAGATGTGTTGGAATAAAATGAAGAGGAGAAAACCTATGACAAATTGTATGTAGATGGATTGATGAGACAAAATAGAAACATGTTACTTGTATGTTCAGAAGCTTGTACATATGGAAGCATTCATATGTTGGAGAGAAAAGAGGATATTGATCAGGTTACAGAGAGAGAAGGCCTTATGCAGAGCAAAATAAGGACAACAATTCAAACTACAGAAGGAGAAATGATAGGAGTCACAATTCTTATCACAATAAAGGATACAGAGGAGATGAAAGAAGATTTAATAGAAGGTCATTTAGAGGAACCTATTTTCAAGTTTGGAGGAGAAAAGAATCAAGCAGTGAATGTCAACAAGAACCTGTTACCAGAGAGGCTAATAATGAGGAAACAATAACTGAGGCAAAGGAAGTTTATGCAGAAGAAGAAGAACCTATTGACTCACTAAGTTTGACAGAGAAACTAGAAGAAGGTGAAGCATTGATCTTAAAAAGAGTTATGTTATAGACTAATCATCTAAGAAAGTAGTACAAGAGAAAGTTTGTGTGGACAAGTGTGAAGCATAGAAGAGAAAGGAAATTCATATTCTACCGAAGGAGAAAGTTTATGTACTAGAGTAAAGGAACCAAGGATAAAGAAGCAGAGATAAGTATAGGAGAAGTATATGTAGAGCAAAAACTATGAGATTTTGATGTATGTGGAAGATATTGTATCTGAGAGTAGAGATCAGAAAGTGTTGTAGAGAAATTTAGGAATGTATTGACTATACCAAAAGGAAGTAACATGATTGTTCCAGAGGATGCATGTATGTATTGATGGACTCTTAATTGAATGAAGCATACATTGATCTTGAGACAGCTTGTGGAGAAGACTTTCTTAGACTGCCGATCATTGAGGTAGTGTAAGGCTTGCAAGTAGACTGCCGAACTTAGAAGAACTTGAGGTGTTCTTGCAGGGTGGACTTGAACAGACCACCAAACTTGAGGTAGTTGCAAGTACTTGTGAACAGACTGTTGAACCTATTCAAATAAACAACATTAATTTTGACATAATACAGATCAAAGTGAAGAGGCTCACTTTTCAATTAACTCTGAGAGGCTGATGCAGGAGCATCCGGAAGCATTCAAAATAATTGAGACATTTAGCAAGGAAGTTGCAGAGTACCGAGAGAGTGACCTTGAAGATTACTACATTTTACCGCGTTTGTATATCAAAGGCTACGGAGATGGAATTAGCATCTAGACATAATCATCTACATCATATCAAAAATTTAGATCATTCGGGCTCGATTTGTTGAAATACATAGGACAACTGAGAGGGGGGTGAATCAGTTGTCACAAAAACTTAACTTCAAATGACTATCAAACTATCAACTATTTAATTACTGATAATGAGATTTAACCATTAAAGCATGAAACCATAGACTTAATCACAATCACACATTCAACACTGTAGACACCATATTTTTATGTAGAAAACCCTAAAAGGGAAAAACCATGGTGGGTGTTAGCCAACATAAATATATAAGTTATATCAATACCGAAAATAGAGGCTCACTACCCAAAATGCTCACTGCAAAGATCAGCTCACTGCCAAGGGGTGGCTCACTGCCAAAGGGTGGCTCACTAACAAGAATTGTTGAACTGATTTGATAACATCTACTCTATGCCTGAGTTCAGTTCCATTGAACCACAATATTCTTCTTGTGCTTTGCTCTTCTTACTCTTCGCACTTATCTTCTCATTTTTCCACACACACACTTTTTCAAAATTTTATTAAAAGTCTTTGTACAAGTCATCAACCTTGGAATGTACATCAAGGTCAGCAATACATTCATCAACCGTTGGAACAATCTCCAAGGTCGACATTACAAAAACATACATAGAAATAGGTCAGGACCTAATACAAAAATTTGCTAAGGGAAAGATGTAAAGATGTATGCTAATCATGCCATGCCTTAGCTAGGACTCAAATGCAATCCTTCACGCCACGACATGCTTCCACAATCTTCAAAACATCTCTGCAAATAATGAAATCAACCAGGTCGGCCAAGACTGGTGAGGACACTAAGTCTTCTAAGAACATTCTTCATCCACGATCCAACTTTCTCTTTGTGGACCAATCCAAAGGTAGGAACATGATCAGGAGACATCCACAAGCACATTGAAATCATCAAGAAACAATCGCACAACTTCTAACCAATCTGTCAAGAAGATTCTTCAAACCAGAGCACATAAACAACACAAACAACTACTTTCATAAGGAAAAGATCACTTACAGACCACCAAATCATGAACCATTGAAGTTGAAGGTACTTAACATCATCTTAGACTTAATTCTAGAATCACAGACAAAAATACTTCAATGTGGAGGAATGCAGAGCATAACACTTTCTCTCTGTCACCAAAAAACATACAGGAAAAGCAATTTTCACACTGGTGAACTTAACTTACTCAAATCTTCATTCCAGAGGCTCAAACTTGGAATATAACATCTTCAAACAGACTTCTAAATAACTTCCAATCTGTAGATAAAGATATTCATTCTACAGGAAACACAGAGCAATCTTCTAGACTGTTCTTCTGTATGCAGAACACTATTTCCACTGCAACTCACTATTTCTACTAGAGGAGCTAATTTTCTCAATATCCTCAACATCTAATTCATTACAAGCAAGTAACAAGATAAGGACACAGCTGACATCAATGACAACATAGATATGTTGACATCAATGACAACATAGATATGTTGACATCAATGACAACACTAGTTAGGTACATACTTGCAACAATCTCCCCCTTTGTCATTGATGGCAACATATGATGTGAAAAACTAAAAAGGCCATCAAAATAGGATTCTCCCCCTTTCTCTTTACAACTTTGCATTCTTTCTCCCCCTGAGTTTTTCACATAATTTCTCTCCCCCTTTGACATCAATGGAAAAGGGCACATACTTGCATTTTGCAACTCTGATCCAACCGGGTTGTTACCAACACATCTAGCTACTCCCCCTGAGAGGTAGCTCTCAAAACATCAATCCAGATCAAAGAATGAGACTTCGAACACCACTAGATTAATGTATTCTCATGCATCTTAGTTGAGGGTAGGAGGGGTAATGACCCCTAACTTTTCTCTGAGATACTCAAAAGTATCCTTAGGCAGAGGCTTGGTGAAGATATCTGTAATCTGATCCTTTGTGGGCATATATTCCAACTTTATTTCATTCTCTGTCACTTTTTCTCTTAGAAAGTGATACCTTATAGATATGTGCTTTGTCCTTGAGTGCATCACTAGATTCTTTCAAATATTTATAGCACTTGTATTGTCATAGAAAATTGCAACTGGATCTTCATATACAACTCTTATGTCCCTCAAAGTCTGCTTCATCCATAACACTTGAGTACAACAACATGCTGCTGTAATATATTCCACTTCTGTAGTTGATAAAGAGATTGAATCTTGTTTCTTGTTCATCCATGTGTAACATCCATGTTCCAAAAACATAATAAAATCAAGAATTTACCATAGAGTAAATTAACAAGGTAAAAAAGAGAAATTTTTTCTTTTATTTACCTTATAATCAAATAACAACAATTTGCAAGATTCTCTTACATAATACAATATATCATATTGTCTTTCTCAATTACAATAATTGCAAAAGTAAATCAATCTCATAAACAAATTTGGAATAATTACTGCTTCCGAATATCTGACATCTTTATCACAAGCCTTGGCATGTTTTTTGCTAGAGAGAGAGAGAGTATATTCCTAGTGATTTACCTCCATCCATAGACTGGCAGTCTCCCACACATCTTCCACATAGGAAGTGGCCCTACCCTTCACGAGGAATATAGAACAAAGGTGACCAGTGGTAATTTGCCTTCCAAGTACATAGTGTTGTATCCTACACAACTCTATCAACCATACAACCCTAGATACCCTCTAGCTAAGTATGATTTTCTGATAGGTTATGCAATCCAGATATAGTGAACCGACAATGCATGCAAAAAATGAATGCATTACTTTGGCCAAAGTTTTAATATCAATAACGTTCGTAATAAACGTGGTCGAAATATTCACCCACCCCAACTCGACTTGGATACTATCATATTCTTGTAGTTTTCTTCTAACCAACTATGTTTACGCATATATTTTTATTGACTCTAATTTAGTCTTCCCGACTTCGACAGGTTTTTAAATGTTGTCTATGTTCTATAAACCTTATAGATTAACTTTCTATACAAGGATACTCATTGCAGCTTTGCAATACTCGAGATCCAAAACTTATCGACACTTAAAGAACTTTAAGTTGATTCATTAACAACTAAGATGGTTACCTTTCCTAGGTTAAGCATCATAGTCTAGGAAATTATTTCCTTTCTTATAAGTAAGAGTAAATATACATAGTTAGGGTACTTGTCCTTACATTCAAGTTTTATATAATGATCACAATAATTTAATATAGATAATTACCTTATTTGGGTCAAGTTAAGGTTTAACTAAAGAGTTTTATCTAACTCAAATCTAGTCTTTCTGACTTAGTTAGATTCACGAGACACTGTCATTGCTCCATAGACCTTATGGAATGACTATTCATTCTTAGGTATCTCTTTGCATCTTTGCAACATTAGAGATTCATCACTTATCAGAAAGTAATAGCTAAGAGAAGTTGTGACTAAAAAGGTATAATAAAATTTATGGTTGACTAACCATTTAATAGTACCTCTTGCATGCTTGCAAAACCTGAGGCTTATGACTTATATCTCAAGTCAACTTGTAATCAAACAAATAGGTTTCTCTACCTAAGGTTAAATATTATCTACTAATAACAAATCTCTTTTCAATAAGATAAATATGAACAATTTTTTTTCTCGACCCTTTAATGTCTACTCCCATAAAATAACTAAAATAGGTTATAACCATAAAGGTGTCATCAAATAATCTTTAACCCTTCTGGGTTAAACTAGGGTCTTATTTAACCTATCCCAACACAATGGAATAACAAACATAGTTATTCTAGAAAGTAAGAATATCATATGGAAGAGATTATTCCCTAGTCTTTTCGGACTATGAAGTCATTAAATCTCTCGAATCAAGATAGTTCTTTATACAAGTATATCCTTAGATTTTCCTAGACCAAAGGTCCTATACAAGTTTAAACTTTGACTAAGTTTGGTTTGAATCAAAGGATGGAAAATATTTTAGTTAGCTATCCACTATGTTCAAATGTGAAAAAATTGCTTTTACATTGATATACTAGGCTATATCTAATCATTGATATACAAGTGTTTCCATCTAAGTCTGTAGGGAACAACTCACTCATATATCCTTTAGAAACAAGATAATCTCCTTGAGATATTACTATCATTTATCATGATTTATATAGTTGTTTTCTTAAATAATGATCATGTGAAAATAGAGAGCATCGATATCATACTTATATTTCTATAGATCTCTATCTCATGACAACAAGGATATCGATAAATCTACTTATAACATAGATAGTTCACAACATAAGCATCCTATTCAAGTTTATTTAAGCCTCAGATGCTATATAGATTCTCTACACTTGAAATCATATTTTTGGTCTTTCAGAGATTTGATACACACATAATTCAACCAACAAATACAACAACTTCCATGGTAATGACTATGAGTTTTGAGAGTTCTCCATTATGTATACCAAGCTACAATATAATTCATTTTGAATACTATATTCTCACTCATATATGTATCACGCATTGTTAAGAAGTTACTACATTCTCGTATGAGATAGAATAATAGATAAAATAGTGTTTTATTGAATTCAATAAAAAAAAGAATTCATAAAACTTAGAGTGAAGATTCGGCTCAGAAATCATTAAAAGGAAAGAATAAAAGAAACATACATTACTTATGAAAAATTAAGACTTCATATAATGAATGAACTTGATAAGATCCCTTAATAATCTATGCTCACCCACGAAGAGCTCACTCTCCACTAAGCTGCTACTCACTGAAACTTGTTTCTCTGCAACAACTAAAACTCTTCTCCTTTCCCGAATCAAGAGTTAGTCAAAATATATCTACATATCTAGCTCCCCAAGTTATCTTTATTGTTAAAAGATGTGATAGCTATTCTACTCCCCCTCTTATTTCTAAGACTTCCTATCAACCTAAATCTATCATCCAATAATGACTCCACTCTTGAGTCGTTACCTTACTTCCCACTAGCCATGGAAAATTCCAATTATTTAGTCTATGAATGCTCTTAGATCGAGCATGTAGAAAATGAGGACATGGGTAATTAAATGCCACTCACTCAACAATCCACAACTTTCAAAGAGGCATTTGATGTTACCAAAAATTAGTTATAAACGGATTCAACATCATGCAATGAGAGGGGGAATACATGGCATAAAACACCACTCCCTCTAATAAAAACTAACACTTAAAAATCTACGGCTCGTGTTAATCGCTAAGTCATCACTATAAGTTGGTTTAAACCTCTTCACTTAAGTCGCATGACACTACTCTGATGAGTTTATGATGATCCTCAAAAAGACCCACATGTTCCTATTTTTGTTTGGTCACCGACTCAAGCATATTAATTACCTTTAAAGATGCTACTCACAAGTGGTTGAAAGGAACTCCCTCGAGGCCATGAACATCTCCCCGAGTAAAGCCTCTAATTGCTCACTTAACGATCATGCAGAATAAATGGGTTCGTAATTATTAAATAACACTTAACATACTAAACACATATTCTACATGGCATTCAATGTTGTTAAGTTAGTTAAGAAAGAAAACTCCAACATAAAGGGAGGTCGTTATTTTCTTTATACTCCACTTACTTCCTTAAACTAACCACTTAAGAATAATATCGTAATAATAGATTAAGGTCAAATATATAACATTAATAGGAATTAATAAAATATTGTGATGTACGACTCATGTAAAAGTGTGATGTACGAACACACATTATTTCATGTTGACTTGACTTGATAAGATCATCATATGTCGTTTAATGTCAACAATTTAACCTTCTATGTCTTAAGGATGCTAACACAACAATTTTGTGACAATGTCGACGTAAGATTATGTTGGTCGTAAATGGACATCGTTCTACTCTGAAGACGTCATTTTCTTTTATGAACGACAATGTTGACACACACGACTAACCTAGAAAAGAATCAAAAGATATCGACTACTTGTCGAATAGACCCAAGAGTTATACTAAAAAAACATGACTTACCTCTATTGATATTGGTTCACATTTTGTTAAACACTTATACTCGTTTTGGCAAATGATCACTCGTAACCCAAGGTCTATATTCCTCTCCTTGAAAGATACTCTCTCTCTCTTTTCTCTGAGAGTCATCCGCAATCTGCAATCATGTATAAACTTGAAATTAGTAGATTTTGATCAGTGCATCATTATTCAAACAATAAACCAAATTCTCATAATGCAATTATTAAATCAATATAACATATGCATATCCATAATTCCATAAATGACATTCAATAGAATCTATGTTTTTCCTTGATATTAATCTAAACATCAAAAAAGATTTACTTATGTCCAAGTAAAAGTAAAAAGTAATAATAGGACAAAATTAGGGATGTAACATATCCTTCCCCTAAAGATTCATCGTCCTCGATGATATAAAGTATCAAAATGTAACTGAAAGCAAGTTTATTGTTTTCAACTGGTAAAAGTATTAAGTAAATGAGGAAATTTCTGATAAAATTCATGGTAATCCTACCATGTAGAATCCTTTGCATATTGGTCCCACTAGACCTTGCATTGCATAATCTCTTTGATACACAAGCGGAGCTTGCGAACTTCAAGCATTTTAAGAAGCTTGATCATAATCATTCCTAGGCTCTGTACTTGTAAAAATTTTTAATAATATAATATTCATATATTATATATATAATTCTCATATATGAATCACAAAAAGCATTATGCCTCCTAGAAATAATTGGTAATAGATTGATTCTTGTAATCAATAGAATTGATAACCTTGAAAATTTAGAAGATCCCTTTATATCTAGGAGCTGGTTTGGAATAAATTCTATACTTTATGAAACTTTTCTAGGATTTGACCCTCAAAAGAACTTTTACTTCTCTAACCGAGAATTGTCCTAGTGTACTCTTAACATAACTTTTCCATTTATTAATGGTTTTCACCAATCTTTTCTTATCAGCTTAATCTATTCATCCATTTCTGATAACATTTCTAGACTAATGCTAATCCTATCTTCTAGCTTACTTAGCTTATAGGCATTCAACATCTTTTTTGTCCAATATTTCAATTCAAGCCATCTTAATAGAAAAAAGTTAGGTATTGTTATAAGAAAATTCCACAAGTGGTAAGTAGTCTTCCCACTTATATTGATGATCCATTCAATACAGTTGTAATAAATCCTCCAAAAACCTGGTTAATTCTCCTAATTTAACCATCTTTTCTTAGAATGATAAGTTGTACTCTTATTAAGTTTAGTCCCTAGTGCATAGAACAAAGTTTGCCAAAACCTTGACGTTACACACTTATCTCTATCCGAGATAATCTTCTCAGTAAAACCATGCAATCTAAACACTTCTTGAACAAATTTGTGTCTGACACAGGTGCTCCATCAAACAAATTCCCTGGTATGAAATGTGCTACCTTCGTGAGTTTATAAACCACAACTAAATGGCATCGTGTCTATTCCTAGACATAGGAAGACCTTGAACAAAATCCATACTTTTGACTTGCCATTTCCACTCTGGTACATCATGTGGTTACAACAATCCTACTAGATGTTGATGTTCTGCTTTGATCCTCTGGCATTCTAAACAACTTGCTACATATCTCGCAGCATTTTTCTTCATTTTTTTCAAGGAAAAATTAGGTTTTACATCCGCTAGAAGTTTAGTTACCCCTAGATATCCTAAGCATGGTGCAGTGTATACTTCTCTCCACTCAAAAATTCTTAATTTGGCTACATTAGTAATATGCATTCTTCCTCTAAATCTCAACAGTCCATTAGACTCAAAATGAAACCCATCATACCTTGAATCTTAGGCTATCCCTCGCTCATCTTGTATAAGTGCACCCCTTAATCCTTCTCCTGAGGCATCAGTTTTTCCCTCAAACTGTCCTTCAGGGTTAGGAATTCACAAAATTGGTGTTGTTGTAATTTCTCTTGTAATAGATGAATTGCCTCTTGACATTTATCTATCCACTCAAATCATTTCTCTTAACCATTGCAAAATCACTTACACATATTGATAATGTTCTCCTTCATTCTTAAAATAAATAAGTATATCATCCAAAAAGATTAGAACAAACTTATTTATACAATCTCTAAACACATTGTTCATGAGATTCATGAATGTGATAGAGGCATTTGTAAGTCCAAAAGGCAACACTGCAAACTCATAGTGCCCATTTCTTGTCCAAAAAGTTGTTTTATGGGTATCCTCATCCTTCAATCTTAACTGATGATATATTGATCACCAATCGATCTTTGAAAATGTTACAACTCCACACATCTAATCGAAGAGATCATCAATACATGGTAAATGATATTTGTTCTTTATCATTGCTTTAATGAGCATATGATACTAAATACACAATTGTAGAGTTAT
The DNA here is from genome assembly GCA_027924645.1 of Cunninghamia lanceolata. NCBI lineage: Eukaryota > Viridiplantae > Streptophyta > Pinopsida > Cupressales > Cupressaceae > Cunninghamia > Cunninghamia lanceolata. Next base: position 412,551 of record BSBN01001666.1, read on the forward strand.
GTACTTTTTCTTGACAAGATAACTAGTACATCCCATGGTGAAATACTGAATCTAATCAAACCTTTAGCTGATAATTCTTATAATGGGGCTTTTGATTCCATTAATTTTATAGTTGTTGAATATGGTAAGGTACTTTTCTGGGTAACTTATCCTAAAACTCTAGGAGAAATAAAATTTTCAGTTGCTCCAATCATTTGTTCCATCAAACTTTGGTGGAATTACTTTCTTCAAATCTAGGAAAGTTCTAAGGCAATCCTATCCTTTGCTTCCTTTTAGAGTCTATAGTTCTTAGGGTTCGCACTACTATGGTCTTGGTGATTTTCCTTGCTCATCCCATGAGAAAATTTCCCCCCTACAGGGTTTTCCTTGTTCTCTTACTTTCTTTTCCAAGTTACCAAGTCTCTCTTTGGTTTTTACAAACATGGCTAGGATTGCTCCAATTTGTCCAAGATATTAACTAGTGGTTTATTCTCTTCTAGACTCTCACCCTAGTTTGTTCTTGTATGAAACATGTTGTCATTTTTCTCATGCCAGAAAAATAAGTTATCTAATAGTTCTCTGAATTCTAATGCGACTCAAAAAAACATATTTAACTCATAACAATCCATAAATGGGTACAAAACATTCTCATATTTATTATAATTTATTTAGGAGTAACTACATCCTTATTTATATAGTTGATACGATAAGATTACATGTGACTATCAATTAAAGGATCTTCCAATTAAACAAACATAGAGGGTGGATGTACACACAGATTCTCCTCTAACACCTCTTTTCCTAAAATAGAAGCATCACAACCTCCAAGTGACATGTTGTGACTGGCTACAGTTTACTAGGTTTAACTACACAAGTAGAAATAGTAGGATTCTTGGCCAGGTCAAAACTTTGTTTTATTTCTAGCCGAATATGCTTAAGTGTATCAGCAAAAGTCTCTGAATCCTCCAGCCATGCTTCCTCAAAGTAATTAATATGCTCTTTAAGTTTCACTTCCTCGAAGGTTCCTTCTTAATTACTAATTCAGGCAAATGCTAGGGAACAAACTTTCTAGCAGTTTTCTTGGTTCTTCACCATGCTATTTTGGCATAAGAAAATTCAAGCATTAGCTAACCGCACAATGTTGACTATAGGTTAGCATAGTGGACTCATAAGCTCTAGTGCCGAACCTGGTAGCTCTGATACCATATGTAACATCCACATTCCAAAAACATAATAAAATTGAGAATTTACCATAGAGTAAATTAACACGGTAAAAATGAGAACTTTTTTCTTTTATTTACCTTATAATCAAATCACAACAATTTGCAAGATTCTCTTACATAATACAATATATCATATTGTCTTTCTCAATTACAATATTTGCAAAAGTAAATCAATCTCATAAACAAATTTGGAATAATTACTGCTTCTGAATATCTAACATCTTTATCACAAGCCTTGGCATATTTTCTACTGGAGAGAGAGAAAGAGAGTATCTTCCCAGTGATTTACCTCCATCCATAGACTGGTGGTCTCCCACACATCTTCCACATAGGAAGTGGCCCTACCCTTCACAAGGAATATAGACCAAAGGTGACCAATGGTAATTTGCCTTCCAAGTACATAGTGTTGTATCCTACACAACTCTATCAACCATACAACCCTAGATACACTCTAGCTAAGTATGATTTTCTGATAGGTTATGTAATCTAGATATAGTGAACCAACAATGCATGCAAAAAATGAATGCATTACTTTGGCCAAAGTTTTAATATCAATAACGTTCATAATGAACGTAGTTGAAATGTTCGCCCACCCCAACTCGACTTGGATACTATCATATTCTTGCAGTTTGCTTCTAACCAACTATGTTTACGTATATAGTTTTTATTGACTCTAATTCAGTCTTCCTGACTTCGACAGGTTTTTAAATGTTGTCTATGTTCTATAAACCTTATAGATTAACTTTCTATACAAGGATACTCATTGCAGCTTTGCAATACCCAAGATTCAAAACTTATCAACACTTAAAGAACTTTAAGTCAATTCATTAACAACTAAGATGGTTACCTTTCCCAGGTTAAGCATCATAGTCTAGGAAATTATTTCCTTTCTTATAAGTAAGAATAAATATACATACTTAGGGCACTTGTCCTTACATTCACGTTCTATCTAATGATCACAATAATTTAATATAGATAATTACCTTATTTGGGTCAAGTTAAGCTTTAACTAAAGAGTTTTATCTAACTCAAATCTAGTCTTTTTGAATTAGGTGGATTCATGAGACATTGTCATTGCTCCATAGACCTTATGGAATGACTATCTATTCTTAGGTATCTCTTTGTATCTTTGCAACATTGGAGATTCATCACTTATCAACAAGTAATAGGTAAGAGAAGTTGTGACTAAAAAGGTATAATAAACTTTATGGTCGACTAACCATTTAATGGTACCTCTTTCATGCTTACAAAACCTGAGGCTTATGACTTATATCTCAAGTCGACTTGTAATCAAATAAATAGGTTTCTCTACTTGAGGTTAAACATTATCAACTAATAACAAATCTATTTTCAATAAGATAAATATGAATAGTTTTTTTTATTTAGGGTTCTCAACCCTTTAATGGCTACCCCTATAAAATAACTAAAATGGGTTATAACCATAAAGGTGTCATCAAATAATCTTTAACCCTTCTGGGTTAAACTAAGGTCTTATTTAACCTATCCTAACACAATGGAATAATGAACATATGTATTCTAGAAAGTAAGAATATCATATGGAAGAGATCATTCCCTAGTCTTTTCAGACTACAAAGTCATTAAATCTCTCCAACCAAGATAGTTCTTTATACAAGTATATCCTTATATTTTACTGAACCAAAGGTCTTATACAAGTTTAAACTTTGACTAAGTTTGGTTTGAATCAAAAGATTGAAAATATTTCAGTTTGCTATCCACTATGTTCAAATGTTGAAAAATTGCTCTTACATTGATATACTAGGCTATATCTAATCATTGATATACAAGTGTTTCCATCTAAGTCTGTAGGGAACAACTCACTCATATATCCTTTAGAAACAAGGTAATCTCCTTGAACTATTACTATCATTTATCATGATTTATATAGCTATTTTCTTAAATAATAATCATGCAAAAATAGAAAGCATCGATATCATACTTATATTTCTATAGATCTCTATCTCATGACAACAAGGATATCTATAAATCCACTTATTACATAGATAGTTCACAACATAAGCATCCTATTCAAGTTTATTTAAACCTCTGATACTATATAGATTCTCTACACTCGAAATCATATTTGTGGTCTATCAGAGATTTGATACACACATAATTCAACCAACAGATACAACAACTTCCATGGTAATGACTATGAGTTTTGAGAGTTCTCCATTATGTATACCAAGCTACAATATGATTCATTTTGAAGATTGTATTCTCACTCATATATGTATCACATGTTCTTAAGAAGTTACTACATTCTCTTATGAGATAGAATAACAGATAAAATAGTGTTTCATTGAATTCAATAACAAAAAGAATTCATAAAACTAAGAGTGAAGATTTGGGTCAGAAATCATTAAAAGGAAAGAATAAAAGAAACATACATTGCTTATGAAAAATTAAGACTTCATATAATGAATGAACCTGATAAGATCCCTCAACAGGCTATGCTCACCCACGAAGAGCTCACTCTCCTTCGAGTTGTTGCTCGCTGAAACTTGTTTCTCTGCAACAACTAAAACTCTTCTCCTTTCCCAACTCAAGACTTAGTCAAAATATATCTACATATCCGGCTCCCCAATTTATCTTTATTGTTAAAAGTTGTGATAGCTATTCTACTCCCCCTCTTATTTCTAAGATTTCCTATTGACTTAAACCTATCATCCAATAATGACTCCACTCTTGAGTCATTACCTTACTTCCCACTAGCCATGGAAAATTCCAATTGTTTAGCCTACGAATGCTCTTAGGTTGAGCATGTAGAAGGTGGGGACATGGGTAATTAAATGCCACTCACTCAACAATCCATGACTTTCAAAGAGGCATTCGATGTTACCAAAAATTAGTTATAAACGGATTCCTCATCATACAAAGAGAGGGGGAATACATGGCATAAAACCTCTCATAAAAGCCGACACCTAAAAATGTACAGTTCATGTTAATCATTAAGTCATCACTATAAGTTGGTTTAAACCTCTTCACTTAAGTCGCATTACACTACTCTGATGAGTTTACGATGATCCTCAAAAAGACCCACACGTTCCTATTTCTATCTGGTCACTAACTCAAGCATATTAATTACCTTTAAAGATTTTACTCATAAGTGGTTGAAAGGAACTCCCTCAAGGCCGTGAACATCTCCCTGATTAAAGCATCTAATTGCTCACTTAATGAACATGCAGAATAAAAGGGGTCGTAATTATTAAATAACACGTAACATACTAAGCACGTATCCTACATGGCATTCAATGTTGTTAAGTTAGTTAAGAAAGAAAACTCCAACATAAAGGGAGGTCATTATTTTCTTTATACTCTACTTACTTCCTCAAACTAATCACTTAAGAATAATATCATAATAATAGATTAAGATCAAATATATAACATCAATAGGAATTAATTAAATATTGTGATGTACAACTCACGTAAAAGTGTGATTGGGTTGAGTTCATCTCCCCCTTCACAATCACACATTATTTCATGTCAACTTGACTTGATAAGATCGTCATATGTCATTTAATGTCAACAATTTAACCTTCTATGTCTTAAGGATGCTAACACAATAATTTTGTGACAATGTCGACATAAGATTATGTTGGTCATAAACAGACATCGTTCTACTCTGAAGATGTCATTTTCTTTTACGAATGCCAATGTTAACACACATGACTAGTTCCTAGAAAAGAATCAAAAGATATCGACTACTTGTCGAATAGACCTAGGAGTTATACTGACAAAACATGACTTACCTCTATCGATATCGATTTACGTTTTGTTAAACACTTATACTCGTTTTGGTAAATGATCACCCGTAACCCAAGGCCTATATTCCGCTCCTTGAAAGATACTCTCTCTCTCTTTCTCTAAGATTCATCCACAATCTACAATCCTGTATAAACTTGAAATTAACAGATTCTGATCAGTGCATCATTATTCAAACAATAAACTAAATTCTCATAATGTAATTATTAAATCGATATAACATATGCATATCCATAATTTCATAAATGACATTCAATGGAATCTATGTTTTTCCTTGATATTAATCTAAACATCAAAATAGATTTAATTATATCCAAGTAAAAGTAAAAAATAATAACTGGACAAAATTAGGGATGTAACACCATGAAATCGATATGTTACCCAAAAATAAAGCACCTCCACTTGTACTTTTTCTGTCATCAACATCTCCGGCCCAATCAACATCTGTGTAAGCACTACTTAGAGTGAAATCATTATCCTTTAGATACCATAAGACATGATCTGAAGTGCCTTTTAAATACCTCAGGATTCTCTTAACTGCCATCACATGTGATTCTCTTGGATCAGCTTGAAATCTTGTGACAAGACAAACTACATGCATAATATCAGGTTTGATTTGAGTTAGATAAAATAATCCTCCAATCATGGATCTATACTTTTTCTGATCAGTCTTAGGTGATTCATCAGTTTTGCTCAACTTATAGCCAGTCACCATGGGAGTACATACCGGTTTATAGTCTTCCATCCGAAACTTCTTCAACAACTCTTTCACATACTTAGATTGAGATATAAAGATTCCTTTATCTGATTTATTGATTTGCAGACCCAGAGAGACATTCATCTCACCAAACATAGACATCTCAAACTCTTTCTGCATTTCACTAGAAAATTTCATACACATACTTTCATTGCCTCCAAAGATGATATCATCAACAAAGACTTCAACAATCAAAATTTGAACACCATTAATCTTGAAATAGAGATTACTATCAACAATACCTTTATTAAACCCTAATTGTAACAAGTACTTATCCAACCTTGTATACTAGTCTCTAGGAACTTGCTTAAGTCCATATAATGCTTTCTTCAACCTGCATACCATATCACCTTGATTTGATAGTTGGAATCCCCCCGATTGCTCAATGTGGACTTCCTCTTCTAACTCACCATTAAAAAATGTAGACTTCACATCCATCTGATACACTTTGAAATCTTTGTGAGTTGCAAATAGCAGAAACATTCTAATTGCTTCAATTCGAGCTACTAGAGCAAAAGTCTCTTCAAAATCCATCCCTTCAATTTGAGAATATCCTTTGCACCGAAGCCTTGCTTTATTCCATACAACTTCTACATTTTCATTCAACTTATTCCTGAAAACCCATTTGGTTCCAATAATATTTTTGTTAGTAGGTCTGGGAACTAATTCCCAAGTTTCATTCTTTTCTATCTACATTAGTTCTTCCTCCATTGCTTTAACCCAATTTTCATCATTGCAAGCTTCATTCACAGTTTTTGGTTCAACTGTAGAGAGCAAACAATAATTCACTTGTTCTTCTATAGCTCTTTTCCTTTTCAGTACTCCTTTGTCTTTGTCTCCAATAATTTGATCTTTAGAGTGATTGATTCTTACATACCTGGGGGTCTTAGTAGCAACTTCTAGAGCCTTTTCTTCTTCATCTTGACTATCTTCTTGTTCAACTTTTTCTTCATAAGTTATAGCAGTAGGTTCATCTAATTCATAGCCATTCTAATATGATGTTCTACCTTTGCCTTCATCCACCTTCACATTTGCACTCCCAACAATCTTTTTCAGCCTTTTGTTGTAGCATCAATAGGCCTTAGTCTTAGTAGAGTATCCAAGGAAGATTCCTTCATCACATCTTGCATCAAATTTCCCTAGATCTTCATCTCTTCTAATATAGCATTTGCTTCCAAAGACTTTGAAATATTTTACTCTAGGAGTTCTTCCATACCACAATTCATAGGGAGTTTTAGTACCATTTCCTTTTGTTTGAACTCTATTTTGAATGTAGACAACATTATGAATAGCTTCTTTCCAGAAAACTTTCAGCCCTCGTTCCTTCATCATTGTCCTAGCAGCTTCTTGAACTATCCTATTCTTTCTTTCCACAACTCCATTCTGCTGAGGAGTCTTAGGTGCAGACAACTGCCTCTTTATTCCTTGCTCTTCACAGAAGGTGTTGAATTCATTTGAGGTGAACTCACCTCCTCTATCAAACATCAAGCATTTGATTTTCAGCTTTTTTTCATTTTCAACCATTGCCTTGAAAGATTTGAACTTCTCTAGGGCTTCAGATTTGTCTCTCAAAAAAGTAACCCAAGTCATTTTAGAATAAGCAACATGAAGTACCTGTCACTTTGTAGACTTCTTATCCTTGTAGGACCACATAGATTTGTATGAACTAGATCTAGCAAATCAATAGAAAATTGCTTTTTTCTCTTGAAACTTGTTCTTGTCTACTTCCCCAACTAACATTCCTTACAAATGGTATTGGTGGGTTTCACAAGTTTTGGTAAATATCTCGTGCAGTTTGACCTAAACTTATCTTTACCAGATTATCAAATTTATATGACACATCCTTCTATGCCACAACCAACTCTCATCTACTTGGGCTAATAAACAGTAATAATTAGTTCCTCTTAATTGATAGATGTTACCTCTGGTCTTCTTACCGGTAGCAATCACAGTTCCGGAGCTTTCCATGATCTTGTACCCACTATCTTCGAATCTTAGATCATAGCCTTTGTCACACATCTGACCAACACTCAAAAGATTATGCTTCAAACCCTTCACATACATGACATTATCAGTATTATGTTTTCCATCAAATGAAATAGATCCTTTTCCACAAATCTTACTAGCTACATTGTCTCCAAACCTAACCAGTCCTCCATCATATTTTTCAAAACTTACAAACTTACTTTTGTCACCGGTCATGTGATGAGAGCATCCACTATCAATAATCCATTCATCCTTATCTTTCTCAACCTAAATAGCCAAAGCACTTTCTTCCACTAGTTTTTCTTCCTTCACACAACTAGCAAGATTAGTAGACACAAGTTCTTCTTTAATAGCAATAAACAAGAATTCATTTGCACTAGTACTAGCATCAATAGATTCACCATCAGTCACACTTGTTGGAAGGTGTGGCCCTTGGTCTTCTTGTTCAACGTAGCACTGTGGTGGTTTGTGACAAGGGCTTAATCGCCTCTCATGCTTGTTAAGTCAAGTGGTTGTATTGGGCATTAACAGGTTGATCTTTTGGTGCAACGGCAGCTAACAATTGGTATCAGAGCTGAGGTCATAGTTTCAAACCCCGCGCTTGCACTAGGAGGGGGATTGTTGCAAGGTGTGGCCCTTGGTCTTCTTGTTCAGCATAGCGCTGCGGTGGTTTGTGACAAGGGCTTAACCGCCTCTCATGCTTGTGAAGTCAAGTGGTTGTATCGGGCATTAACAGGTTGATCTTTTGGTGCAACGCCAACTAACAACACCTTCATCATCAAAATCTCTAACATAGTAGCATTTCTTTGGAGCTCTAGGTCTATTCTCAAATCTTTTTCTATTCCTCTCAATTCTTTTAGGACATCTAGAAGCATAATGACCTACTTTACCACATGAAAAATATTTGAAAGGTAGTTTACCTTTGAACTTACCAAAATCTCTTTGCAATCTGTCAACAAAGTTAGCTTCAATTTCATCAAAGTCATCATTAGGTTCTACCTTATATTTCTCAGCCCTAGAGATCTTTTCTGAAGTACTAGCTTTAAACGTTGTCTCAACTTTTGGCAGAGCATCTCTAAATTCTCTCATCTCAAAGGCTGTAAGCTTGCCAAGAAATTGATCTCTGTCAATTGTTTTTATAGTCATTACTTCTTCAATTGCAGCTACCTTGTGACTATATGACTTTGGTAGTGATCTAAGAATTTTCATCACAACTTCCTTATCACAAATAGTTCCTCCCATACCTTTTATTCCATTGATAATTTCATCAACCCTTTGCATGAAAGTTGTAATGTTTTCATCTTCATTCATCTTTAAACTCTCATATTTTGCTTTCAGGCCCTATAGCTTGGCTTCATTTATAGAATCATCTCCTTCATATAGTTTATTCATCTTTTCCCAGACCTCATGTGCAGTTTCTAGATCCATGACTTTTATCAATTTAGTGCAGACAAAGCACTTAACATGGCATCTCCAACTTTTATATTTAACTCATATTCTTTGATTTCATCTTCAGTTGACAAACCATTTTGAGGCATGGCATATTTTGATTTTGCATCTTTCCATACTTTATAACCAAGACAAAGGAGACGACTTTTCATCCATACCTTCCAAAGAGCATAATTTGTCCCATCAAACTGCGGAGCTTCCTTTTTAAAAGACATCCTAGATCTTCCTCAAGCTATTAGGATTTCTTTCGAGGAACCTGCTCTGATACCAATTGTTGAAATACATAGGACAATTGAGAGGGGGGGTGAATCAATTGTCACAAAAACTTAACTTCAAATGACTATCAAACCATCAACTATTTAATTACTGATAATGAGATTTAACCATGAAAGCATGAAACCATAGACTTAATCACAATCACACATTCAACACTATAGACACCAAATTTTTACATTGAAAACCCTAAAAGGGAAAAACCATGGTGGGTGTTAGCCCATAGAAATATATAAGTTATATCAATACCAAAAAATAGAGTCTCATTGCCTATAGGGCTCACTACCCAAAATTCTCACTGCAAAGATCGGCTCACTGCCAAGGGGTGGCTCACTACTAAGAATCAGCTCACTGCCAAAGGGTGGCTCACTAGCAAGAATTGTTGAACTGATTTGATAGCATCTACTCTATGCCCATGTTTAGTTCCATTGAAGTGCAATATTCTTCCTTTGCTCTTCTCTTCTTACTCTTTGCACTTATCTTCTCATTTTTCCACACACACACTTTTCCATAATTTCATTACAAGTCTTTATACAAGTCATCAACCTTGGAATGTACATCAAGGTCGGCAATACATTCATCAACCGTTGGAACAATCTCCAAGGTCGACATTACAAAGACATACATAGAAATAGGTCAAAACCTAATATAGAAATTTGCTAAGGGAAAGATGTAAAGATGTATGCTGATCACGCCATGCCTTAGATGGGACTCAAACACAATCTTTCATGCCATTACACACTTCCACAATCTTCAAAACATCTCCGCAAATAATGAAATCAACTAGGTTGGCCAAGACTGGTGAGGACACTAAGTCTTCTAAGAACATTCTTCATCCACTATCCAATTTTGTCTTTGCGAACCAATCCAAAGGTAGGAACACAATCATGGGACATCCACAAGCACATTGAAATCATCAGGAAATAACTGCACAACTTCTAACCAATCTATCAAGAAGATTCTTCAAATCGGAGCACATAAACAACACAACCAACTACTGTCATAAGGAAAAGATCGCTTGAGGACTACCAAATCATGAACCATTGAAGTTGAAGGAATTTAACATCATCTTAGACTTAACTCTAGAACCACTGACAAAAATACTTCAATGCGGAGGAATGCAGAGCATAACACTTTCTCCCTGTCACCACAAAACATACAGGAAAAGTAGTTTTCACATTGGTGAACATAACTTACACAAATCTTCATACCGAAGGCTCAAACCTAGAACATAACATCTTTAGATATACTTCTAAATAGTTCTTCTAATCCATAGATAAAGATATTCATTCTACAGGAAATTCAAAGCAATCTTTTGGACTGTTCTTCTGTATGCAAAACACTGTTTCCACTGCAGCTCACTATTTCTACCGGAGGAGCTAATTTTCTCAATATCCTCAACATCTGACTCATTACAAGCAAGTAACAAGATAAGGACATAGTTGACATCAATGACAATGCATATATGTTGACATCAATGACAACACTAGTTAGGTACATGCTTACAACATGATTCTGGAGAGATGTCGCTATCAGAAGATTACCTATTTTCACATGCTTTCACAAAGTAGAGTCGACAGTGTTCAGTGAAGTCTAATCATCTTGTAGAGAAAATCTGTGACTTGTGGAGCTAAAAGGAACATCATTCAAGGAAGTATAGGACCTGGTTGACCTTCATGTAGATCTGCGTGGAGTTCTATGTACCAGCGGAGCAATACCTTATGTTTAGGTCTGACCTATCTATGTGTACATGTTTCATAACTAGCCGTTGCAATTAGGCTGAGTTGATAATGATTTAAAGGCTTGTGGAGGATATAAATGAAGGATAATGATTTGTTACAAGGCACGAGGAATGAAATGAATAATTATGCAAAGACATGAAGCAAATTCATAAGTCTTTTGATTTGAAGAAGTATAAGTGAAGCAGAGGGCAGAGCAGAGAATATAGGAAGTTGTAGAGAGGAGGATTGATATGCAAATGAATCAAATCATGCAAGAGTGGTTTTATATGAATGTTTTATAACCTTGGGTTGTGGCCTAGCATATGTAAAAGCCTGAGTGACATATGTAATATGTTTTGAGATCATAATATATGAAGAATGAGCTTTGAAGGCTAGGTTTTTCCCTGTTAATGTTTTCCCAGGATATATCTTGTGTCATGAGTGTGCTTATGAATATCTCTTTCTTTCTATTGTTAGCTAATTACTTTCGTTGCATCTTTGAGTGATCATGTTGTTAGTAATTTAAGGCTGCAGGGTTGGATAGTCCCTCACCAGACCCTCCTTACTTGACTACATCATACCAAATGTGTTCGATAGCTCTACTACATATGCATTCCTTGAATCAAACTTCCTACGTATCTTACATGGTCTAAACTTCTTCATCTTCAACTTGTTGTTTGTCCCTACTGGAAATCTCTCCTTTCTCAAATATACCATTACTTCATCTCCCACTAAAAATTCTTTGTCTCCTCTTCTCATCTGCTTGCTCCTTATACTTGCTATTCATCTCCTCTAAATGCTTCTTGACTTGATTATGTAGTGTCTCCATGTCTCCTACAAGTTCTTTTGCATCTATACTTCTCTTAATCTCCATACTAATGTCTCTCAATTCTGTAACTCCTCTAGGTTTTACGCTGATCACAATCTCAAATGGTGTCTTCCCTACACTCCTATTCACTGAATTATTGTATGCAAACTCTGCTTGTGGTAGAATTAGATCCCAATTTCCTACCTTGTCTCCTACTAAACATCTCAACAAGTTACCCAAACTCCTATTTACCACTTCAATTTATCTATCTGTCTATGGGTGAAATGTTGAACTGAACTTTAGGTTTGTCTTCATCTTCTTCCACAATGTCTTCCAAAAGTATCCAATGAATCTTGTATCTCTGTTTGAAACTATACTCTTAGGTAATCCATGCAATCTCACAATCTCCTTGAAAAATAGGTCAGCAACATGCACTGCATCATTTGTCTTCTTACAAGGAATGAAATGTGACATTTTTGAAAATTTGTCCACTACTACAAATATAGAATCATGTCCCCTCTGTGTTCTTGGCAGACCTAATTATTTAGGGTTAAAAATGAAGAGGATTAATTTTAATGGTTTGTGTTGATCCTCCTTTAACCACTAAACATTCAAGGACATTCAACCAAGTAGAGAGATCTACTACAGATCTCCTATCACTTGGAACATAGGGGAAGATTGGAATTGTGTAGATTTGTTGTTCAATTAAGGCCAATTATGCTCAAAACCCTAATTTCATGAAATTGTAAGCAAACAGACAAATTATAGAAAATGATTGCACATAGAGGTATCAAATGACAATCAAATACATACCAGATTTCAAAGTTTGGTGTGCAAAAAAGTTGGGGACTTATGAACAGGTGCCCTAGTCCAGTGCCTCAGTTTTTGTCAGGATCTGGGAATGTTATCTGTAACACAGTTCTGTCGTTCCAGAGATTTCACTGTTGTGAGATCCAAATGACTAATGAGTGGGCACCTAAGTCCAAGTTCCTATTTTCTTCTTTGATCTACAATTCTGACAATCTGCACTACTCTCCTGCAACTCCACTTCTTTCACTTTCGCAACCTGTAACCTGCAATCATAGAAAAGTGGGTTGGGGGTTGTGGTGTTTAGAGGTTTGCCTCAGTGAAGCCCCAGAGAGACATTCAAGTCTTCCAAACACTGTTGTCAGATAAAAAGTGCATATCCCTATGGGATAGAGGCAAAATCTAAATGATAAATGATAGAAAACACAATTGATATCACCTTGTAGTGAAGATCTCATGGAAGGAAGATGTTCTTCAAGCCATGAGAAGATGGATGCCAAATCTGCAAATACAAACATAATAACAACAAAGTACTACTCTGCAACACAATGAATGCCTTGAATCACTTTCACAAAATCACAAATGCTCATCAAATTTCCATCTAGTTTAGAAATGATAACCTAATCATGCTTATATATGCAACTACAAACATTCCCACTAAGAATTTCATAATTCAAATTTACTGTGTCAGCATAAGACCTAAATAAAGGTCATAAATTGACACTTTGAAATAAGTGCTGACCTAAAATAGGGTAGGACTAGGGTGTGGGTGCCCAAGTCCTCCCCCGTATTTTAGGTAGGATTTATGTTAAGTGCATCCCCTGAGTCCCATTTGCCATGAAACCTCAAGGTTTTCTCATCGTGAGTCATCAAAATCATGCAGCATGCTCTAAATGCATTCTAAGAGACCCAAGAGCTAAACCTTGAGAGGAAAAAGCCCCCAAGGTTACTTTTTCTGACATAACATTTAGCCCCCACTTTAATGTATATATAAACGCAAGGCCAACACATGCATTAAAGTATAGTCAACAAACACAACAAATACGCCAAGCATGGAGAAGGCACGCCAATCACAGTGAAGACATTAACATGCATGTAAAACACGAGGTAGATAGTTACAGTCACACAAAACATAGAGAAGACAATATTAAGACACGCAAAACATAGTGAATATAGTGAATATAGGGATGATTTTTTTTCTTTCTTTTTCATATATGAAATGCAGATGGAAGTACAAGGAAAGTAAACACACAACCCAACATGTAGAAAGGACTCATCACCACCGGTCTTTAAACTACATATGGGGAAACAGAGATGCAAAACAAATCTTACAGTGTAGGAGGGACTCATCACCACCAGTCTTTTAAGACTGCACTTGAGAACAAACACACCATACAAATCACACATGCCATACAAATCCCAAAGTATAGGAGGGACTCATCACCACTAGTCTTTAAGACTATGTTTGGGAACAAACACACAATACACACCCACATGGAAGACACAGAGAAAACATGACAGCCAAGAGATGGAGTATACCTATTTCTAGGTTCATCACCATCTCAGGCACATTACAGGCACACACCGATGATTAGGATTTGTCACAACAATCACCAAATACATGCTTAAGGGTTAGGATAGTCACAGATCTTCTCCTCACCTCCATAAAGGACTTTTTGAAAATGAGAGGATGTGCACACTCCTTGAGAAATACACCATCCCCATCTCCACAGAGGGCTTAAGATAAAAAGGATATACGTGATATCCCTCCTCCGCAGAAGGCTTAAATGATTGCAGTAGATTTCAAGATTCACAAACAAATCTCAAAGTGTAGGAGGGACTCATCGCCACCAATCTTTAAATTGTACTTGAGAACAAACACACTTTGCTATCATCTACATCAGATAGATTACCTTATATATATGACCCCACCTTAAGATGGTTGATATTAGGTACCTATATCAAGCACGTTAAGGTAGGAAGAAAACACACAAGGGAAAACAAGCTCTCACAAAGCCCATGCCCCCTAGAGGTGACATGTACTTTACGATTGCCAAATGTTCCCACAAACACATTCTTGCAAGAAGGGTGTTAAGTGTTTGGATGTAATCATGATAAACAACAACGCATATGATCATTCACATAGAGAGCTGAGGTTATACTATGGATTCAGAGACCGAGTATAATCATCGGGCTATATCATAGAAATCTCAAAACTGAGTGTAACCAAGGTGAGATTCAAAGATAAACAAGGTGCACGGAGAAACAATATTGTTATGGTTTGTAAGTGCAATAAGACAACATCAAGATCACACAGAGTGATTCTACTAGCCAAGCGTTGAATAATATATGTCAACCCCATCGTTATGTATGGACTTGGTCCATTTTTTGATTTCTCACTGAAGGGACACTAGGTTCGTATCAGTATAATATGTTTTTCGTCATCTGCCCACTAGATAGGACCACTAGAGGAAGGGAAACAATATATCAAGAGGGGAGAAACAAGTTCCTTAGGGACAGTCATGTAGGAGGCTGACCCCAAGTCACCAACCGCAACGCTATGTTTGTAAGACACAACGCACAACAGTGAAAATAGAGGAGAAGCCATATAGAATAATGATGATACAAATAGAAGAAGGTCACAATAGAGGTGGTCTCCCGGTATCCTTGACCTTACAAGAGAATCAAGGGTCATCCCAAGAGGCCTGAACAACACATATCACATCATGGGGGAAACACAACACAGAGGTAAAGGGTTATAAATACTTACCTAATACCTCCCAATGTTAAGAAGATACAAACCTAGGAGGAGGCCACCCTTGACAGAAACTATTATGTGTGCTACAATGAGTGTGGCTTAGGGAGGGAGACATACACTTATTCACTATCTTCTTAGAAGGTGGAAGAAGTAATTTGTCTTGAGTGAACTCGAAATCCATCCATAAGAGATTTAATGTGAGAGACCTTTCCTCCTCCACTAGTGCTACATCTTTTGAAGAGAGAGCATAAGAATGAAGGGAAGGTAAGTTGTTGTGAGGATAATTGTTGGTGGTTGTATCTCTAGTGGTGTTCAAAGAATATGCAATCAAAGGAGAGGTAGTCAATGTCTTTATATCCTTAGTGCTATCCAACTTACTTGAATATTCAACCAAAGGAGGAAGATTAATGGTCTTCCCTTCCTTAGTGATATCCAAGGTATGTGAATAATCAACTAAAGGAGGAAGTTCCATGAGAGTATCCATAGAGGCTTCATGCACTATGGTAAGGATAAATTTTTTAGTATTGTTAAGGGAATGCTTATTAGCTAAGCATGGAATGTTCTTTGTTAGAAGGGGTTCTTCATTCACTAATGCTTCATCTTGGCCAGAGAGGGCATTGGAATGGAGGGATGGTGGAGGTTCTTCATTCATTAATGTTTCATCTTGGCCAGAGAAAGCATTGGAATGAAGATATGATGGTATGATGTTAAGGGATGTGTTAATGAATTCATCTTCTTGCGCCAAAGTGTCCTCATAATTAGGAACAACTTTTGGAGAGAGATCATAAGGTAGCATTAAGTTGTCATCAATTGTATTAGTAATAGGAGGCATAGTGGAATGTTTAATGGAGATAATGTCATCTAGGTCTTTATCTAACATATTGAAGTCATCACTACTAAATGTATTATTGGCTATAAATTTAGTGAGATCATCTAATATCGTAGGGTATATTCCCATGAGATTTGTGAAACTATCAAAATCAAAAATATAGCAAAGGATTTCATATGTGGAACACATAAAAATATCAACATAATATATGCATGCTATTTGTTTTAGGTCTTGAGGATAATCATGAGTAAATTTTGAAAAATTATCAATGTCTATGATGTATGCAAACAAATCTTCCAAAGATGAATAACAAGAAATATCCATGATGCTAACTTAAAAGAGCTCAAGGTACCATAGATGTGAGATTAGTTCAACTTTTAAACACTTGTTTGAGGTATAAAGGAGGTTCTAAAGGACACACACAAGATACACAACAAACCAAAGTGTAAAATGTGAAGTAATGCAATCACCACAAGGTAAATTTACAAGTTTTCTCAAAGAAGGTATATTCAAGTTTTTATGTTGAGACACGCAATGTGAATGTAAGATAATGGAAGATTTCAAACAAGATTATTAGATGATGTCAAATGTGTTCTTTCAAGTGTATGCAAGATCATATTTTAATTATTTTTGATATGGATGCAAAAAGTAAATGCAAAACTATATGCAAAAATGGTCTAAAATGCTTGATTTTTTCACTTTTTCCAATGCAAATGAATGAAAGAAAAGGTGTTGTGAAGAATTTAAAGAGGGAAAGAAAATGACATACCTAATAATAGTCCAATTATGCAAAAAATTCCCCACAACACACTTTTGATACAAACCTAGAGTGATGACAAGTCAAAACCTAGTGAAAATACACTAAAATATGCAATTTTTTACAAATTTTCAATGCAAAGACCCAATAAAAAGGGCATTGTAAAGAATTTTAGGAGGGGAAGCAGATAATAATAGTAATATTAGTCACCTAAAACCATAAAATGTTTCACAACATGCTTATAGTGCCAATCTAAGTCAAACCCTAGTGAAAATATAGTCAAAATATGCAAATTTTCACAAATTTTCAATGCAAAGGCCTAATAAAAAGGGCGTTGTAAAGATAATAACCTTGATAACAACCAATTAGTGTAGAAAAATCCTTCACAACACACCTAGGATGCAAATCTATAGAGATGATAAGGCCAAAATCTAGTGAAAAAGCAAGGTTTTCAAACCCTAGACATGAAATTTTGCAAGGAAACCACTATGATGCAAAAATAAAGTTATAAATCAGTCCTAATGAGTGTTTTAAAAGGGTATTAAAATTTGAAACAAGATTTTGACTACAAACTCTAGTTAATGCAAAACTAGGTTATATGGAAAAATGCACAATTTCAAGCAATTTTTATCAATTTATGCATGAAAATAAATGATGAATAAAAATTTTCTGTATTTTAAATCAGATCTGATGATAATGACAGAAATTTACTAAAATTAAATGCCAACTAATTTAAATTATTTGAAAATGCAAGTTAAAAATACTAATTTTTTCAAATTTTTCAAATTTTTTATTTTTTTGGTAATTTTTCAAATGCAATAAGATAAATAATGAAATGAATGTAAATCTAAAGTACAACATTCAGTGAGGTGAAAAATTCAAAAGAACATGGGTTCACCAAAATTTTTAGGGTTAAAAATGAAGAGGATTGATTTTAATGGGTTTTGTTGATCCTCCTTTCACCACTAAACATTCAAGGACATTCAACCAAATAGAGAGCTCTACTATAAATCTCTTGTCACTTGGAACATAGGGGAAGATTGGAATTGTGTAGATTTGTTGTTTAATTAAGCCTAATCATGCTCAAAACCTTAATTTTATGAAATTGCAAGCTAATAGACAAATTACAGAAAATGATCGCACACAGAGATATCAAATGATAATCAAATACATACTAGATTTGAAGTTTAGTGTGCGGAAAAGTGAGGGACTAATGAGTGGGTACCCTAGTCCATTGCCTTAGTTTTTGTCAGGATTTGGGAATGTTATCTGTAACACAGTACTGTTGTTCCAGAGATTTCATTGTTGTGGGATCCAGAAGACTAATGAGCGGGCACCTAAGTCTAGGTCCCTATTTTCTACTCTGATCTGCAAATCCAACAAGTTGCATTATTCTCCTGTAACTCCATTTCTTTCACTTTCACAACCTGTAACCTGTAATCACAGAAAAGTGGGTTGGGGGTTGTGGTGTTTAGAAGCTTGCCTCAGCCAAGCCTCGGAGAGACATTCAAGTCTTCCGAACACCGTTGTCAGATAAAGATTGTGTATCCCTGTGGGATAAAGGCAAAATCCAAATGATAAATGGTAGAAAACAAAATTGATGTCACCTTGTAGTAAAGATCTCATGGATGGAAGATGTTCTTCATGCCATGAGGAGATGGATGCCAAATTTGTAAATACAAACACAATAACAACAAAGTCCTTCTCTGCAACACAATGAATGCCTTGAATCACTTTCACAAAATCATAAATGCTCATCAAATTTCCATCTAGTTTAGAAATGATAACCTAATCATGCTTATATATGCAACTACAAACATTCCCGCTAAGAATTTTGTAATTCAAACTTATTGTGTCGGCATAGGACCTAAATAACAGTCATAAACTGACACTTTGAAATAGGCCCTGACCTAAAATAGGGCAGGACTAGGGTGCGGGTGCCCAAGTCTTCCCCTTATTTCAGGTAGGATTTATGTTAAGTGCATCCCCTAAGTCCCATTTGCCATGAAACCTCAGGGTTTTCTCATCGGAAGTCATCAAAATCATGTAAGATGCTCTAAATGCATTCTAAGGGACTTGAGAGCTAAACCTTAAGAGGAAAAAGCCCCCAAGGATACTTTTTATGACATAACACTAATATGAAATTCATGCTTATATCTTCCCAAGGTTTCTCCGGTACTGTCAAAGATTTATACAATCCACTATTATGACTACCTTTTGCAACTTGGCAAACTCTACAACTCTAAACAAATTTCCTTACATACTTATGTATCTGAGGCGAAAAGTAATGTTCACTTACCAAAGCCACTATCTTATCAATCCCAAAGTGTCATGTCAATCCACCACTGTGTTTCTCCTTGATCAAATTGTCTCTCATTGAACTTCTAGGTATACATAACTGATTTCTTTTGATTGACATATCCTCCTAAATGAAATAATCTAACCATTTACTTCTATCTGTCACAATAGGTTCCTTACATGCTTTCCATGGTTCTACAAAATCAAGATCCTCTTCATACAAATGCTTTAGTTCTTCAAATCCTAATACTTCTACCCTCATCTCTGTCAGCAATTCCTTCTCCTACTCAGTACATCTGCAACTTTTTTGACTTCCCACTCCTATGCTTCAATACAAAGGTGTAGCTCTGCTTGAACTCTACCCATCTCATATGTCTCTAATTCAACTTTCCTTGACTATTCAAATACTGCAAAGCTTGATGATCAGTGTACAACACAAATTCATTTGGAAATAAGTAATGTCTCTACTTCTTTAAGGCTTGAATTATGGCATAGAACTCCTGATCATAAACTGAATATCTTCTCCTTGTATCATTCAACTTCTCACTAAAATATGCTACTGGTCTCCCTTCTTGACTTAACACTACTCCTATTGCATTTCCACTGGTATCACAATCTACTTAAAGTACTTTGTTGAAATCTGGTAATGCTAACACTAGTTGCTCTGTCACTTTCTACTTCAATAATTCAAAACTCTTATTTTCTCTTGATGTCCACTTGAAATCCTTTCTGTCACCTCTCATTGTCTCTATCATTGGTGTGCATACTAAACTGTAATTTCTGATGAACTTTTGGTAGAAACCTGCTAATTCATGAAATGATCTGACCTCTCCAATGTTCACCGATGTTTGCCACTCAACAATTTTTCTAACCTTCTCAGGGTCCACCTTCAATCCTTTCACAAAAATCACAAATCCCAAGTATACCAATTCTTCCTTCATGAAACTACAGAGAAATTGTTGATAAAGGAAGAATTGGTATACTTGGGATTTGTCTAGAAATCTCAACCTCTGCAATACTTGTCTAATATGCCACAAATGTTCTTATTTTGTCTTACTGAAAATCAAAATATTATCCAAGCACACAATAACAAACTTACCCAAGAATTTCTTCAAAAATTCATTCATCAACCTCATGAAAGTACTCGATGCATTAGTCAATCCAAAAGGCATCACTAATCGTTCATAGAATCCCTCATTTGTCTCGAATGTAGTCTTCCACTCATCTCCTTCTCTAATTTTGATTTGATGGTATCCACTCTTCAAGTCTATCTTTGTAAAATACTTTGCTCCACTCAAATAGTCCATGATGTCATCCATCCTTGGTAATGGAAATCTATACTTAACAGTGATCTTATTGATTGCTCTAGAGTCTATACACATCCTCCATTCTCCATCTTTCTTTGGTGCTAATACTGTAGGTACCGCACATGGGATAAAACTTTATCTGATCAATCCTTTTCTCAATGTATTTGTCTATTTAGCTCGGCATTCTCTATTGGTGTCATTTGGTTTGCTGCTTTGTTAGGCAAACTAGCTCTAGGTATAAGGTCCATATGATGACTGATACTCCATATTGGTGGCAATCCTTCAGGTACATTATCTGATATGATGTCTTGGTACTCTATCAACAATTCAGATATCTCCTTTGGCGGTAGTTCTTCTTCTTTTCCAGTAATAGTCTCTGCACTTAGCATTATGTAATTCTTAGGAATCAAAGCAAAACACATATTCTCATGTCTCAATCCATTTAGAAATTTCCTTCCATCAACCAAATAGATTCTAGCATTCCCACATACTTCACTCTTAGGCTTGTCTTCCAAAGGTATCAAGATATGTTTCTTCACATTTGATGTTATAGTATAAGTATTCTTTCTCCCATCATGTATAGCCTTTCTATCATACTGCCATGATCTACCTAACAATATATGACATACATCCATTGGCATAATATCACACGATACTTCATCATTATAAGATCCTATATGAAATTTCACCAAACATTGTTCACTCACTAGTACCTTATGTTCATCTAGAATCCATGCTATCTTGTAGGGCTTAGGGTGTTTCAATCACTCCAAGTTTAGCTTAGTCACCATCTCCTCTAAAACCAAATTATCAGTACTACCACTATCAATGATTACCTTACAACATTTACCTCCTGATTTGCATCTTGTTCAAAACAAACTTTTCCTTTACAGTGGTTCCTCAGTTGTCTCTACTTGAAATAATGCTCTCCTCATGACTAATGATTCTCCTTTTTCTAGATTTCTAATTAAACTAGGTGACCCAATAGGTTCTTCCTCCGCATAAGCAGCTCTTGCACTATTGTCTGTCCTCTTGCTTGTACTTCCCTGATGACATTCAAATGCTTTGTGTCCATCACCTCCACACTTAAAACAAGTTCCTCTGAATGATCTCTTATCAAATCCTCTTCCATCTCTTCTGTATCCTTCATTGTGGTAAGAATTATGGTTCCCTCTATTGTTGCGGTATAAATTTATGTCATCTCTCCCTCTGTAGTATGAATTATTGTCGTTTTCTTCCTTCCGGTATGGGCTACTTTCTTTGTTTTTCTCTGTATAAGGTCTTTATCCTCTAGAATTTCTTCTACCTCTTTGAAATTTACCTCCTCTACCTGTCTACCTTTGCTCAAGCCTTTTATTCAACTTGTCTTCAACTTTCAAGGAAAACTGATATGCTTCCTCTATTGTTGTCATTCTAACCAGACTTAGTTTTCTTGAATATTCATCCTCAATCCATTTATGTATCTTGCCACTTTCTCCTTTCTTTCTTCACTATGTCCAGTCCTTATGATCATCTTATGAAATTCTTCAATATATTCCTTCACATATTTCTCCTTTTGCCTCAGGTTTTGTAATCTCTTCAATAATTCCAACTCATAGCCAACATGTATGAATTGATTTTTCAACTTTGTCACCATCCTATCCCATTTTATGATCTTCTCATTTCCTCTCCTATTCCTATCCAATTGAACTTCTTTCCACCAAATAGTAGCATGTCCTTTCAACTTAGTTTTTGCAAATCTTACTCTCTCCAAATCTTCAATTTCCTCATATTTGAAGTATTCTTCCAAGTCATTTATTCAATCAATCAATTCCTCCAAATTCAAATTTCTAGTGTAGTTCAGTACTTCCACTCTAGATCTCTTACCAATATTAGAAATAGCTTTCAACATCTTTGTCTGATCTAATTCTTCTTCTTCTAGGGCTTCTTCATTTTGGTCAGCAGATTGAAATTTTTCATCATCACTTTCAACATCATGTCTAGGGTTTAGTCCTCTTCTTCTATCTTCTTCTACAACATCCAATATAACCTTAATTTCCCTCATCATCTCTATCATCTCTTCCATTCTTCCAGTGACGTTGGCCATAACAACCATCCTCCATGGTGGCATCTCTTCCTAAGATCTGATGCAACTACCTCAATTCGGCAATCCGACTACAAGGTAGCAACTACCTCACAATCGGTGCTCTATTGACAAACACAAATAGACTACCTCAAGTCGATGTTCTGTTCACCAAAAGATCTTACAGAATGCCTTCACTTCCCAAAGGATTCAAAACTTCACTTTGATACCACTTGGTACAGTCATGGCCAGAGGGTTCATAGAATGAACTGTCCAAACCATGTAGCTAGAGTAAACACAATGGAAAAAAACACAATCATAGAATGCAATGGAAGGTTCATATATTCAGAATATCAAAGGATTATAATGCTCATAAGTCAACAACATGCGGGCTATAACCAAAGGGCTCACAGGCCTGCTTTCTAGGATATATTAGATATGCAAGATAGGGCATTGAAGTACCTTCCCGAAAGAAAAATTGAACTCTAAATCATATGCTAAAACTATTAACTAAGAACTAAATTCCTAGTGCACCTAAGAGATCTATATATATCATCTTTTAGCTCATCAAATCCTCCGCGTCAACCACAAGGGGTCACAAACTCCAATGAAAGATGTAATGTGTAGAAACAAGGTAGGTCAGCCTACACATCTGGTATTTCTCCACAAATGTAAGAAACTTGGTGCAGACCTCAAGGAAGGTCTATCTGGTCCTTATGTACCATGTATACTATTCCATTAAGCTCCATAAGTCACGGTATTTCTCCGCAACCTTCTCCTTCTAGCTAACTGCCTGAGTACTCTGTTCATGAAAACTGATAATCTTTTGATAGCGATAACTTTCAGGAAACAAATCCAAATCGCTTGAAATCTGAATATGATGTAGATGATACTATGTAGATGCTAAGTCCTCCTCCACAAGCTCTAATATGAAGATGCAGTAAAATACAGTACAAAATGTTGAAACTGCAAATGGTTAAACTGAATTGAAAATGAAAGAAAAGAAAGAATGCAAATAATTTTGGTTGGTAAGATTGTTCTGCAACCTGGGATGCTCCTGCACCAATATATATATATATATATATATATATAGATAGAGTGAGAGAGCCTTTCAATTTCAAGTAGAGAATATGGCTACATGCAGAACCTTCGTATGATCAATTATTTCCAAATTTTACCTTTAGGTAAAGTGCAAGAAGATGAATATAGATTTCACAGAAGTCTTTCACAAATGGAAAATGCTACTTGGAATGGGTACCCGTTTTGAAAATAATGGGTGTCCATTTAGGAACGGGAGAATGAGCCTAAATGGGTACCCATTAAGAAATGGACTCCCATTTAGGATCAGGCACCCGAAGCCAAACAGGCACCCATTATGGAATAGGCACTTGTAAATAGAATAGGTACCTGTTTTTGAAAAGTATATATTTTTTAAAAAATAGACCTATGGATTCATTTTAACAACCACAAACCACAAAAAAGCAAGGAAGATGATGCCACAGAATGGGTACCCACATCGGCTAACCCCCACCTCCCACCTTCAGAATGTCCCCATCTCCTCCAGATCGACTATCAATTGTCCCAAGTTGGTTTCCCATCATTTATTGTTGTTTTTCATTATTTTTCATTTTTTGTTGTTTCTTATTATTTTTCACAATGTTAAACCATATATGTTAAACCCTAAATTGAAAACAAACTTTCTTAGAAACCCTAATTCATAAACACTAAAATGTAAAACCCTAATTCATAAACACTAAAATGTAAAACCCTAATTTGTAAACACTAAACCCTAATTCATAAATTAGGGTTTTATAAACTAAACTAGGGTTTTATCAAGGTCCTAACAAAGTTCATTGCACCATCATCTAAATCTTAACACTGCCTCAACAGTTATATGACCTAGAAGAATTGTCACATCTTGCAAATCTAATATCTTGTCCTTGCTATGGACTATTATGAATGAACATCTAGAGGAGTTGTCACTAGAAGAAAAAGACCATAGGACTACCACAATAAGGATATAGTTGTGTTGTTCACAATAAGAGAGGGCAATCATCCTAAACTAAGAAGAGAAGAATTAACAATCAAGAGACTATCATTAATGGTTGTCATGAGCATGTTAATAGACAATTAGTTGTCATCTTAGTCATAACACTATCCTATTATTTACACAAAATAACATCTAGCAATGATCTAGGATATAGTCATTAGAGAACCTATCTTAGTCCTATAGTCAAGGGCAATCCCATCACACTACTAGATCTACCCCTTCCAAGGGACAAGAATTTCAACCATATAATGGAAAGACAATGATATGTATCCTACAAACACAATCATTTGGTCATGTTGTAATCCTCTCTCCAAACTATGTAGAATCCAAATGGTGTTTAGATGAGCTCCATTTGGTCATACAAAAACCATTTGTAAGATTCAACATGTAAATCACACACATGGGAAAATGGATAAAATGGAAACATGTAATTTTAGTAAGGAGTGGCCTATTCTAAAACCTAAATGACTTATTAAACCTAAACCTAAAACCTAGAAGTCACTTTAGTATGTTTAAATCTTTAATTTAAACATATCCATTTATCTATGACAACTTATGGCTTAACAAAGGGGTAAAGGGGACAACAACAATGGAAAAAATAAAATAATTTTGAGTACATAGGACATGGGTTCAAAGATTGAATAAAATAAAACATTTAGGAAGGATAAACATGGATTAGGAACAAAATAGGAAATGGTAACATGGCTATGGAATGACATTTAGGCTATACAATAAACTTTTAGGAATGATATATTTCAAAATCATTTGACATTGTCTATATAGACACTACAACAAATCCCTGTGATTAGCTCCCTTTTTTGCTCCCTTTTTTTCTTCCAACCACTGTTTTAATGTATTTTTCTCCATTCTTTTGAAAAAGTCAGTGCTATTTGTCGAGATGGCACTATTTTTGGCATTTTTTGCACTGACCAGAATCGAATCTAAATTAGGTGC
Organism: Cunninghamia lanceolata; assembly: GCA_027924645.1. Taxonomy (NCBI): domain Eukaryota; kingdom Viridiplantae; phylum Streptophyta; class Pinopsida; order Cupressales; family Cupressaceae; genus Cunninghamia; species Cunninghamia lanceolata. The sequence continues at coordinate 438,352 of BSBN01001666.1, forward strand.
CAATTAGCACCTAACTTAGAGCCTACTTTAGCTCCTACTGTAGCACCTAATTTAGCGCCACATTTAATGCCTAATTTAGTGCCTGTTTTAGCGCATGTGTTAACACCTTATTTAGCACCTTATGTAGTGCATGTTTTAGCACCTGTGTTAACACCTTATTTAGCACCTTATGTAGTGCCTAAATTTAGCACTTGATGTAGTGCCTATTTTAGTGCCTAATTGAGCACCTAATTTATGGTTACTTGGGTTTAGGAGTATTATTTAGGGTTTAGGGTTTATAGTTTTGGGATTAGGGGTTAAGGTTTAAAGGTTTAGGGTTTAGAGAGAGATAGAGGACCAATAGGGAGATAGAGAGTGAGGGATATGGCCAGAGACATAGGGAGAGAGATTGAGAGGTAGAGGGACAAAGGTGATAGGGAGAGAGGGGAGAGATAGGGAGATAGAGGTTTAGGGTTTAGGGGTTTAGGGTTTCTCAGGTTTAGGGATTAGGGGTTAGGGTTTAGGGGTTCAGGTTTAGAGGTTTAGCATTTAGGGTTTGTAGAAAGAGGAATGATAGGGAGATATAGAGGAGACTGGGAGAGAGATAGGGAGATAGAGAGTGAGGCACATGCACATGGTCAGGGACATAGGGAGAGAGATTGAAAGGTAGAGGGATGATAGAGATAGGGAGATAGGGGATAGATAGGGAGATAGAGGTTTAGAGATGCTTGGATTTAGGGTTTAGGGGTTTGGGGTTTAGGGTTGCTCAGGTTTGTAGAGAGAGAGAGGAGACAAATAGGAAGAGATGAGACAAATAGGGAGAAATATTATAGGCTGAGACATAGGGGAGAGATAGAGATATAGACTACTAGAGTGAGCGAGATATATATCCTACAAAGAGATAGGGAGAAGGATTGAGAGCCGGTAGAGGGACAATATTAGAGATAGGGAAATATATAGGGGTTTAGAGTTTCTTAAGTTTAGGGTTTAGGGGTTAAGGTTTAGGAGCATTATTTAGGGTTTACGATTTAGGGTTTAGAGGTTTAGGGTTTAGTGTTTAGAGAGAGGACCAATAGCTAGGAGATATAGAGAGTGAGGTACATGGCCAGAGACATAGTTGGAAGAGATTATAGGGACATATATGGAGAGTGAGGGACATGGCCAGAGACACAGGGAGAGAGATTGAGAGGTAGAGGAACGATAGAGATAGAGAGATAGGGAGATAGAGGTTTAGGGTTGCTTGGGTTTAGTGTTTAGGGTTTAGGGGTTTGGGGTTTAGGATTTAGGGGTTTAGGGTTTCTTAGGTTTAGGGTTTATGGGTTAGGGGTTAGGGGTTAGGGGCATTATTTAGGGTTTATATATGTTTTAGGGGTCAAGGGTTAGGGTTTAGGGGCATTATTTAAGGTTTAGAGATTTAGCATTTAAGGGCATTATTCAGGGTTTACAGTTGCAAGTCAAAAGAAGTCTCTCTCTCTCTCTAAATCCTTCAACCCTAAATAATGCCCATAATCCCTAACCCCTAACCCCTAAACCCTAAACCTGAGCAACCCTAAACCTCTATCTCCCTATCTCTCCCTTATCTCCCTCTCTCTAGCTATCATCCCTTTACCTCTCAATCTCTCTCCCTATCTCTCTGGACATCTCACTCACTCTCTATCTCCCTATTTATCGCTCGACTGTCTCCTCTATCTCTCCTAATCTATCTCCTCTATCTCTCTACATACCTATCTATCTCTCCCTATCTCTTTCCTTTTTCTCTATCTCCCTATCTCTCTAGACATCTCTCTAGTGATCACTCTCTATCTCCCTATCTCTCCCCTCTGTCTCCTCTATCTCTCCCTATGCTCTATCTCCTCTCTATCTCTCTCTACCTAGCTATCTCTCCCTATGCTCTATCTCCTCTCTATCTCTCTCTACCTAGCTATCTCTCCCTATATCTCTATCTCTTGCCTTTCTCCCTCTATCATTCCTATATCTTCCTATCTCTCCCTTCTATTAATTCTCCCTCTCCCAAAACTTATAGGACTCTCTCTCTCTCCCTCTCCCTCTCTCTCTCCGTCTTTGTCTCTATCCATCTCCCTTATCAACAAAGCAAATGGAAACAAGAAAACTAGGACATGAAAAGAGGGATGAGGATATAAATTAGCAATCGGATGAAATGGAAATAAGATGATGAAACTAAAGTTCATTGGATGGGAAGAATAATGAGAGGAGAGGTGGAAGATAGTAAAATAGGGAAAAATTGGTGGGATCTAAAGGGAAATTGGAAAGGAAAAGGAAAACTAGGAAAGCTAGGAAAAGGATTTAACTAGCTAGGAGTTGGTAGATAATATATAGGTCAGTGAGAGAGATAGAGATAGAGATAGAGAGTTGCTTAGGGTTAGTGGTCAGGGTTTAGGGGCATTATTTAGCATTTATGAGTTTAGGATTGCTCAAGTTTAGGGTTTAGAGTTTACTGGGGTTTAGGGTTTATGGTTTAGGGGTTAAGGTTTAGAGGTTTAGGGTTTAGTGTTTAGAGAGAGAGGACCAATAGGGAGATCTAGAGAGTGAGGGACATGGCCAGAGACATAGGGAGAGATATTGAGAGGTAAAGGAATGATAGAGATAGGGCTAGATAGGGAGATAGGGAGATAGAGGTTTAGGGTTGCTTGGGTTTAGTGTTTAGGGTTTAGGGGTTTGTAGTTTAGGATTTAGGGGTTTAGGGTTTTATGGTAGGTCAGGGCCGGGTTAGGGCTTAGGGGAATTATTTAGGGTTTATGGTTTAGGGTTTAGGGGTTAGGGTTTAGGGTTATTAGGGGCATTATTCAGGGTTTACAGATCTTCAAGGATCTAGATAGTGTGGCTATACACATTGCTACACATGTTGGTGGCTAGTTAGACACATGGAACATCAACAACCACATGTTATGCTTCCATACACGTGTGCCACCTAATGACATTTGTACTACAAAACATGATCATATAATTGGCACTGTATGCATCTGACACATGGTCATGATGTCCACGTACACCACAATATGCCACAATGATCTACTAGTTGGCACCATACGAGTTTGAGTACATTTGTTCTCATCCCATCCATATAAGAAATGCACCATACAATATGTTGGTATTTGTCAATATCTACATGTAGAATAACTGATGGTACTCTTGAACAAATGCCTACTTTGTACATTTTGTAGAGTAAAAGCAAGGTATATATAACAAATTTTCATCTTACCTCTTTGTATATTTCCTTTGTTCATTTTGAATAGAAGTGACATATATGTTAGAACCCTTCTATATTTGAATGTGTTTTGGTTTACATATCTATTTTCCTTTATGTATTCTATGATCTTATTAATTACATTAATAGATAATATAGGATTGTCCCTCACTAGCTCACCTTGGGAATTAGATGAAATAACATCTAAAGTTGACTGTAAATTAACAACATGGTGAGCATTTTGTTGATTTTCTTGCTTATTTTCATCCTTTTGAAAACTAAATTTTCCTATTGAAAGTTTGAAGGATGAGATTGATATTTAAGTGCATTAGATTTAAGAATTTGATAGTGTATCAAAATCATCATTAGGAATTTGATAGTGTATCTTTGTTGACAAAGTTTGAAATGCAATAACATAATCATGATTGCACTCATTAATTTGATCCTTGTTTGATGCTCTCCTATTCCTAATTCAATCTATCTTAATAGTGAAGGAAAATAAATACATGGGCAACCCATAGAGAAATTTATCATCAATTTGGTTCCTCAAAATTGTCTCATGATATGGTGAAGGAAAAAATTACCAAAGATAAATTGTGATCATTATTCATCGACCCAAAAACTAATGCACTATTAGAAATGTAGACACCTAAATCTTACCATGGCCTAACATCACACCAGATTTATCCCACATCTCCTCTTACAATGTTAATTAAATAAATTGTATTTATTTAATTAACCACTTTGATCATTCCTCCTAATATCAGTTTAATAAGTCACACTATTTAATTAATAAATCTAAGCGTTCTTCTGACATTAATTAAATATTAACCCTTCCTCTAAAGTCTCATCCTTAATTAAATAAATCCACATTTATTTAATTAAATCAATCACCCCCAACATTCCCCCAAAACTAAATAAATACATATATATCATGGCCATTGTGAAACAATCTTGACTATTTTTGACTATATGAGTGTTTTTGTTTATTACCGTTGTCCTGCAGGTTAATTGATTATCTTTTGCAGTTATTTAGGAACAAGAGGAATGAAATATGGCACATACCACATTCTCGTAGAGCATAAAAGAATAGTTTGTGGCTTGGCGGTATGAAATGGTTGATATGAAGAACCTACCACTACCCCGTGGACGGTTCATCTAACGCTTGTGGCTTGGCGGTGTTCATCTCACGCTTGGCGGTGTTAGTCTCTTCCTGCAGTATCGCAGAGGTTTGAAAAGTAACCAGTGACATTGCAGTAATAACACTTACCGTGTCCCTGCAAGGGTTTTAACCAAGGCCTGTGGTAGAGCAGAAAGAGGAGAATGGATTTTTGCCCCACCATCCTACGAAGGTCATTCATAACATTTGCGGTTGGGCGGCAAATAGAAGGACATCAGGTAATAATTTCCCGCGGTCCTGTAGGGGTTAATCTAAGCATTTGTAGTCTAGCGGTAAAGGATGAAATAGAAGTGTAGTGGATGTAAGCTATCGCTATCCCGTGACGGTCATTCATAACATTTGCAGGTGGGCAGTAAATAGATGGACATCAGGTAATAATCTCTCGCGGTCCCGCAGGGGTCAATCTAAGAATTTGTAATCTCATGGTAAAGGATGAAATACAAGTGTAGTGGTTGTAAGCCCCCTCTATCTCGTAGCAGGTTTGGAGGAGCCTTGTATCAATGCGGTAAAAGAAATAAATGGCAAGCACATTCAACGCGGGGTCACGGTTATCGAGAATTGCTGTCAAATCTTGAGAAAGGAATTCAATGCTGAGATTTCATGATCTCGTGGCATGAACCAGAGTAATGGTGATATGATTAACTCCTTGGCTGAATAAGATTTGAAGATTTCTTGGCATTTGCTCATTTTAGACAATTCACAACTTGGAGAAGGTGCAACTTAGCTCAGTGTGTTTTTTGCAAATTGCAATTGACCGGGTAAGTTCATTCCTGCACTCTCTGATTAGAAGTTGGCTTATATTTCACTCTAATTTTTAGTTGCTGGTACTGGGGTTTCTTGTAATTACATGTTTTGTTAATATAAAATTTTTCTTTTAAGAAAAGGCTGGGGCTAAGCTTTTGTGTTATACAGTAGGGGGCTATAGTTTGTTCTATATCTACTACTTGCAAAGTTCCCCAATTTGATTTTGATGCTGACCGAAGATACAAATCCTATTCTTATCCATTCTTGAATGGGTTTATTTTTAATTTTAAATACTGTTCTTTTATTCCTATGTCTACCTACATTAATTGGCCATGTCAAGTTCATTTTCTCTTTCACTCTATTTTTTAGTTGCTGGTACATTAAGTTGAATTTTGAAAAACCCTAGCCTGTTCAAGTCATTAAACATGGAACCCAAAAGGTCTGAGTCTGCGAGTAAAGGTGATGAGCATGTAGTTCCCAAGAAAAGACCACTTCAACAATCTCTGCTAGAAGTATTGCCTTGGTCCATAGACAAGGGTCCAAATAAAATGTTCATAGATGTAGCAGAAGGGTGTCAGGATGCTATAATCCCTATCTTCAGGTGGGATTTGTTTTGGTATTTTTATGCAAAAAGGGATGGCGAGGGACCGGTGGGAAATCCATGGAAATTAGATTTGGCAAAGTTGGTGGTGCCCACTGTATTTGTGGATGTGGAATTGATTAGGGTACTAGGACAATTTTACCATCCTGCCATTAAAACAGTCAGAATGCCAAATGGATTGCCATTGGTGAGAGTAGACAGGAATGCAATTGTTGACTATTTTATGTGGAACAAGAAAGCTCTCACTCAAGTGGATTTGCAGATATTTGAATGAGATTACACAAGCCTGAGGAAAACACTTAGGAGAGATGAATTGCCAATATATATGAGAAGGGGGGCCAACAATAGAAAAATTGAGATTCCATCAAATGTTATTGAGCCTTTCCCTGTGGAAGAATTTACTGTATATTTCAAGAGAACCTATTTTTCACTGTGTCAGGTCTTGGGAATTGATGCACAAGGAAGAATGCCAACTAGCCTAATGATGATGGCTATAAAAATACAACATCCAGAGGTGAAGGCTGAATACAACTTTGCATCTCATATTGAGAAAAAACTGCATGAAGGATTCTTCTGTGTGAAGGAGAACAAGAAACCCTTAGATTTCAAATTCTATTCTTTATTGTGTCACTTAATTCTATATCAGAATAGAGGGAGATGATCCAGCAAAATGGATCTGATTATGGTTGATGAGAAAGGACAAAGATTGTCGACTCATTTTTGGTGTTATAAGTGGGATTCTTGTTGCCAGAATAGTGACTACATTGTATTTCAGGATTTGTTTGTTGTCAAGATATTGAATTCGCTTGGTATCTAGTTTCCTAGGTTGACTAAGGAAGTCAGGGTAATGTTGAGGCCACTTGCACACAAACTAGAGTAGGGCCACAACCATAATTTTTCTAATTGGTTTTTTTATGTCAGATCATACTATAATTAGAGTGTATGGTTGCCCCCAGCCACCTCACATATTGCCAAAATTTGTATCAGATAGAATTGTATTCATGGAGTTTATGTGGCAAATGATGTGGATGGAAAAGGAGGTAATGAAATGACAAAAGAAAGGTACATTTCTACCTGATACTACAATTTTTGGTGATTGGTCTATTGGCTCTGACACCCTTGAAAATTTGCAAGCCTTTTTAAAGGTGAAATATTCTTTGAAATTGGGTATTGAGAGGAATTGTGACCTTGAGGGTCATATGAATCTTGTGAGACAATCAATTCTGACTAAAATGGTCGTATCCCATTAGGTACTATTTGATGAGGATGTGATAAGAATTCTTGTCAATTTTGATGAGGTATATAATAGGAAGAGAAAATGGGATATCTTGAAAAATATTGAAGATGAAAAGAAAAAGTAGAATCTCCTAGTTCTTAGATTCTTTGTTGAAGAAAAAGACCCTCTAAAGAGAATTGATGCAATCATTGATAATTTTGAAAGTATTTATGGTAAATATGAGAAGCAGCCTCCTAAGGCTACTAAACTTCCAGTGAAAAGGTCTGCAGGGATTGAGATTCATGAGTCTGCTCTTGATGTTATGTTAGTGCAAGATCCACAAGTCCCAGAATCACCACCAACAAAGAAGCATAGGGCATAAGAGGTATCTCCAATTGTCCCCTATGAAATGACTAAAGAGGTGGGGGATACTGATGAGGTGGCTAACATCTTGAGGCACATGGGAGATGAGCAAGAGGTTGATCATCCATTGGTTGGTCAACTCACTGATGCACATAAGCCTGAGGCTAGGAAGGGTGAGCAAACCCAAGCTAAACTAGAGTTGGAGGAGGATGAAAGGATTATAGCATCCATGAGGTTCATAGAAGATGATGACTTCATCAAAACTCTAGAGTTTAAGGATTTTTAGCTGAAAATGAAAATGAAAGAATATAATGAAAAAGTTGCAATAAATAAAATGGGTGCTGATGAAACACAACATGATCAAATCATTACACAAACTTTCAAAGAATTGAAAGTATATGTAATTGATGTGAGTATAGAGGAGGCAAGACAAATGGTGTTGAAAAGTAATATCCTCATCATCCTTGGCCTTGAATTGAAAAAGGTATTTTTGCTTGACCAAGTTAGAAGTCAGGATGATCCACAACTTGTTTCAAAATTTGATTATGAAGATGGCATAAGTGGATGTGGTTTTAATCCAAAGACAAAGACCCTTGCAATCTGGACTACTCAGAAGAATACAAGCAAACCAAGATTGCTTGATATTGTTCAAGAAATGAGGGGTACAGCTGTGGTAAAGACTTTACAAGATACATCAACAATAGAAGCAACTGCTCTCAATGTTCATACTGCTATGTTTACTCATGCTATTGTGAAGAGGTTAGAACAAAGGCTAACAGATTATGAGAAAACTTAGAAAGTAATGAATGATGAAGTAAAAAAATTGTATTTTGAAAATGTGAAATTAAAGAAACAATTGCAAGCTGTGAATTCTTCTCAAGGTCAAGCCATTGTACCCTATCAGCCCCCTGTGCCACAAACAACTAGTGATGTCACAATGTCTACTAAAGAATTTAATGCAACAAGATTGAAATTTGAAAAGGAAATTGAAAGTTTGAATAAACAAAATGAAATGACAAAGAATGAGGCAAAGATGAAAGTTTTTGAAATTTTTGAGAAAATTTTGGAGCATAGAGTAAAATTGGTTGTGGATAAGCTTGGGAGTGTGCATGATTTCTACCCTTCTTTATCTCAGGCCATTGAGAAATTGAAGATAAACTTTTCTATTTTGGATTTGTTGTTTAAAAAATGGCAACCCTATCATCACAATTTGGTTACGATGTGCTTAGTAGTGCAAAGGAATCTTGATGCCCCTACAACTTTGAAGCCCACTGAGAAAATAGTCAAAATGATCATTGATGAATACCAGTATGTGAATGGGGAAAGCCAGAAGATGCAAGCAAAGGTTAAATCTTTTACTATGTTCAAGAATAAATTTATTCCTTTCATACTGACAGAAGAAGAGAAAATCAAAAGTCTTGACACATGGAAGGTGGAATTCGGCCAAACAGTATTCCAAGTTATGGATTTTTTGAAGAAGGATGGAGATGTCAGCATTCTCAATTTCAACATGATATTGGACCGAGTAATTGTGTTGGATGCTGGGTATGCAAAATTTGTGATGGATGTCAAAGCTTTGCTTGATAAAAAATGGAAAGATCACCAAGAGAACTTGCTTCTGATTCAGGCTTACTAATGGCCTAGTGATTTTACAATATATATATATATATATATATATATATATATATATGGGAGGAGAAACATCTTAGAGATGAATCATCAGTAGCATAGGTTGAGGTGCATAAGAGCAATGAGCCATATGATGGCGTTAAATAGAACCACCACATCTTGAATGCTCTCTTTTTGTCTCTTTATGTTTTCTTCATGCTTTCAAAATGTATTCAAATATATTTGAAAATCTAAATTGGACTTATAAAAGACAAATATTGTAATATCAAGGGTTAGGAATACAAAGAGCAATTTTGAATGTGAAAGGTCTGAAGCTTGTTGCTTCCTTTATAAAAGGAAACTAAGACCTTATGGCTTAGAATCTATCTGGGATTTTGATTTTTTGAAAGAAACATTGCACTTCCTGTACTTTGAAGCAAATCAATATAAAAGTTGCTATTCTCTAGCGGTCAACTTTTGGTTATCATTTGTTTGTTGAATTGGAATGCTAATAATTTATCTGGTTGTCTTCAATTTACTTTTTCTTTGTTATTCAAATCAAAAGAGACCCCTGCATTCACATTACAAAGGAGGATAGGTGATATTTATCAAACTAAAATTATAAAGTAATAAGTTATATCTCAAAAGATGTTTATATTATTTAAAAATGAAGGAAGGATATTCTACTGTAGAACATTTTGATACCTTTAATATGATTTTGAGTCAAATAGGTTCAATAAATGTTAAACTTGATGAGGAAGACAAATGTATCTTCTCACTTTTTTTGTTACCCAAAAATTAGGAGAACATAATGCTTGTTATAAATGGTAGTGTTGCAAAGGTGACTATGGAATCCTTTATTGTTACAATTCTCAATGGAGATATGAGGAGAAAGTTCAATGATGAAGGTTCTAAGGATGCCTTGCATGTTCCGCAAAGGCCCAAGGACAAAAGTGGATCTAAAGGGGAATGGTATAAATATCAATCCAAATCAAGAGGAAAATCTAGAATCCCTAGGAAGATAAGAGTAAAGTTTTGGAAATATGGAAAAAGAGGACAAGTGAAGAAGGAATGCAAAAAATTAGTTAATCACCGCCACAATCTCATGATCATTATTCTAGTAGAAAATCCTAGTTTTCATTATTTTTTCATAATGCATTGGTTAATCACACACTTCACATTTGACATCATGCCAAAAAGATCAATTAAGTTATGTATTTCTTCTCAACTATTTCATTTCTCTATCTTAATTACTTAATATCTCAATATTTTATTCTACTTTCAACTCCTTGTACTTTAAAGTTTAATTAAATCTAGGATTGGACTTAAATCTTCTATTATAGGGTATGATTTATTTCCCTACATTTTTTTGAACTCGCAATTTCCATGCCTATGTTTAGGATAAAAAAAGATTGATTTTTTATTTTAAGATTTTTGTGGTTTACATTTGTTGGAAACAACCCAATGCCTTTAATTTTGCATTCCTAAGAAACATCTAGGATCCTTATGTCCCCTTCAACAAAGTACTAGGTCAAACCCTCACCTTGCAAACATGACTACCTGTTTCTCCTACTTCCTATGATGATCACATGTTGCATTCTAATGATGAAGAAGAATATTATGATCATGATGTCTTTATTAAAAGTGTTGAAAATGAATAGAAACATGAGATCGTTGATAAATTGAAATATTTGTGCAACTAATTAGCTAATATAGATGATAATATGTCCACTTCATATTTCATTGATGGTCTTACTCAAGTACTTATCACAAGATAACATGGCATAGATACAATTAAGGATATATATGAAAACTAATTAAAGATAAACAAATTCCTCATGTGGCAGACACTGGTCTTTCTCTTTTGAAAATCATTCCCTTGTATATATTTTCAAAATCCAAATTTGTTTTTCTATTTTAGGAGTAGGGTTTAAATATTTATAGAAAACATTAATCATATGCCAGATTGGGTTAAGTGAGGTGGATGATTTAATTGACAAAATTACATAAGCTCCTTAATCTATTCTGAAGTCACCAGCAAACTTGAAAGTAAATTATCATTGGTGAAACAAGGTAATGCCCACTATTTAAGGAACTTGATGAGTTTATCCTTTGACCTATATCACTTAATACTTCCATCACATAAGGATTATCCATTAACAAGTTATGAAGAACATCAATCAATCCATTTAATTAACATTATTGCCAACAATTCATACCAAAGATTGAACAATTTAAGGATATTGTAATAGGTAATTTGTCAACAATTAAACAATCCATTTAATTAACATTATTGCCAACAATTTAATCATCCTTTTATAAACATGGATTGCAAATAATTCTAAAAATTTAGAAGTCTTGGTCATTAACATTATTGTTTGCTACAATGTTATCCAGTGTATCATTGTCAATGTTCATATGTTCTTTCAAGTATTTAATATTATCATCATCCTCATCTTGACCTCCATCATCTTCATCATCATTGAAATCTAACTGTAGACCATCTATATTGTTACCAGATGTATTTGGCTCATCATTTTGTATACCATCCATATTGTTGTCTTCCATAACATCATCCAACTCTAGATTGTTGTCTTCTTGTGCTTGAACATAACCATCTTCAACATCATCATGGATGTCAATTTCTTCGATGTTCTCTAATCCTTCTCTCTCATTTTATTGTCCATCATTGTTTTTCTTAGTATCCACTAATGCATCGTCAAATACATGCCTTAATATTGGATCATAATGTATACAGATATCCATTTTGGGTCCAAAATATCTTCATAGAAAAATACCTGCACATGAATGACATACATATATTAGACGTATGGTATAACAATTTTATTGATTAATAAACATAGGTATATATTCATAATAAACTATGAATTAATAGATTAATGATCACTACCGCTTCTTGTTTGAGTTAAAGAAATACCTTCTCACAATGAATTGGTAGAACATAAGGCTCCTTATCCTCCGATAGGAAACATGAGGAATCTATAGAAAACAATCCACTATGGGTATCATGTCTTCGTGTCCTCTCAAATGCTTCATACCATCTACACTTAAAAATACAACATTTAAAAGAGCGGTAATCCAACTCAATAATTTCTTGTATTTTCCCAACATATTGTAGATTCCCTTAAATTATATTATCTTTTGAGCTTGATCAACTAGATTGCTTGAAGTTAACCATGATGCCACAATCGAAGAATCGTCTCTTTACATCTACACTTTCTACACGATAATGTTGACCATATGCCCACATTGCTGGATATTTCCTCACATGTGAAAGACCATTTATTTCAGTGAAAACAAATATAATGATGAATATTAAAATAGTTAATAGTGTCAAAGATGTAAGGAAACAACATTTTGTAAAATTCTAACTGTACCTTTCTTTCACATCCTCTAGACATGTTGATTTCATCTTCTGTTATGTTTGAATCTATACCTGCATCTTCTATTTGATTTTGAATTTGTTTAGTAACCCATTCTAGTGTACAATCTTTGCCCCATTCCCCAAGTAGATCAGTGGGAAGTGGAGTATTCCTTGGGTTTGATATCTTAAATTGTCTCTTTGCTTCTAACACTTCTCTCTTTTTATCATACAGATCAATCCATTTGTTCATAAAGTCCATATGGTACAGAATGAACTTGTCGAGTATAGCACTTTCATCTACACCTATTACATGTCAACGTGTTTATTTCAAACTCTAAATGTCATGCTGTTAATTTGACAAATAAATTACAGAGTAAATTAATGATTGCAAGAAAAAAGACCACACTGATCATGAATTTACTTACTAATTTCTACTTGAACACCATTAGATTATGGTTTTTCTCCATCAATAATATCTGATGCTCATTCTTCATCCCAGAAGTGTGGCCCATCTTCAAAATCCTTACCAAGGAATTCACACAGGAAGAAAAATGCTTCATTTAATACATACCCTTCAGCCATGCAACCCTCTGGATGTGCCTTTTGTTGGACATATCTTTTTAGAGTTTTCATATACCTCTCAAAGAAAAACATCCACCTCGTTGATACGACACCCACCAATTCAATGTCATCGACTAGGTGTATAAGTAAATGGACTTGTAGGTCCATGAAACTTGTAGAGAGCTCCTTCTCAAATACACATACAATTTCTCTAATTTCCTTCTTCCATTTTGGCACTTCACATTCATGGATCTCCTTAGAGGTCACCCACCTAATATAAGAATAGTAAATTAGTATGAACCTTTAGTCAAAAATTAAAATGCAATATAATATATCTATGTCTCTCACACATTAACCACATACCTTGTAAATGCTGACAATTGACTTATGGCATTCCTTAAGTCAACTACAAGATAGGAACCCCCCCTAATTGCCAATGACATGATATGCTATGAAACACATTTATGAAAGGGTCATTAGTAATTTTTTCTCACACAACATAACGATATCAAATTATATTTAGTACTTAATCAATGTTACTAGTAAATGTTAAATGATGATATATAATACCTTCATAAAATTATGAAAATCATGTGTTTTAATTCCCATGATATGTCCATCAACTGTAAAAGATTTAGCCAATGATGACCCATAGCCAATAGGTGTCCTTATTGAACGGATGGCATTTTTTAGTTATGCATATGTTTCATTTTCCCTATTTGGCCATAAATGTTTTCTATCAATTTTGGTATGCGAAAGAGCAATATATCTCCTCGAAGACAAGGTGTCCTTCTCTTTGCCTGATATATGTCAAAATATAGAATCTGGGACATTTTTGAAGACGTGCATAGGGATATTAATAGATCCTTAGAGTAAGGGAGCTCATAAAATATGGATTTCCTTTTCATTCCTTCTAGCATATTAACTACAACTTATTCTGGTTCTTCAATTGAATCACCTCGATCAAAAAAATCCTCCCAACCTTTCAATTCAGTATCTTCATACTTCTTAAGCCAATCACCTGGACCCATAATCATGGGAGGGCCTCTATTTTCAACTTTTCCATCAAATTGATTCTTCAGGTGATTTCTAAACTTATGATCTAGTGGTAGAAAAACCATGTTGTTTGCATAAATAAATTTATGTAGATCTTTAGAATACTGCCCTTGAAATTGTTATGCACATCTTGGACATGCAAATATCCCCTTTGTTTGAAGCCCTGCAATTCAATAAGTAATGTTAATAACATAAAAAAAAATAGTATAAAACTAGGTATGAAAGTTGGGATGAAAATAAATTATGAGTGTAAATATGTAAATATTTTATCTTACTAGAACAAACACCAAGTCCTGGGAAATCAAGAATAGTCCAAGATAGCACACCATACAACATGAAGGACCTATTTGATGGGGGATGTGATATGTGATACATTCTTATGCCTTTCCATAGCAGTTGCATCTCATCAATAAAAGGCGCAAGATAAACATCCATGTTTTTAACTTGATGTTTTCCTAGAACAATGAGAGTCAACATAAGGTGCTCCTTCCTAACACTCATCCATGGGGAAATATTGTATACTATCAATCTGACTGCCCAAACACTATAATTTGAGCTTAGGAAAGAGAATGGGCACACTCCATCAATTACAAGACCAAACCCTATACTACGAGGTTCATCTTTGAATTTTCTTGGCCATTTTTCCTCTATGTGTTTCATTACTTTGGAGTCAGCCAGAATTTGCATGAATCCATCTTTACTCATGTTCTTTGCATGTCAGTTCATCAATTGTGCAAGTGACTTGCAACAAAACATTCGTGGAAGGCATGTGATGTAAAACCTTCTTTGGAACTGTAGGACCTTGTACATCTGTACGATATCTCTTCTCTTTGCATATAGGACACTCTACCTTGTTTTGATATTCATCTTTGTATAAAATGCAATCATTTTTACATGAATGAATTTGCTTATATTCAGTCCCCAACTCAACCAACAACAGATGCGCCTCTCTGCAAGTTGATGGAAACACATTATCTTCAGGGAATATTTTAGTTTTTAGTGCCCTGTAAGATTACCAAAGATTAAATCAATTGAATGTTTGACTTATGATGAACATGTTTGATATGTCAATCTATACTAGGACTATTTATATACAATTTATGGTTTTAAAATCCCCTTAAAGAAATATAAACGAAGTTGATGAATATTTATGAATTATGTACATCAATTGACAATTGCAAAGTAAGAAGTATATTTCAACTCACTTCAGTAGGGTAGTGAATCCTTTGTCTGACCAACCAAATAGTGACTTGATTTCTAATAATATTAATGTGCATGCCAGTTTTGAGGTTCTACTTGCACCTGATTTGAACACGGGTGTCTTCGTTGCTTGCTTGATGGAGTCTTTCAGGTTGTTATCATCAACATTACATTGGTGGTAATTACCCCTGCTATCATCATTACTATCAACCATATGATCATTATTGTCATCATTATTTTTATCCCCAAAGAAATCTATAAGCATTTCATTCAATCCTTCTTCACACACTACATTTTCACTATCGTGATCATTATCATTAAGTCTAGGTGGCATGTCATCAGTGTATGTGGATCTCATCAGCTCTTCAAATTTCTTAGCTGGTAGTATTCTCTTCAATAATGCTCTTTTCGCCCTGGTATTGTTTAAAGGATGGTTTGGATCATCCCGTCCAAATCTTAATAACCCAGTTGGATCTTGGGTATTAGTATGTGTTTCATCAACATCTTATACCTATCAACAAATGCAAGCATTATTTAATGTTTGGCAACAATTGGATAAATCATAAATGTATCCATTTCAAAGAAATATAATCAAATATGGCTTAAAAAATAAAAATATAAATTGTATGAACATATATACATCAATTGAATAATTGAACATTATTTTATAGACTACATTTTTTATACAATAATTTAAATAAAACATAATTTTGACAACATAGTTTATAAAACATCAGTCCACGCTCATTTATTATTCTTTGGTTTTCTACCCTTAAGAACATCCTTAGGGAGACCTTGTTCTTCCCTCTTCTTTCACACAAGAGTACATTTTAAGAAGGGGTAATCAATCAATAACTCATCCCCAATGGTAAGGTCCATAATAACCTCAACCATTATCAATCTATCAACCTCTCTTTCCATATCTCCATCTTTATCATTTATAACCTCAACAAATTAACAATTCGGTCTTACAGTAGGGTCCCTTCCCTTACTACTATTTATAAATCTTGCAATATTTTTGTGTGTGTATGCACGTCCATTTATATACATAAGATGACCTCTATTCATTTATTTTCCACTTTCCAATTGGAGACGATGTGTATACATATTCAAATCTAGACCATATGCTAAAATGCTAGGCTTGTATTCTGCTAGCCTTCTCCATTCACCACTGTAATATGATGGACGATAATATGGCATTAATCTCCTAGTGGTTTGTTCTGAATTGTTTCTATGTTTAGGTCCCACATGTATATTTTGGATAATAAAGAGGCCTAGATTCACTCCATGAATATTGGAGGGTCGTATCATGTAGCTGTATCCCCAAAATTGAAACACCTCGTACACTCTAGGTAGTTGTTGATCACTAGGCCAAGCACACTATAGTCGACGATCAAATGTCTCTTTGTAAATTGATCTCAAACTCAGGGGCAAGTCATCATCTCCATCACATTCATTATCATAGGGTATGTAGTCTACCTTCCCCTTGTCTTAAAGCAAATTATGCATCTTTAAACCGGTTCTTGTTCTCTTGCTTGATTTCATCAATTCCTCATCTTTTGAGTTGGTATATTGGCACATATTTTTGTTAGATGTATCATCTGATAAATGATCATTTCCCTCTAGGTTGGAAGTTAGTGATCTAGGAAACTTTAAACCAAGAACTTTATCCTGCAAGTATCCATTAAGAAAAAAATTAGTTATTTAAATAATATAAAACAATGTTTAAATGAAGTATACATATTATTTATATCAATTTGGAAAATTTCTTACCACAATTCCTATTGGATTTGAATCGATTGTAGGAGGCATACTACCGAATGGAAGCTCATCATATATGTAATGTCTTTGTACAATCACTCATTTGAATTGTTTCTTTCCATGACATATAGAACATCCACAAACAATAATTTTCTCAAAATATTCTTCCCATGTACTATAGTCTTAACCAACCTCTTGTTCAATGCAATCATTTGTTGTGTCTACAGGATCCATTGTCATATTCTCTTCCACCCACTGTCGTCTATGTGATTTAACAGTTTTAGGTCTACGTCCACATACATACATTTTTTAATTTTCTAGTTGAATGCTCAGGCTCTACATTTGCTCCAATCTCCATCTAAAATAATCAACAACATGCATTAATTTACATCAAGATTGGATAATACATTATAAATTTCAATAATACTGTGAAAAAAGATGGACGTATCACAAAATGCCATCAGATCATTTTTCCTAAGGAAATTGGATTTGAGTACCTGATTTCCCACTTCATTCGTTGTGTCCTCATTTGATATGACACGATTTGTTGCCATGGCCTCGTCTGGCCCCTATAATACACAACATAGTAAATAATGTTTAGTACACCAATTATATCATTTCAATGAATATGCTATCCAACACAAAACCTCACTTTAGTCATATATTTGACATATTGATATCATGTTTTGGCCATCCTAATTTTCAAACTTTTCCCTCGATCATAGAATCACATTTAATCACCATTCATGTGCATTTTCCACCAATAAGTTTGACCTCAGAGGCCTCGTAATGACTTTATCTCCTCTATGTTGTAGCATTTATGAATTCATAAACACCTTCCTCCTTTGGTTGAGGTTGCTTTCTCTTCTTACCTCTATTGTATCTGCAGATTCCGTTGTCATATCTATTTCCATCCACTTTCCTCTCTGTGATTTAATAGTTCTACGCCGTCCACATCCTCTCTCCATGGCCTCCTCTGGATCTTGTAATACACAACAATGACAATAGTCACATAACAACTGTGCACCAAGAGAATATTCTTAAATTTATCTTGTTAATACACTAACTTTTCATTAAGATGCACTATGA
Organism: Cunninghamia lanceolata; assembly: GCA_027924645.1. Taxonomy (NCBI): domain Eukaryota; kingdom Viridiplantae; phylum Streptophyta; class Pinopsida; order Cupressales; family Cupressaceae; genus Cunninghamia; species Cunninghamia lanceolata. The sequence continues at coordinate 456,300 of BSBN01001666.1, forward strand.
AAAACAAAATAGGACATTGCAACATTTTCCTCTTTAGAAAAAGTTTACACGCAGAATCTTGACAACTAGAGCTCAAATCTTATGATTACAAGATGACTACAAATTCACACCAAAAAGACATTTATTTCATATTTGACTCTCCTTTTTATTTTATGGGTCATTTTAAGGCAATCTATATCTCTCCAAGTGGCCATAAAACCCTCAAAACTATCATAGAACCCTCAAAACAGTCTCAAAGAGTCTTTGGCACCAAAATTTTAAATTTTTGATGGAGTGAAGGATAATTTGGATGTTAATTTTGAAATCACATAGTTAGATCTTTGTTAGGTTAATCCTAGCCATTGGACATTCTTTAATTATAGGGACATTATGTTATATTTCACCATTACCTTTCACTCCAAAATTAATGGTTTCCTTTGAAAAGAAAACCCTCCATTAGCTATCATAACTCCAAATATCTGTTGAAGTGAACTTAAACATTATGTGCAATTGTCATTGTTCATATTAAGCACCTACCTTCCTTCTTAGTGGTCCCACAAGTGTGATGTATGCGAATGAGTCATATGGTACCTGTGCTACATGTTTAAAGTTTGAATTTTGCTCATATTGTTGGAAAAAGGCCCAAAAAGACCTTTGATTTTTGGGTTTTATACTCTATAACATGCATCTCCTTGATCTTTTCATCTAATCTATGACATGTTGTCTTTGCATTTCAATGAGATCAATTCTTGAAAAATGACAATCCAGAGGTTAAAGAGACAAGTTGATACCTTACCTAAGTTCTCATGTTCTTGAAACTTTGTCACTATAAAGAGGAGATATCTAGAGAGTAATGTCACAAGGATATAACCAAGGCATGCACTATCATGAGTCATATGGACAACTTACTACATCATCCAAAACTCCATTTGAACTAGCTACTATCAATAATTCACATTATTGGGGACTATCATGATGAAAACACCATGCATAGGACTATCATAGTCAAAGTGGAGAGGATTGTCTAGTCATTGTATGACTGTCATAGTAGCTAGTGGGTTAGTTACCATGCTTTAACCCAAAATAGGTTAATGAGAACATAGAAATGAAAATCACAATACCATAAGCACACTCCATAAGCTGCCAATATAGTCCCAATATCATGTCATCATGATAGTAAGAGAAGAGTTGTTTGGTTTTTCCAAAGCCATATCACTTGCATAAGGATTGTCACCAACCATCTGTGTAAGGTCATGAAAGAGAGAGTCATTATTGAGATAATCATAAGAGAAGCATGAAGTCAAAATGCTATCATGGAAACAAGATATAGTTACTTATTATAAGGACAATCCAAATTTGGTGAGGTTATGTTTTTATCAACTTCCAAGAAAATTACATCATTTTGCACTGATTGGTGCTAAATTAGGCATACTTTACACCACCTTGGCACCCAAAACAGATTACATTTTGGCCTAAAAGTCAGTGCTAAATTCAATGGTAACTGCTTTGACTATAGCGCTAACTACTAGATCGAAAAAAATTTAAAAAATTCCTGCCTGCACATACCCCAAAACAAAACAAAACTTTATTGATATTTGGTGTTCATTTTTTGTTTGGAGATCAAGTGTTTGGGTTGGAGTCCCACTTGAATTATATGATAAATTCAATAATTACAGGAGAAAAATGCCGTATGAAGAGAGGAGAAAAAAGGGAAAAACAAGCAAGTAGATGAGAAATTTGATTTAGTTTGCGACACGATATGTAAGGTTACAATTACAATAAAATTTTTTCATTCCCAAATATATTTTTGTTTCAATTAAATGGAGAGGATTGTGAAGAAAGGGTTGTGAATATTGTTTTGTTTACAGACAAATCGTTCAAGTCTCATGTGGTTGCAAAGGAGGAGGGTAAAATTGTAGACATTGCATTATTTCCTCTGCATCTAAGAGCAGTGAACACATTTTTCAAACCCCAATGCCCATGTTTGCTTATCATTACCATCAACACCTTTCTCTGAAGACAACTTTCTCACTTCCTTCCTAAAAAAGTAGTCAAGTGCTTTAAGACAAGTCGATTGTGAGCAAACTTAAATCAGGGCTTTTGAGACGAGGGTGAGAAAACTAAAATTAGGCTGGGAACTATAGATTCCCTCCCAAGGCACCAATTGATTCATAGGAAAATAGCTTCATGATTTGCTCTAAAAAGTAAAGGTCAAAAACCTTGAGGAATACAGAAAAACTGGATGAAAACTTTCATACCTAGCAGTGTGTATTTCGTTTGCCTCCACAGACTGAACAAAAATAATTTGCCCTAGGTCACCTCAAAATGTCAAGCAATAGAGGGAAGAGAGCAAAGGGAGCAGACTCTGGCCACACTGAGGTAATTCATTATCAATTTATAGATTTATAAATGTTTCCATTGTTTCTTTGATTTTAATTTTTAGTTTTTTATTTGTAAATTTAAAAGAAGAAATTTATTTTATAGGAACATGAGATTGACAAAGATAAAGAGGCAATGGCTTCCATATTGGAGGTAGAGGCAGCGAACAAATTGGATAGTGTGGACTTGACAATGCTTGCCAGATACATAGAAAAATGACTTGGTAAAGCCCCTGAAACATTACAACCAAATCAACAGTGTCAAAGGGAATCAATTGATTCCCCAACCAGTCATGGATCGAGAAAAAGATCCAGGAGGAAATAAATAACAATAGCCTCTAAGAATGTGGAACAGGGAATAGAGGCTTCCAATGTCCCACCCACTCCTGGGATACAAACTTCTTCGACCACCACGCCATGTTTTGCATCTTGCATTGGTACCTATGATACCAAGATAGAATATGATGTGGTTTCAGGGGACATCTGAATGACGGATGCTAGAAAAACATTTGTGAATAGGTTGAAGGAATCATGCCTTGAATGGTTCAAAGACCATCTACATTTTCCATTCTCATAGATACCCATGCACCTGCAAAGAGTAGTTATCCAAGACATGGAGACTAAATTTGGCACAAGTTGGTCTGTAAAGAAGATAAATCTATGAATATCTCAAAAATGCAAGAGATTTCGGTGTAACCAAACAAAGAAGATAAAAAAACTCCCTCTCGAGTAAAGGCTCAAAAAAGGCCAATTGATGTAAGTTTGAAAGTATGGAAAGAGCTTGTAAAAGCATATGAGAAGTTTGATGCACAGAGGAAGTCCAATGAGGAGAGTACATAGGTATTTGAATTTTCTCATAAGATTATATCAAATTTATTAAATGATTTTTAAATTTTATTTGTGCATAGTTAAATTGAATTAGTATATGTTTCAGGATAAGGTCTCCAAGGCTAGGCTTGACAAATTTCGTGCCACGCATCACAGTAGCCAGAAAGGTTTACATGCCTTGATCTGTACATTTGTAAGTATATTTAATAAGTTAAATGATATATTTTTTTATTTCCTAGGAAAAAGTAAATGATTAGATATTAATTAGTTTAACTAGTCCGTGTGCCATGTTTTGACAGGAGGAGAAATATGGTCAACATCCAAGCCAATTGAAAAGGAAATGTTACAAAGCAAAAAGTGGACCAATTTTGTAATCTAGATGGAGAATGAGGTATCAATAGTTGACTTTCAATAACTTAGTAGGATATTGTTGTGTTAATATGTCAATTTGAATTTCTTGTGTTGAGTTGTTTATTGATGCGTAGGATGAGTTCTAAAGTGCTTCTTTGTTGGCCCTAGTGCCCTTAAATGTAAGATTTCTCTTAGATGACAAATGATTACTCTTATATCTTTGGGGACCCTTATTGGTTCCATTAGGATCATAATGAGTATACTAGTCTTGTGCTTGCTTACAAAAAGTGGTTCAATTAACCTAATCTTGTGATCATTATCCACAACATTTTGTGTGTGACATGCTATCTCATATGCTTAAGTTTAATGGGCTAATAATGAATATAAAACCCTTGTTTTCCCACCTCCAACTAATGGACTTGTTGGAACCTAAAATTTCTTACCATTTTTTGCAAAAAAATTAGGTTCCCATGATGAAAAATCTGACTGTAGCACTCAGAAATGCACCTATACAATATACTCCAGTGGCCTACTTTGAAAGGTTATAATTCGAAGCCTATTCATTTTTATGTCAAACCACTTGGTAAGCATACTTATCTATCATATGTGAGTGTACATGCTTGATTTCATCTTCCCATGATCAGATTGGACAAGGTTTTGCAGTGCCAAGTTAAAGGGTTCTGGTGGTATCTGGTGGTACCCACCTAGGATTAAGGTTTAAGTCGAGTCTGCAAGCCTATATTTTTATTACTTTAAACCCCTTAAGGCCTTAAGTTTTCTTGTCCTTTGGTCTCTTGCACTTTATCTTTTAAAACTACATTGACTTCCTGTATTAAAGGGCAATTGTCTTGAGGTCTTCTTAGAGAGGTGATATGTGACTAGGGTATGAAGACTAGGACTTTGTATGTAATCTTAAGCCCTCCTTTTGGATTTGTTGGAAGCCTTCTTCACTGATACATAAGGACTGTCAAGACTCCTATGATAGTGCATTAGAGAGGCATTGAAATCACAAAGGAGATAAATGTTATTAGGCATCACCCAATGGAGAAGGGATTGTCATAAAGAGCATGATAATGTTACCTTGTCATAGTCACAAAGGGGATAGTCTTTGTGGTGGTAATTAAAGTCACTAAGTTTACATCCACCTTCCTAGGGTTTGCAGAAATGCCTGAAGTTGAATATGCCTATTTTAAAGATCTTGCCATGAGTATTTTCCATGTTTTTACAAATGGAGACCTCTCCAATCCTCATCTCAAGTTTTAAATGCACAATGAAACAATGGAGGACAATCATAACTGTCATAATAGTACATTAGCATTTTTGTCTCAAGGTGGCCCTTGAGACTGCCAAGGGGATGGATATAGAGTTAGGATTATGGTTTTTGTTTAAAAGCCTTGTGTCATTGACCTAATATTTATTTGTGGCAAGGATCCCAATGGTCTAAAGATTAGAAATTGTTGTCAAGAAAGGGCTGTCATAGTTAAGTGTGGTATAGTGATACAATTTCATCTTGGTTGAGTATTGTATAAATATCAAGCTATTTAGAATGCATGGGGTATTACGGTGTGGTATCACTATATAGGTAACTATCAAGTGATTTCTTTAACCCAATCTTGGCCTATATAGTACCCAGTGTGAAGAGCAAGATAGTGTTGTCCAAGAACCTTGTTACGGTCACAAATGAGGGCAGTCTTAGCTATTGTAACCATAGTTAGAATCCCTTGTTTTTACCATAACATACATGACCTAAAACCATGACTCTACGAGTATGAGTTGTTTGAAAGCCAAATTCCACAACCTTTGTCAGCATCCTCCCTGCCTGTGTCGAAATGGGAGCTTTGGAATAGGGTATGGACATGCATCAATATATAAAGGATAGAGGAATTTTGTTAGATGTTGTAGTTGCAAATGCCCTATTAGACATGTATGCAAAATGTGGAAGCATAGACAAGGCACGTGAACTATTTGACAGAATGCCTCAAAGAAATGTGGTCTCATGGACTACAATGACTGCAGGATATGCACAAAATGGATTTGTTGAAAAGGATTCAGAAATTTTAAAGTAAATGCAATTGGCTGGTGTAAACCCAAATTCCACAACCTTTGCTAGCATCCTCCCTGCCTATGTCAAAATGGGAGATTTGAAATAGGGTATGGACATCCATCAATACATAAAGGATAGAGGAATTTTGTCAGATGTTGTAGTTGCAACTGCCTTGTTAGACATGTATGCAAAATGTGGAAGCATAGATGCCTCAAAGAAATGTGGTCTCATGGACTGCAATGAATGCAGGATATGCACAAAATGGATTTGTTGAAAAGGCTTCAGAAATTTTAAAGCAAATGCGATTGGCTGGTGTAAATCCAAATTCCACAACCTTTGCCACCATCCTCCCTGCCTTTGTCAAAATGGGAGCTTTTGACCAAGCAATTTGTAGCACTTAAGGTTATGTAATAGAATTTACAGTTGATAGTTAATTTATAACAAATTTTTTTATGATCTTTACAAATGTTTATTAGAATTGTTGCATGTTTTACATCATTGGAATAACATATTAGCTATAACTTTTCTAAAATTTTATTATGGTATGTGCACTTTGATATGATGTAATATGATTATGGTTTCATTTCATATGTTGTAATATTAGACATATAACAGAAAAATAAATCATTGCATGAAATAAATAATAACTTTTCATTTTAAATAGTTTTTTTGCAAAACACGGGTCTTCTAGAAGATCAAGATGATCCTCATGATAGAGATCCAGATTATGTTGGTTCTGGTACAGATCACATGGTAGAGGATGATGATGACATAGATATAGAAGACACTGAGGCTGATGACGATGATGATGATCATGATGATGATGATCACGATGGTGATGATGATGATGAGGCAGTTGCTCGTAGTAGCTAGTGACATTCATGATCATATAGACTGCATCATGGATCATTGTTGATATATCATTATGGTGCCTCTTTTCATGGTCACTAGCTATCATATGTATCATTTTCACAGCCTATAGTACCATATTAATGAGTTGTATCATAAATTTATATATCATTTTGACTTATATCATTTGGACATGTATCATCTTGACTTGTATGATTTTGAGTTACATAATTTATCACTTTTACTTATATCATTTGTACACGTATCATTTTGGCATGTTATTGATCTACTGGCATATTTGACTTTCACTTGTTTTAGTTATATATGATGATGATCTTATCCGTATTGACTTGTCAATTTATAAATATTGAAAGTGGTTGATGATTTTTGGATGGATATGTTGATAACTAAGAGGGGGGGTGAATCGATTATCTTAATTATTTCAAATTTATGAATTTTCTTATCAATTAGTGCAGCATCAAATCAAATAAGCAAACATAACCATGAAATGGAAATAACATCAATACACATGACACAATGATTTTGACGTGGAAAACCCTGTTAGGGGAAAAACCACGGGGTGATTAACCCAAGATTGCATTCTCTATTAGAAGAATAAGATAGTACAAAATGGCACTTGCCAATTAGGGCTCACTGCTCGAGCACACTGCTCACAAGAGGCTCACTGCCTACAATAGTTTATACAAGGAAACTAGATACTTGAATTGACGAGAAGCATCCACATATGATGAGGTTCAGTTCTAGTTAAGCCCAATATATTGATTTCTTGCACTTCATTCTTACTTTCCTTAGGTGTTGCTGTCCTGTTACATTCTAGACCTGTCTTATTGCCTTCACACTGCTCTTCTACTTTTCCTCACACCACACACCACACCCATTCATATCTAAATTCATCTAGTATATATATACGCACCAAAGATTTCATCCACTTTCTAGTCAGCATTCGGAATACTCAATATTTTCCCAAACTCTGATCTGTTAGCCGAATCTTTGCATACCAAGTAATGCAGATCAAAGAGATGCTTATAGAAGTCATCAATTATGTTGGCCAATCATGAATGATACCTTAGGAAACTTAATCACCATCAATATCACATCTGGATTTACGTCTGATGCTCTACCGGTTAGGTCTTCCTCTATCTACTCTACCAATTAGGAACCCAACACTCAAGTGCTCATATCTGTTCACTCTTCTATCACCAGAGGCTAAGTCCTTAGAATATATCAATCAAGGTACTCCTCTTGACTTTCCCAAATCCATACTTTACTAAGATATTTCCTCTGAGAGATCCAGACCTGACTATCAGACCTTGTTGTCTACTCTATTCTTGCTTACCGGACCACAACACTTCTTCAATCTGACTTCCGGTAAAGACACACCATGTCCTACAGATGTGTGGGATGGACTTTGTTGCCATCAATGACAAAACTAATGAATCCACATAGTGTCTCTTGCCAACAATCTCTCCCTTTGGCATTGATGGCAACACTTAGTGAAAAATGACTAAGTGTCATACTATACTCCCCCTTGGCTAATGCTCTATTCTTATGAACATTTTTCGGAGCTCCCCCTTCGCTAGATTCCTCATTTTTCACTGCTCCTCACTCCCCCTTTGACATCAATGGCAAAGGGTGGGGTCCGCACACCAAAATTTGCAAAACTCAATCTATACTTAATCGTATAAGTATATTATTTGGTTATACTTTACATATACTTTAGTATATTTGTAAAAGTGTTTTTCAATTGAACAAGTTCTATTGCCCAACTCAGCTTCATCCTGTCCAAAATTGAGATGTGACCACTCAACAGGAATGCAAAAGCTTCTGCCTTCTTGAGATCTATCAGATCACTGGTTTGGGCTATGGCCTGAGCATCAGTTAGGGCTTCATGCATGGCCTCTAACTTGGGGATAATGATCCCTCTAAGTTCACTCAACCTATTTATTCTATTTTTCTTCTCCTTCTCAAGTGTCTTTATTTCATTTATGACTGCAATAGTCTAACACTCCTGATTTACTATTGAGGAGGATAGAGGATCAAAACTTTGAGATAAACTTAACAATTTATCCTCTTGCTCTTTTGCTTTCTTCTGAATGTCCTTGGTCACATTAGGCCAGGATAAACAAAATTTATATATATCTCCCCCATCTTTGAGAGCATTTTTCAGGTTCTTTATTCTGATATCCATAACTCTCCTATCATTTGATATTAACCCTTGTACCTCTGATAATCGTTTTACCCAAAACTCCTTCTAAACTTTAACTTTTGCTGACTTCTCTAAGGAATCAAAATGAGTGTTAACACTATTAACTAGAGATTTGAGATGACTGGATGAAGAGGCTAAGGGATCCTTCTGAAAAGATGGCATGATCTTCTCCAAAACACCGGATGTAGTTTCTATGAGCTTGCAATCTTCCATGTGAGACTTCAGAAGTTTTTCTTTTGCCTTTGCTGAAGTAAAAGATGCTACCTTCATGATTTGAACCAGGGAGAGGGATTCAAAATTGAATGGTCCTTGAAGAAGTTCTGGTTCATCAAATTCCATCAAATCCTTGGTTAAGAATTCTTCGACTGCTTCTGCTGTGTTTGTTGCCGGTGGTAGGGTTTTATCCCCTTTTGCAGCCTTACCACTATCATCTGTGGTCTTTTCTGTTTGAGTTTTCTCTCCTTCTACACCCTTACTACTATCATCTTCTTTTTCCTTCTCCTCTGCTTCTTGATTGATCTTCTCTTCTACTCTTTCTTCTTCTTTAGATCTAGAGTCAGCAAGGGAAACCGGATGAGAGATGTTTGCTTGTTCATAGACTTCCTCTTCCGGAGAAGAGGATTCTAAGTCTTTATCTTTCTCTTTAGCTATTTCCTTTACCTCTTCTAGTACAGTCTCAGTAGATTCTTCTTTGTTATCCATTCCCGAGGGATCATCACTTAAATCCTCTACAACAGGATTATTGAATCTTTTATAGGCTTTCCAGAGGATTTCTTCTTTTTTTTGCCACTTTATCAGTTTCTCCAAGCATGAGCTGATTCATTCTAGCCTTGCTCCGGAACTCATCCTTGTAATCTTTGAAAATCATATCCATTTTTTTTGGAGTAATTGATGGATAGAGTTGAATAGCTATCTGTTCTCTAATCTCTACGTCCTTAGCCTTGGCATTTTCTTTTCTCATTTCAAGTTCCTTCTCTAAACTTTTAGGAATTAGAGAAATTATTTCAATAAATGCTTTATTGTATATGTTCAAGTACTTAATTCTGGCTTCCTCCAAGATCTTTCTATTTGCATCATTATATGCATCATAGAATTCTGTTATTGGTTGCAGTTTTCCATCTACAGTAACTACTTTAATTACATCATCTAATGATAGAGTGGGCCTTTCAACAAACTCTTCTGCCTCTGCCTCCTTGTTTTCACTAGATACTTTCTTCTTCTTCATCATCTTCTTGATCTCTTCATCAGATTCTATCTCTTCATCATCTTTCTGACTGATGTAAGACCTTGTTGCCTTTGTCTTTGTTCTCTTTTCACCTTTACCAGATGATTTTGCTTCTGATTTTCATGTCTTTGAGCTTTTAGTAGTGGCAGATGTAGAGCTCTTAGAGGATCTGGTCCGGGACGAGGCTTCTACCAGAGCAATTTCTTTTTCTGCCTTTTCCTTTTATTTTTCTGCCCTTTCCATCTTGTGCCTATTTGCATCAAGTGCCTCTTTTGAGATGCCATACCTTTTGGCAACATTCTCTACTTCTTTTCTCACTTTTCTCTTCATCTCTGGTTGCCTTAACTCCACATGAATCTTCACACTCAGCTCTTCAAAGGTTCCAAACCTTTTTGCCTTAGGATCCTTGGGTTGACTGAGCATGTGTTGGACATGTAGCTCTACTATTTTCTCATTTGCTTCATACCCCATTGGCATGAGCCAGACTACCTTTGGCTCCACTGCCTCCATTAGGCATTGATCAGTTTCTACCATAAAGCATATTGTATCCTTATACTTTTCAACTAGTGATTGGGGAATTCTCTCTCTAGCTTGCATCATGTTCTGAAAGTTCTTAAAGTACTCCCAGAGTGCTGTATTCTGAGCATTGGCATCACCAATTCCATCTAGATAGTCTCTGATTTGAATTGTTACTGGTCTGTCATTTTGCCATATCCACCCATTGGATCCAGGTAGCTCATTCATGTAGTAGAAGAATAGACAGAGTATCAGGCCACCATATTTGAAGGAATTCTTCTTATCCTTCTTTATCTTCTGCAGGTTCTCCAAAAGTTGGTTTAGAAGGAGCTCACAAAGGTCATAATCAAAATCCTTTCTTAACATTTCATAAGCAGTGTAAATTGCAGTTCTGGGTACTGAATTTTCCCTGCTAGAGTGATATATCTTATAATCGATGACCATGGAGGCAAACTTGATATCCAGATCAGTGATATCTTCTATTGTCATCACTCTCTTGTCAAGCCTTGATCCGGTAGCCTCACTCACTGTCTAATTCTTGACAGATTTGAGAGCAGGTATCCCACCAGATGAGTACAATCCAGTAACTGCCCTAATGGCATCCTTAGTGATCTTAAATAGCTTGGTCAACCACATGAAGTTGTCATGTATTCTGCTTAACACATGCCAGACCCATTCATCTTTAGTAAAGCAAGGGAAATGAATGCACTGACTGAAATGTTTATCCCTGATGACCTTGTATTGGGGTTTGAGATCAAATGAGTCATCTATCAATTCCTTATGGTAAATATCCATTAGTTTGGAGTCTCTGAATTCCTCAATGTTTGCATGAATATATGCCCTAATGTCTTCAACATGTAAAAACCCATGCAGAGTGCTGGAAAATGCACCTGAGGCCTATCATAAATCTTTACAACATTTGGAGTACCCATCTTCAAATATTTAAAGAGAGATATTCAACAACAAAAAATACCTTTTGTGTTTCTAGGGTTCACTGAATGAGCCAGCTTAATTTGCTGGATGAGTCGACTTCAACGATTGATCTTGATAATTTGAAACAATTTGTTGCAAAGCTCCTTTTCTTTTCTTCTTGAATGCAAATGTGCAAATGATGAACGAATGAACCCTTTTATTTCTGGGAAAGCCCTAATTCCACACTGTAATAAATGCGCATCTTAAGTCATTCCAGTTGCCTTGTTCTTCTTATTCTGAGATAGATCTTTTTTCAGATCACTGAGATACACTTAGAGTTATTCTTGGTGAATAGTGACAATCTATCTTCCTTTCCCTAATCATTTGATCTATCCATAGATCAAGATTCCATAATTTTTGAATCAAGCCAGATCTAATTGTGAGAATCCTATTTTTATTGGATGACTGTTGAACTAGATCAATCTTGGTGGATTAGACTCTTCAAATCTTCTTGCGGATCTTTCATACCTTTACCAAACCTACTTTAGATGTTTCTCTTAAGAACCTTTTTATCCGCAACTTCTCATGTGCCAATTTCAAGCACCAATTGACTGGCAGGGGGAATTATTTTTCTTAGTGTCCCCCTGAGCCAGAGCTCATCTATTCAATTTTCAGAAGGATTATCAGCACTAGATTCTGGTGCGGATCCATCCCCAACATTCTCTGTGCTTCTATTCACCCAAATATTATTCATCTCCTTTTAAATTTCATTTACGTTCACTTTTCCTTTTCCTTTGTCTTGGTTATGATTATGTTGTTCTGGACCCCTTTTGTCTTGATTCTTACTTCTACAGAATTTGGCAATATGACAGGATCTATTGCAATTGTAGCAAACAACATTTCTTTACATATTTGACTAATATCCTCTTGATCTACACTGATTAGCCATATGTCCCATTCTATTGCATGCAAAGTATCTACCATTGAATGAATTGTTTATTTGTATGTTTTTACACTCATGGGATTTGTGACCATACCTTTTGCAATTGAAGCATTGTCTGGAGAAGGATGTATTAGTCTGATTCATTCTTTTTCTACATTGATTTGCTTTGTGACCAAAGTTGTTGTAGTTGTGGCAGTATCCATTGAAAGATGGATATCTTTGAGCATTTGGTTGTCTTACCAGAGATCTTCTAGGCCTGTTTCTTGGATGTTCTAATCTTGAGTTCTTTTGACTGGATCCAGAGCTTTCACCTTTTTCATACCCCAAGCCTTGCTTGTCATCCACCCTCTTTTGGCTTTGAAGAAGAACTTCAAGTTGAGTAGAGCTTATCTTGAATTTCTCTTTGTATTCATATGCTGTTTAAAGATCCCTTTTAAGAGTGTCAATCTGATTCTCAAGTTGTTCTTCATTATCTCTAGCTTCTTCAAGATCAGATTCTAGATGCTTGATTATTCTATCCATTTTGTGGTAGTCTTCTGACTTCTCCTTGAGAGATTGTCTTAGATCATCTTCAATTTTTCTTTTCTCTTCAATTTCTTGGGTGAATTTCATAACTCCTAATTCCATTTCATGTCTTACCATAATGACCTCTTTTGATAACTTTTCACATAACTTGGTTTTCTCCTTCAGATCTTCATTTGTACCATTGTCTTCACTTTGACTTGCCAACTGCTGAAGTAGATCTTTTCTCTTTTTCATAGAGATACTCAGTTTCCCTTTTAGTTCATTTATGAAATCATCAGCCTGTTTGAGTCTTTCCTTCAATTCATTGACTTTAGAGTTTGATTGCTCAAGATCATCTAGGGAAGACTGAAGTTGTTCCCTCATACCATACACATCCATTTGAGTTCCCAGATCTTCCTCAAGCTATTAGGCTTTGTTTGGAGGAAATTGGTTCTGATACCAATTGTTGATAACTGAGAGGAGGGGTGAATCAATTATCTTAATTATTTAAGCTTTCTAAATTTCCTTATCAATTAGTGCAGCATCAAATCAAATAAGAAAACATAACCATGAAATGGAAATAACATCAATACACATGACACAATGATTTTGACGTGGAAAACCCTGTTAGGGGAAAAACCACAGGGTGATTAACCCAAGATTGTATTCTCTGTTAGAAGAATAAGATAGTACAAAATGGCACTTGCCAATTAGGGCTCACTGCCTGAGCACACTGCTCACAAGAGGGTCACTACCTACAATAGTTTATACAAGGAAACTAGATACTTGAACTGATGAGAAGCATCCACATATGCTGAGGTTCAGTTTCGGTTAAGCCCAATATACTGATCTACTGCACTTCATTCTTACTCTCCTTAGGTGCTGCTATCCTGTTACATTCCAGACCTATCTTACTGCCTTCACACTGCTCTTCTACTTTTATTCGCACCACACACCACACCCATTCATATCTAAATCCATCTGGTATATATATACACACCAAAGATTTCATCCACTTTCTTGTCGGCATCCAAAATACTCAATATTTTCCCAAACTCTGATCTGTCGGCTAAATCTTTGCATACCAAGTAATGTGGATCAAAGAGATGCTTATAGAAGTCATCAATTATGTCAGCCAATCATGAATGATACCTTAAGAAACTTAATCACCATCAATATCACATCCGGATTTAGGTCTGATGCTCTGCCGGTTAGATCTTCCTCTATCTACTCTGCCAATCAGGAACCCAACACTCAAGTGCTCATAGCTGTTCACTCTTCTATCACTGGAGGCTAAGTCCTTGGAATATATCAGTCAAGGTACTCCTCTTGACTTCCCCAAATCTACACTTTCCTAAGATACTTCCTCTGAGAGATCCGGACTTGACTGTCAAACCTTGTTGTCTGCTCTGTTCTTGCTTATCAAACCACAACACTTCTTCAATCTGACTTTCGGTAAAGACACACCATGTTCTACGGATGTGTGGGATGGACTTTGTTGCCATCAATGACAACACTAATGAATCCACACAGTGTCTCTTGCCAACAGGATATTTATTACTGTGAAGGGGAAAATGGATTAATCAAATCAATGAATAAACAACCCAATACATCTATGAAATGTGAAAGTAAAAGATTGATTTAAAATAAAACTAAGAACAATACTTATAACCTTTTACCTATCATCTTCCATAGTTCACCTATCTCTTCTTGACCTTGTTGATGATGAAGCCCTCAGAAGTGATTTGCTCCCTTGCTTGTTGAAGGTGACAAGAATGGAATGGCTTGGACACTTGTGTGATTGAAGAAGAGCTTCAACACACTAATAAAAGGATGAGATGAATGCTTAACAAAGTGGGGGTGCCAAAGATGTGCCTATATCTCTATAGCATAAGTTTTCTCAAATGATAGATTCTGAAATGAAGAAGAATAGTGTTGTATTTATAGAGATGTTTAGAAGAAGATCAATGGTTGAGGACAAAAGGGAAGATAAATGGAGGAGGATTGTTGAGGAACGTGCAACAAATGGAAGAAAGACATGTGTCATTTGAAAAGAAGCTTTGTGGAGTTAACTCCTCTCTTGATGAGGATGAGATTTGATTTTCTTAATTTAGAATTTATTTTTCTAATTTAAGAGAAAGTTTGCTTTAAAGATGCTTTAAAACTGCTTTTGTTTTTGTGTGACAAGAGGAAAGTATTTTTAGAAGATAAGAATAATTTTTGAAGATAAGAATGCATAATTAAATAAATTTCTCATCTTTTGTTTGGTAGTTGTCATTTACTTGATTGATGACTAGCTGTGAATCACCATATACTTGAAGCTCTTTGATATTCCATTCAACTGCTAGCTTGATACTGATGACTAGGGCTTCGTACTCTACCACGTTGTTAGTGTAGGGGAACATTAATATGTATGATTTAGGTATTGTATCACCATTAGGTGTGATCAATAAGATACCTGCCCCTGATCCATGTTGGGTGTATGAGCCATTGAAGTACATTTTCTAGGTTGCTGTACTTATGTGGAAGATAGATTCGTCTGGAAACTTGAAGCTCAGAGGGTTGTCATCCATTAGAGGTGCATCTACCAGTTGATCTGCTAGTACTTGTCCCTTCAATGTCGAACTCACTGAGCAGCATGACCCATTTAGACAATCTACCTATTAGGGCTGCCTTGTTGAGTAAGTATTTGAGTGGATCGATCTTTGCTATCAGTTTGATAGAGTGTGACAACATGTAATGTCTCCAGTTTTGTAAGGAGAAGACAATAGCTAGGTGTGCTCTTTCGATAGGTGTGTATTGTAGTTCATACCCAACAAGTGTTTGACTAATATAGTAGATAGCCTATTCTTTCCCATCATAGTTCTGTTGTGCAAGGAGAGCTCCCAGAGCTGTCGGTGTAGCTGAGATGTACAGTAATAGAGGCTTGCCCTGAATTGGTGGCATTAATACCAGTGGTTTCATGAGATATTCCTTTAATTGTTGAAATACCTGTTCACATGACTCATTCCATTTGAAAGGGACATTCTTGTGTAGAAGGTCAGAAAATGGGTGGCACTTGTCTGCCAGTTGAGAGATGAACCTTCTGATAGATTACAATTTCCCTTGTAGGGATCTTAGTTGAGTCAGATTTTTAGGAGGTGGCATCTCCATGATGGCCTTCACCTTAGCCGGATCGACTTCGATACCATCTGCAGACACGATGTATCCCAATAGTTTGCCTGATGTAACCCCAAACACACACTTCTTTGGATTTAGATGCACATTAAACTGTTCCAACCTTTTGAAGATCTTGTCTAGTACAACTAGATGTCCTTCTCTAGTAAGTGATTTTGCCAGAATGTCGTCAACATAGTCTTCCATTATAGTGTGCATCATGTCATGGAAGATTGTCGTCATGGCTCTCTGATATGTCACCCCAGCATTTTTTAGACCAAATGGCATGACACACCAATAGTAGGTGCCCCAAGGACATGTGAACATCATTTTGTATTGGTCTTCAAGTGCAATTTTTATCTGGTTATAGCCCGAGAAACCATCCATGAGTGCAAGCATAGTGTGGCCTGCCGTGAGATCTACAATCATGTCTATGTTGGGCAAGGGGAAGTCATCTTTTGGGCAAGCTTTGTTCAGGTCCCTGAAATCATTGCATTTTTTGACCCTGCCATCTGGTTTAGCCACTGGTACTATATTCAAAACCCATTTAGGATAGTCTATAGGCCTAATAAATCTGACATCTAGCAGTTTCTTTATCTCTTCCTTTACCATGAGGGACACATGTGGATGCATTTTTCTGAGTTTTTGTTTGACCGGTTTAGCTCCTAGAGCTAAAAATAAATAATGCATGATAAGATTTGGATCTAACCCTGGCATGTCAGCATATGTCCAAGAAAAGTTGATTTGTTTTCTCTTGAAGAAATCTGTAAATGTTGGTTTTTCATGTTCTGTTAGAGCTTTTGCCATGTGGATCATTCTGGGTTCATCTCCTATGCTGACATTGATTGGTTCTGCCAGTTCTATCAAGATCGATGATCTCTCCTGATGTGTAAGATTGGGGAGAGGGTCAAGCCTTCCATCCTTCAGTGCCTTAGAGAGGTTTTCACTATTAGATACGTCTTTATTTTTACTATTTTGATGATCTAACACTACCACGAAGTGGTTTTCACCGTTAGATCGTTCTTTTATCTTGATATTTTTATGACTGAAAGGCTTAGCACTCTCTCCAAAATAGGCCTTCTCATTGAGTTCAATAGCATAGCCAGTTCTGTGGTCTCCTGTAGATATGTGATCTCTAAGATCAAGATAATCGATGATGGCTTTGTCATTTTCAAAGGTGTCTAGCTCAGGGGTGGTGCCTTCTAGGTCCCAGTCGATAAGTTCAGGGTGTACCAAAGGTAAGGGATCATTAGGTTGGTCTGGTTTAATGGCGTTTATGGTTAAGACAGAGTTATTGAAAGCACGGACAAAGTCTGCAATGGTACTCTCTATTAGTGGATCTGTCAAGGGGGTATCATTCCTTCCTCACGATTTTCACTATTGTTGCTATGCGGGTCGGACTCTAGCTGTCTAGCCCTTGGGCCTTGTCTCTCATTGACATGGGTCGGGTCATACTCATGGACAACGTCAATATCCTTTTCGTCACAAGACATCTCAGAGAGGCTATCCCACTCATACTCGTTAGAATCAGTTTCACTCCCCATTTGCATTCTTTGAATTTGTTCAACCAGATTGCTAGTGGATGCTTCTGGTTGTTTGCCTTTGTTCTTGTTGGTTCTGTTGTTTCTTGATGTTCTAGTGTACCCTAGCCCTATAATGTCTCAGGCTGTTAAGGTATGAGGTTGGATGGGTTCAGTGATGCCAGCCTTTCTTGAACCAAGTGGACAGTGTCCTTCATACCGCATTCTCTGTAGCATTTGAAAGCCTTGACCATATTGTGCCGTTTGTATAATGGGATGGTTATGTTGTGTTGAGGAACTACCTTCATCTTTGTATAGCCACTGGAGGATATCTTTCTCGTCACCCTCATCTTCAAGGCTTCCCCATTTGACAAATGGTCCTTTGGTGGTTTTTTCTGCTTTGGGTGTCCTTAGGATGGGTCTCCCATAGGATCTAGGAGATAGAGGTAGTTGTGCTAAATAGAGGGATTGGGAGACCGTGTACTCACCCAGGCCCTTATCTTTGAGTTGGAGTTTAGGTTGAAACGCTCCTGAAGAGGAAGCGAGTGTAGCTAGATTTATACGAGATGAAGAGGTGGCAGAAGCACGGTTGGTGGGGATCACAACTTCTAGTTTTGGTTGAATAGAGTTACAGTATTGAAAGGGGTTATGGTCACCTTGGATGGTGATCTCTTGATCTTCATGTGGGAACTTGATACATTGATGGTATGTTGAAGGTACTACTTTTAGAGCGTGTATTCATGGTCGCCTAAGAAGAATGTCATACGCTAGTTCCATGTCGAGGACTTGACAAGCTACATCTTTTACCACGGGGCCCACTCTGATCGGTAGGGTGACAATTCCTTTAGATGTTCTTTCCTCCTCATCATAGGCTTTTATGGTGATTTTTCTCTTTAGATCTATAGCCTTCTTTGAAAACCCCAATGTAAGGATTAGCTTCAATGTGCAAATATTCAAACCAGCCCCTCCATCTATTAGGACTCTTTTGATCTTGTGTTTGTGTATGAAAGCTTTGATATGGAGGGAGGCGTTATGGGGTTGAGTGATTGACATATCATCCTTCTCAGTGAATGATAGGGAATGTGGTGAGGTAATATGACTGACCATGGTTTGGAATTGTTCTTCAGCAAGGTTCATGGGAACAGATGCTTCTGCTAAGGCTTTGTCAAGTACGGACCTATGAGAAGGAGATAGACGTAGAAGTTCCAAGATGGAGATGTGTGCAGGTGTTTTGTGGAGTTGATCCATGATACTATATTGGTTGGCCGGAGGAGCGGAGGCTCCTCTAAGGGTGACTGTTACTACGGGTAGTAACATTGCAATCTAGATCTTTGTTTATAGTGATTACATTGATATGTGAGTCACTTTCATAGATATGGTTAACAACATAGTCATAGACGACATTTGTGTAGTTTACGTTGTTAGAGCCACTGTTGTTTCTGTTGGAAGGTCCTCCTTGCTCGTAGTTAGGAAGAGGATCCTTGAATGCCCGATGATCACTGTTGGAGGTATGTCCATTAACTGATATTTTGTTTTGCTTTATTAAGTCTTGGATTGTATGCTTGAGCGCAATACAATCATTTGTTGTGTGCCCCCTATTTCGATGGTATTTGCAGAAGTCGTTGTCATTCCACCAATGGGGTTTGACCTTTGGTTCATACTCTCGTACTGAGGGAAGCGTTATGAGATTGTTGGTGATTAGCTTCTGTAGAGTAGTTTCTAGTGACTCATCCAAAGGTGTGAACTTTCTCTTAGGCTAAAAGTTGGTAAACCTAGATTCGGTATTTCTTGGTTTGTTTTGTGTGGGGTTATTTTGAGGTGTTGATAGGTTGAAAATTGGTTGTTTAGGTGCCGCATTTTTGGCATCTACTACCCCGTGATTCACAATGTTTTTATTTTTCATCCAGAATCTAGGTTTGTCATTGTTGGTGTTGGTACTAGGAGTGTCTTTATAGAGCTTGATTTGACCTTTCATGATTAGGGCTTTTTCTATGATAAGGCCCATCTCAATGACCTTACTGAAAGATGTAGGACATTGGATTTCGATTTGGTAGCTTAGGTCTATTTGCAAGTTGTGGATGAACATTTCTAGCATCTATTTCTCCGGCATTTGGTGTGGGCACTTGCTTGCCAGTTGTCTCCATCTCTGTAAGAAGGCGGCGAAAGATTCTCCTCCTTTTTGTTTGGTATTACAAAGATCCAATATTAAGGTGTCGTGTTCAATATTGTAAGAGAAGTGGGTGACAAATTTATCTACCAGTTTGTTGAATGTTTTAATACCGAGTGACAGTCTAGAGAACCACTCCATGGCCTGTCCTCCTAAGCTTCGTGGGAAGAGTCGCATAAGGTAGGTGTCATTGTGTGTGACCTCGAGACAAGCAGCATTGAATTCTCTGATGTGATCCCTTGGGTCACCCTTTCCTCGATATTTATCAAATTTAGGTACCTCAAATTTTGAGGGGAAAGGTTTCATGACCAAGGCCCTATCAAAAGGATATGGTGAAATATCCTCTAGGGTGTAATGTTTAGTCGATGCTCCCATTTTCATGTCTGAAATTTGTTGTTGGAGAGCTTCATATTTTTGGTTCATTAGACTTAGGGCATCTGTAGCATCAGTGTTGGTTTTTCTTTTGTCTGAAGGTGTTTCTTCCTCATGTCTACTTCCCTCAGTTTCTTTGAGAGTCTCTACATCATAATCCTTAGGGAGCTTGACTCCTAGATTTGCCAGATGTAAAAAGAATTTTGTAGGGTCTTGGGCAAGCACTTTTTCTAATAAGCGTTGAAATTTTGGATTATGTTGCATTTGAAGGATCTCTTCCATAGAAATTTCTTCGTCACTTTCGTGACTGTCATGAACACTTTTCTTAGCCATTTCTATTTGTTTTTGTTTTTGTAATCTAGTTAAGACCATGCAAGGTGGTAAAGAAATGGGAAGGAGGGAGAAAGATTCTTGAGCAAGATGCTAGGATGATATAATGTTTTAGCAAGGTTCTTCTTAGATCTATGTGGTGTCAAACAAGTTGGGTATACAAAGCTATAGTCAAAGTAGGGATGTTAGAAATCCAAATACTTGATGTTGACTAGTCTTATATAAGCCACTAGTAGAGTGCCGAGAGAAAGGATAAGTAACCCTTGATATTGGACACTTTACTAGGTTTATTTGAGTATTGATTGTGATCTAGAATAATCTTGGTTCCAACCTTGTAGGAATTTGGGAAGATTTGGTGAGATTTTGGATGAAAAAGCAGATATGGTATGGAAAAAGAAGGAGAAATGGTTGATTTGCAAGGTCTTGATTAGATCTTTTGGAAACTACACAGATTTGAAATGGTTTTGAAAAATGTTGAAAATTTTGGTTTTTGGGAAGAAATGGATTTTACTCTCTGGTTTGGATGCACAAAAGTATATGCGCCACAATAGGATTCAAATGCGCAAAAAGTTAGTTCAAATGCACAACACTGGAAAAGTTTCAAATGCACCAAAACAGATGTTAAATGTGCCAAAAGTCAGGTCAAATGCGCAATACTGGCAAATGCGCCACAACAGAGTTCAGATGCGCTGAAAGTCAAATCAGATGTGCCACAGGTCGTGGCAAATGCACAACTCTAGCTTTTTGTCTTGTTTTCTCAGAATTTTGGAAGATTTTGGAATGTTTTCAAGATTTTTCTATTTTTGGTTTGAAAAACCTGGTGTTTCTGACTAGTCTGATGTTCAGTTATGGCAAAAACATAGCAAACACAGAAGTTTTTCATGATTTTTATCTTTTTATAATTTTTTGTATTTTTTGGACTATTTTGACTCAAAACAAGTATAACCTAGGCTGGATATGACAATATTCATTGAATCCTCTAGCTGTGCCACTCAACGTGTGTAGCTCTAGGATCTGGTAGCACCAGCTCCCCTCCATAGCACTCACTTCTCACGCATACCAGATCCAAGTTTCCTTAGGCTTGTACCCCCACCGAACCTTAGGATTGTCTCTGCTACCTCTACTAAGAGTCACTTGAATCGAGGCTGCTTCAAGGGCTCTGCCCTTTGCATCAACAAATAGGGGTTTTTGGCTTGCTACACAATTGGTTCTTAGTCAGGGCAACCGTTCGAGTGGTTACATGTGCAGCAGCACTACTCTCCGTTATGGAGTCTCCCAACCTCAAAGGGTTATGCCTTAGAGGGTTTTGGGGGAGGTTGGCTGTCGGTGTAACACAGTAGCACTCATTGCTTGATGTTTTCACCTCAAGCACAATTTATTTTAAGTGGCTTGGTAGGGCTTGGCTTTAGCTTGTTACCACTCAGGGTCATTCCCACTTGGACAAGCGTGCATCCAAAGGCAGGCACCCCTAAAGGTTTAACAAATAGAATGACAAGTCTAGCACTTTGGTCACCCAGTTAAGGGGAGAGCATAAGCCTATTGTCATTCGCAAGCACATAATACAATGGTTAATCTAACCTAGTTAAAATTAGAAAAACTAAATGGGCTACTCTACTTGTGCACTCACACGATTGTTAACTTGGAAGTGTTTAGCGCATAGCAATGTTCATTTTCTCGTTTGTTAACTTGGAAGTGATTAAGACATAGCAATGTTCATTTTCCCGTTTGTAAAGATAGCAGTGATCTAACTAGGAAAATAATCAACAATGCAAAGATAGCAATGGGTTCAGTTTTTCTTCCTAGTTATGAACTATGTGAAGTTTGTATGCAATGCACTTGTTTACTTTTCCCCTAATTAGTATAATTGAACTAGGCAAAGCATCTAAATGATCTAATCCAGCCACTAACCCTATAAAATGATTGTTAGCTTAAACACCCAAAATAAAAATAAAAACCTAAAAATAGAAAGCAAAATCAAATGCACCGCCCTGCAGCCTAAATACGCAGAAACAGAGGTTGCATGCGGTGTTTTACATATGCACAAAGATAGAAGGTAAATGTGCCAAAACAAGAGGCATATGTGCAATATTGACAGGTGCAGTATTTTACAAAGCAAATGTGCCGAAAGATAGGGCATATGTGCAACTAGAACATAGGTGCCAAAATAGGGGTTGGATGCGCCGTTGCAGAGGTTAGATGTGCTGAAGTTTCAGATGCACCGTTGCGGAGGTCAGATGTGTCATTTTAGGAGTTAGATGCACCATAGTATGGATGCAGTAGATCAGGAGGCAAGTGCACCATTACAGAGGTCGGATGCGTCGAAGTATGGATGCGGCGTAACAGGAGTCAAATGCGTCGAATCAAAGGGTATATGCGCCAAACGACTCTGTCAAAAAACCTGTATGACACCCATACGAAACTTTTCTACAATAAAATTCAGATTTGATTAGAAAAGGGGCAAGGACCCCATGGTGGGCACCAAAATGTGAAGGCAAAAATGGATTATCAAATCAATGAATAAACAACCCAATACATCTATGAAACATGAAAGTAAAAGATTGATTTAAAATAAAACTAAGAACAATACTTACAACCTTTTACCTATCATCTTTCATAGTTCGCCTATCTCTTCTTGACCTTGTTGATGATGAAGCCCTCAGAAGCGATTTGCTCCCTTGCTTGTTGAAGGTGACAAGAATGGAATGGCTTGGACACTTGTGTGATTGAAGAAGAGCTTCAACACACTAACAAAAGGATGATATGAATGCTTAACAAAGTGGGGGTACCAAAGATGCGCCTATATCTCTGCAGCATAAGTTTGCTCAAATGATAGATTCTGAAATGAAGAAGAATAGTGTTGTATTTATAGAGATGTGTAGAAGAAGATCAATGTTTGAGGACAAAAGGGAAGATCAACAGAGGAGGATTGTTGAGGAACGTGCAACAAATGGAAGAAAGATATGTGTCATTTGAAAAGCAGATTTGTGGAGTTAACTCCTCTCTTGATGAGGATGAGATTTAATTTTCTTAATTTAGAATTTATTTTTCTACTTTAAGAGAAAGTTTACTTTAAAGATGCTTTAAAATTGCTTTTGCTTTTGTGTGACAAGAGGAAAGTATTTTTAGAAGATAAGAATGATTTTTGAAGATAAGAATGCATAATTAAATAAAAAGATTTATTTAATTATTTTATAGATAAATGAGAGGAATAAAATATAAGAATATATTTTATTTTTGTGAAGTTATTTGAAGAATAAAATAAAATATAAAAATCTATTTTATTTAGTGGAGAATTTAGATTTTATTTAAATAAAATTTGCATTTTATTTAAATTTGAGAGAATAAAAGATTTTAATTAAATAATTAAAATTATTTAATTATTTAGCAGAATGAATTTGATGTATATGAATTTAATTAATTAAATAAATGTGTTTATTTAATTAAATGAGAGGAAATGAATTAGATAAATAAATAAATTTATTTATTTATTGATAGAAGAATGTGAATGATGAGATAAATATTTAAAATGTTTATTTAAGTAGAGTCATGCCAATTTTAGGTGTATACAATTATGTATGATGATTTTAATTTTCTGCTCAGGATGGACATTGTCAAATTTAATTAAATTATAGATATTTGACTCACTTGTTTTAATTATAGATGATGATCATGTTATAATAATTATCTTGTTATTTAATCATATGAGTTATTTAAGAGGCATGAAATATTTAACTAATTAAATTGAAATAAAACATATTAAATTAATAAATGTAAGCAAAACAAGAAGCATTTTTAGAAGTAAAAAAGGAAGCAACAATGGAAGCCAAACTAGAAGCAAACC
Organism: Cunninghamia lanceolata; assembly: GCA_027924645.1. Taxonomy (NCBI): domain Eukaryota; kingdom Viridiplantae; phylum Streptophyta; class Pinopsida; order Cupressales; family Cupressaceae; genus Cunninghamia; species Cunninghamia lanceolata. The sequence continues at coordinate 480,442 of BSBN01001666.1, forward strand.
AGAAGTAATCTTGGAAGAAAAACTTTGTGCTATATAGGAAGCAAAAAATAGAAGCAATTCAGGTAGCAAACAAAGAAGTAATAATGGAACCAATTTTAGAAGCAACAAAAGATGCAATAATAGTAGCCATATTAGAAGCAACAAAAGACACAAAAATGGAAGCACCAAACGATGTTATATCGGAAGCAAAATTGGAAGAAAAACCAAACACAAAATTGGAAGCCAAACTGGAAGTAAAATTGGAAGCAAAACCAGAAGCAAAATTGGAAGCAAAATTTGAAGCAAAACTGGAAGCAAAAGTGGGAGAAAAATTGGCAGCAAAACCAGAAGCAAACCTGGAAGCAAAATTGGAAGCAAAATTGGAAGCAAAACTAGAAGCAAAACTAGAAGCAAAATTGGAAGCAAAATTGGAAGCAAAAGTGGAAGCAAACTTGGAAGCAAAACTGGAAGCAAACCTGGAAGCAAACCTAGAAGCAAAATCAGAAGCAAAATTGGAAGCAAAATTGGAAGCAAAATTGGAAGCAAAATCGGAAGCAAAATCAGAAGTAAAATCGGAAGCAAAATCGGAAGCAAACTTGGAAGCAACACAAGAAGTAAAACTAGAAGCAAAATTGAAAGCCAAATTGGAAGCAACAAAATCTGACACTAAATCCAGCATTAAACCTAGCACTAAAATCTGGCGCTAAACCTAATGCTAAACCCGACGTTATAATCTGTGCTAAACCTGGCGCTAAATCCAACACAAAAGTGAGATGCTATTGGGTGCTGAGTTTGGCACCAACAGAAGTGTCCAATTCATGGACTCAAATGCACTAAATTTTGGCACTATTTTAGGTGCTAATTGCCTATTCTGTTGTAGTGAGACCTTGAACTAGTTATACACTATAGGCCTAAATTATTCTAGTCTTCATGAATTTTAGTGTTCATGATGAGTCTCATAGTCCTAATTTAACCATTTGTAAAGCTCTTTTTATGAAGTTAAAAGCCTACAAATTAGACACGACAGGACCCTAATATATTTTTGTAGACCTAACCTAAATGACTTATTAAACCTAAACCTAAAACCTAGAAGTCACTTTATTATGTTTAAATCTTTAATTTAAACATATCCATCTATCTATGACAACTTGAGGCTTAACATAGGGGACAACAACAATGGAAAAAATAAAATAATGTTGAGTACATAGGACATGGGTTTAAAGATTGATTAAAATAAAACACTTAGGAAGGATAAACATGGATTAGGAACAAAATAGGAAATGGTTACATGGCTATGGAATGACATTTAGGCATGCTTTTTTGCAAAAATGATCAAAATGACATGTAAAGCACACACATGGGGAAATGGATAAAATGGAAACAAAAATTTAGTAAGGGTGTATGTAAATTACAAATTATATTATACTTACATACATGATCAATTTAGTGATACATTGATTGATAGATCTAAAAAATGGTTTAATTCATGTCATGATTCTTAAACATAAATTTTGATTTACATTTTCTAACTTTTAAATTTTTCTTGGAAAAGGTCACTTGGTTGAATGCATGTATATATTAAATTATGTAAAATTAAATGTTTTAATGTATTGTTTAAACCATGCAAATTTATATATTTCCAAGTTTTCAATTTATACATGTATTTAAACATAGGTTGTACATGCAATTTAATATATATTTTCAATTCCTAATTCAATTTTAATTATTTTTTTGTAATTGCAGCTCTACTTCTAGACCCTATTTGTACACATGGCCGATCCCACCCAGGAGCCTCCCAAGACCCCCCACCCCAACCCCCCCACCACCACTAGGTGCACCACCACCACCACCTAATGAGGCTCAGTTGCGAGCAATGATTGATGAGAATATACAAACATTGCAAGTAAAAACCAATTTCTTGCAAAACCAAACCCAAACCCCACCACACATTTCACAGTTCGCATCTACGATGCAAACTATTATTGATTCAATAAGAGCTATTAACACTAATCTAGACACATTCTCATCATGGCGGGAAGAGAGGAGGTGGTTTTATGAGGATGGTCTCTCATATAAAGAGATCAATGATCTACATATTACAAAAAATACAATTGCCCCATATTTTATTGATCCCTCCATAGGCCAACAAATAACAACAAAAAAATAAAGAATTTCAATAAGATGGTGCACACATTAGCAAATAGCTGCTAATTTTTGGGAGTGGTGGTGGATGGTGTTTGACCATCAACCTCATGCTAATTATGAGGCTCTCTTTTATTTTTTGAAAAAAATATGGGCAGAGTTTGAGTTGGGCTTAAAGCCCAATTATTTTGATATGAGACCATTTCAGGGCATGGGTGGTGGAATGCCACATCATAGACCAGGGACACTGTCAATCCAAATCAACATTTTCCCCCTACACCTATTATCCCTTCCCTTATCATCGCTCTTAGGAAACTTAACTGACCAAGCTACCCTCTTGGTAGATGAAGTCAATCCTGGAGAGCTTGCAGAGTCTGGATGAGCATTTGGTGTTGGTCCTAGCACATCACAACCATTGACATCATTGCAGTCCATACTGCATTTTTGTTAGAATTGTAATAATCCATGTTTTGGTCCTACATCTGCTTCAGATGAGTCCTTTTTGGCTACATTATTCACTCCTATGGACTCGATATGTATGCCACATTTAATAAAATTAAATTTAATATAAATTAATATAGATCCAATTATCAATTATCAATCTTTTTAATAAATTTTAAATATATTAAACATGTGTTGATTGGTACAGATGACTCCATCAGCTACTGCCACTTCATCATGGTTGGACCATTTAGTGTCAATGACTATAGAGATACATAGACCTTATACAGTCGAGGTATAAAAATTAGGACCTCTAGAGATTATTTATTTGGATATAGGGTAAGTGCATGGAGTTGTGGGACCAAAAAGTCACCAAATAACTTTTTGGTCCCATGGAAGAGGAAATGTGAGTGCGTTATAATGCACTCACATTTTCTATTATATAAAGTAAAAAATGCAACAACAATAAAAACACATGGCCAATCTCTCATTTCTACAAGACAAAATAGTCACAAGAGCACGAGTGCGTTGGAGGAAGGAGAAATCAAGCAAGGGAGAAGAGTAATTGATGTTTTCACCATGCCACCTTGCCAATCCCGCTCTCAGGGATGTCATCAATGAAATGTAGAGGGTGTAGCAGCCAAAGAAGGTAGGTTTTGATTGATTTTTATGAATTTGAAAATAAATTTTTAGTTTTGCAATGTTTGATTGGTTTTTCATATTGAATTTATAGTCAATGAGGCAACACAAACACATATCCAGCAGAGAAGGGTCAAAACAACCTTGAAAACCATGAAAACCCCCTACCTTCATGTCCTCACCATGAAAGAGATACACAAGAAAACTATTTAGGGAAAATAGAAGAAAATAAAAAATATCTTCAAACCCTAATTGAAACTTTAAATAGTCCAAGTGCAAGCATCAATTGTAGGAGAGTGCTTTCCAAGTCATTAGAGGTGATTGTTTCTAACATTGAATCGGTGATAGACCAAATCACCAAATTTCATGACTATAGGGAGAGGTGTCAGCAATACTATGCCGACAAATTGTCTTACGAACAAGTGAAGGACATAAAAATTATAAAATCTGCATTATGTTCATAATTTATCAATCCTAAAACTAGCCAAACATTAGAAGAGACTTGCAAACACTTCCTGGTTAAATGGTGTAGGAACAAAGATATATCCCAAAATTTTTGGGATAGATGGTACATGGTGTTTGATGAGTGTCCATGAAACAACAATGAAGTGCCACAATATTTCTTGAGGAAACTCTATTGTGAGTTCATCCACAAGAAGATTCCTAACTATTTTGACATTCAAGAAATCTAGGGTAGAGGTGGTGGCTCTACCCAAGATAGAGAGGGGGCACAACAAGACCAAAACCATGTACCTAGACCCCTAATGAGGCCAACACATGTGTCACTCCCTTCAAATTTAATGGAGAGTATTGAGGTGGAGACACTGCATTCATTGAGTGCTCTCACGTAGTCTCTACCATAGCGCGATAAAGATCTCACCTAGGCCACTGAGGGTGAGAGTAGTAGGCATCATTTGTCCCCACATCTATGCAGTTCATGTGGGAACTTGTGCGATTATGGGACGCATGACTTGCAACGGGACTCTTGGCAAGATGTTACGATGTAGGGACAACATCTAGTGATGGACACATCCATATTGGATGATCTTGTTCTCATAGATGATGTCTTACAACATACATTTGGTATTGGCTCCTAGGTAATTTTTTACAAGTTTCATCTTGATTCAATAAATTCTTATATGAAATTTGTAACTTTTTTTTAATCTGTAATATAGGCATAAGGGAGCCATACCCCATAAGAAAAAATAAAAATTAAATCAAATCAAATGCATGCCCTAAGAATAGGGGTGCAATAAGAAAATGGCAATGCTTGCATCAATCCAAAGACAATCATTAACAAACCCTGACAGCCCATTAAAGCATGGGCACAAACAAAAATTATGATTTTGAAACTTCTACATTCTAGACACCTGATTTGTAAACCCAAGCTTCCTAAGAACTACAATCTTGCTTAATCATCTTTGCATGAGAGCGTGGAGTCATGTTGCATTTCTCACTTCCAATAATTTTCTTTTTCCATTTTACCACTGTCCAACCATTATCCTCCCTAAAATCCTCTTTTGGAATTGATGTTTCATTTGAATCCTTCACTCTTGAAGGTGAAATAAAATCCTTGTTGCCTAAGGCAATAAGATCTACAATACTTGGTGAATTTGTAGTCTCCAATGGGGAAGGAAGTTCATTCCCTGATTTAGCATTTTCCTTATCTAAAATATGAGCACTTCTTGCCTCAAGAGGGGGGGTTGAAGGAGATTTCTTTACCTATGTAGATGAGTTTTCTTTGCATTCATGGGGCTGTGATGAATCCTTTTTTCCACAGAGTAGTGATGAGCTGAGGAGTCTTTCCACCAAGATGCATGACTATCAAACTTAGGTTTGAGGCACTTTGCTGCTACGTGGCCAGTGCTGAAGCATCCGTGACATCTAAAAGGAAGACCCTCATAATCCAAAATCTGGCTCCAATTGTAATTCATTATTTTTAAAGAAATCTTAGTTGGAAGGTATTTGCTAGTATCAATATCCACCAAAATGCGAGCAAAGGTAGTGTGGTAGAAGTTAGAGGAGATTTTGTCCACAAGTAGAAATTTCCCCAGCTTGTTTCCTATAGCTTCAAAACATTCTTCAAACCAAAACTGAAGCGGGAGGTTTAGAAGACAGATCCAAGTAGGAGTAACCACAAATGATTTAGAATTTGGATTAAATTCAGGGTGCCAGGGTTTGAGCATAAGTAAATGTTTGTTGCAGCTCCACTTATAAGCACAAAGTACACTCTTCCTGTCCTAGATATTATCAAAGACAACAATGAAAAAACCTCAGTTGCAGGGGTAAATTTGGAGATCCTCTTTTAGAATTGAACCCCAGGTATTGATGATCCACTTATGTAGAACAACTAGGCTAGGCCAGAACTTGACAAATTGCCCAATTAAGCCCTTCTCAACAAAGAATTTTTCATTTTCTTTGACTTCCCTTCCAAGCACATCACCAAACTCGACGATTGGATTGTCCACTGCATTTTGTAGGGGTTTGACCAACAAAAGAGAGACTGGGTCTTTGGCATTTGCAAAATTAGGGAAGAGTGAATCCTTTCAGCATTCCTGGGGGAAACCATAATTTGTGTTGCCAGTGCTAAGAGAATGTTGAGATATCCCTCCCTTCTCCCAATTCTGCCCATTCCATGGGCGATGGTATCCATATTCTGATGGGCAATTTTCAATTTGCTCAACAGGAACCCTAACCTTCATGGAGAAGACAAGATCTAATGCTAGAGGATTGGGATATTTCTCTAGATATGCCATTATTTGAAATTTGTAATTAATTTTATATGACTATCTATATTATAAGTCAAAATTAATGTATGTAATTATCTGTGCAAAGAAATTCCAAGCTCAGAGTTTGCATCCTGCCTCTATTATCCATCCATTAGTGGGCTATGAGAGGAGGTTGAGTTAACAGGTATGTAATTTATCACATGATCATAAATATAGTACATATATCAATGGTAATATTATTTAGTGACAATTTGATGATTTCAACAGGAAGCTTCACCAGCACGTCCACGATTTCCTTGGTCCCCTGCACGTAGAACCACTTTTACAGAGATAAATTTAACCATTTGTAATCATTATGCATTTAATTAATATTATGTATCTATTTTAGTCGAATAACCTTGAACTCTATTTTCAGATGTTGAATATGAAGACTCCTCCTTATCTTCATGAGTCGGCGCATGCAAGCATTGTTGCAGTGATGTTGTCTTCAAATCCTTTGATTGAGGTATGAGCCAATAACATGTAAATGTCATTTTGTATTTCTTATTTTATCTCATGTCATTTGATGTACATAAATGATATTTATGTTTAGTCAATTTGCTTCTTGATGCTTCTCAGAGGAGGTCACAACTCCAATCCATCCAACTACGGATGAAGAGAGAGAAAAGATTATCGAGAGGGATCATCAGCTAGTGGTAAGTGATCAATTACGTATGTGATATTATATATTTCATGTTTTCTATATTAATGTGCATATTGTTTGATTGTATTAACAGGTGGAGCTGCAAAAATCTCTATCGAGGAGGTCTACTCGATGGGAGAGAGAGGATGAGTCATTGATTGGCTCTCCATCTTCATCGCCAAGCAAGGGCCACTGATTATTTGATAGAAGTTCATAGGAAACTAGATTTTGGGACTTTTTTGTATGCCTAGATGGCTTTGTATACATACTTTTGTATGTTACCGATGTATATTTTTGTATATACCTGTATGGCTTTGTTTGGACATGCCTATATGGATTTATATATAGACTAGATGTTATTTTCATGCCATTATGTATATGACAATTTATATTAAATATTTAATATGATGATCAATTATCATTACATGAATTTAGTTTTACATGTGCTAATTGCATTTGCTTCAAAGTTTATAAGTCATTTTCAAATAATCCATTTTGTGCATATCTTGTAATCATTGCATTCCATGAGACTGTGCATTTCTTTGAGGCATCATGTCAAACAGTTCACACACCTTGTCTATGCTTCCACACATTTCATACATGTCTACAAGGACAGTTGCAAATACAACATGTGACAAAATTCCTATATCCTTTATGCTTTGATGGTTGTCCACACCATGTTCCACATATCCCATTTTGCAATAAGAAAGGAGGATGTTGGATAAGGTTGTGCAATTTGGTTTTATACGTGCCAATTGCATTTGTTTGAAAGTTTCTTTTGTGCATTTTCTTGAAATTTTCTAAAGCCTTATGAAAAATCCATTTCGTGCATATCTTGCAATCATTACATTCCATGAGACAACATTTCTTTGAGGCATCATGTCAAATAGTTCATGTTCCTTGTATATGCTTCCACACTTTGCATACATGTCTCGTAGGGTAGTTGCAACTACACCATTTGACAAAATTCCTATATCCTTTATACTTTGACGGATTTAAATATACCATATTCCAAAGATACAATTTCTAAGGTTTTGGAATTTAGCTTTACACCCGCCAATTGCATTTTCTTGAAATTTTCTAAAGCCTTATCAAAAAATCCATTTTGTTCATATCTTGCAATCATTGCATTCCTTGAGGTGACATTTCTTTGAGGCATCGTGCCAAATAGTTCACGTGCCTTGTCTATGCTTCTACACTTTGCATACATGTATTCAAGGGCAGTTACAACTACAACATCTAACAAAATTCCCATATCTTTTATGCTTTGATGAATGTCCATACCATGTTCCAAGATCCCATTTTGGCATAGACAAGGAGGATACTAGCTAAGGTTGTGGAATTTGGATTAACACCCACCAATTGTATTTGCTTGAAATTTTATAAAGCATTATCAAAAAATCCATTTTTTGCATATCTTGCAATCATTGCATTCCATGAGATGACATTTAATTGAGGCATCATGTCAAACAGTTCATGTACCTTGTCTATGCTTCTGCACTTTGCATACATGTCTACGAAGATAGTTGCAACTACAAGATCTGACAAAATTCCCATATCCTTTATGCTTTGATGGATGTCCATACCATGTTCCAAAGATCCCATTTTGGCATATGAAGGGAGGATGTAGGCTAAGGTTGTGGAATTTGGCTTTACACCTGCCAATTACATTTGCTTGAAAGTTTCTAAAGACTTACCAAAAAATCCATTTTATTCATATCTTTCAATCATTGCATTCCATGAGACGAAATTTCTTTGAGGCATCATGCCAAATAGTTCACATGCCTTGTCTATGCTTCCACACTTTTCATACATGTCTTCGAGGGTAGTTGCAACTACAACATCTAACAATATTTCCATATCTTTTATGCTTTGATGGATGTCCATACCATGTTCCAAAGATCCCATTTTGACATAGGCAAGGATGATACTGGCTAAGGTTGTTGAATTTGGCTTTACACCCACCAATTGTATTTTCTTGAAAGTTTATAAAGCCCGTTAGAAATGAAGGTACAAACCACACAACAAAAATATGATTCAAACCTTATTTATGTCTTCTAAACAATGTAGAATCAATGGAGATTGCAACAAAAATAAAACCCATTACAAAGAAATAACATGTATAAGAACTGAACACATAATATAGTATGTAACGTGGAGAAAACCTGTTTGGATAAAAAACTCCATCAAGAAAAGAGGCTCCAAGTTGTATTAACTTCAAATATGAGATTACAATACATGCACTTGTAGAGTCCTTCACTCTTCAATCCAACGACACCTGTTACTCTGCTAAAAACGTAGTATAAATATCCTTATATAAAAGGGGGTTGCCTTCTAGGGTAAGAAAATCGACATAATATCGACTGTCAAATCTATGACCTAATGACGAACGATCTAGATTTACAATGATAAAACCCCCTTGCGACCCCCCGTCATGGATGAATTAGTGTCAAGGACCAGATATAAACATGCAGCTGAAACAAGATCACTACTACTAAAATATTTCATCCCTTATGGGTGATTTATAAACAATAATAGGAATAATAAATTACATAGGATTTACAAGGTTGATGGCACCTTAATCCTAACAAAGCCTTATAAAAAAACATTTTTTGCATATCTTGCAATCATTGCATTCCATGAGATGGCATTTCATTGAGGTATCATGTCAAATATTTTACGTATCTTGTCTATGCTTCCACACTTTGCATACATGTCTACTAGGACAGTTTCAACTACAAGATCTGACAAAATTTTGATATCCTTTATGCTTTGATGGATGTCCATACCATGTTCCAAAGATTGTATTTTGGCTTTACACCTCTCAATTACATTTTCTTGAAAGTTTCTGAAGCCTTATTAACAAATCCATTTTGTGCATTTCTTGTAATATTGCATTCCATGAGATGGCACGCTTTGAGGCATTCTGTCAAAAATTTCACAAGCCTTGTCTATGCTTCCACACCCTGGCTGTCCATACCCTATTCCAAAGATCCTAATTTGGTAGAGATAGAGAGGATGCTACTGAAGGTTGTGGAATTTGTATTTACACTTACCAATTGCATTTTCTTGAAAGTTTCTAAAATTTTTTCAACAAATCCATTTTTGTATATCTTGCAATCATTACATTCCATGAGAGGACCTCTTTTTGTGATGTTCTATCAGACAGTCCACATGCCTTGTCTGGTGATAAATTTTACACCACTTCAAAATTTTGCTACATTAGTGGTATTCAAGGGTCCTTTAGTGGTAAAAGGTTTCATTAAACTTTCATAAAGATCTGTAAGGTGTCCTCAATCCTCAATTATAGAGGCACAACCCTTTATAGTAAATTCTTAGTATAAGGAAGAAAGGCGGCCTGTTTAAATGTATAGTGCAAGCCTTTGTGAAATTATAGCTTATGTGGAACAACCTACTTAACTACATGATAGAGATGACCTATAAGAAAGAGGCACCGAAGTTTCCAAAACACTTTCAAAACAATCAAGCTGTGTGTGATCTCAAAGCAAGATGGGCATAAAGGGTAGATGACATTTAGGATGAGGCCATTTTAAGGAATGATGTAGCCACACAGCTTTGCATAAAGGATGGCTCGATATCTAGAAAGAGAATTAGTGCACCCAAATAAATGTAGTACTTCTAATCAGCTGATATAAATTAATGCATACCAATAATGCAACAAAAAGGAGTTAGCGGTTATTAGATTATGGCGCGCTAGCTGAAAGAGGAGGTAAGCAATATGGTGGCGTCTTCATAAGAGCTAAGGGCATCCAGATATAAGGTGTTGCAGCCAACATAAATGATGATACTGTTCAAAGAAGAACACTCTAAAGAGGATTGGCCTATGTGTTAGAAGAACGGCCTCTGAAGAAAGCAAATAAGTCATTTTAAAATGAGGTGCAGTTATTATTTTCAGGGCATGGACAATGCAAAGGCACAATTATGATGATTGGGGGTACCGTTATTAATTCAAGACACAACATCCATTCAAGTCTAGGTGTGATAAAGTTGCAACATATATGATGTCTCAACTAAAGCCCAAAGCAACATATGTGATATCTAGAGAAGCCGCCACTATCCAAATGGAATCTCAAGCCATTCGATTGGCATAGCCATAAGAAGTCTTCAACTCAGCATAAAGTTTCAACGTCACTAGCATCCACAGATTAGCGCAGTTTAATGGAAGTGGCTAAAATAGGAATCTTGGTAGCTTTGATTGCATCTCTCGGTCTATCCAGAAGCCTCAGCTCATATAATGGAAGTCGTGGTCCCTGTCAAGAATCACAACATGATGCCAAATCAGTTCTTCGTTGCCTCTCATAATTATGGATGTTGGTCATGTTAAAGACACAGCTAGATCGATAATAGATGGTGGTGGCCATACAAAGTGAAGATCAATAAAATCAAAAGTAGTGCCACAACATTTTGAAGCTTGATGCTTAGTATTAATAGATGGAAACTAATGTAGCACCACTATCTCAAGGATCAGCCTATGTTTGTAAGCATAGAATAAAAGGATGAAATAGTATCAAGCTCAAGGCCATAAAGAGGTAAAGTCACAACCATTTCTAATAAAGAGCTATTATTAAAGGCACAACAATTACTCATGTAGTGCAGCTCTTGAAGGAATTGGCCTTTTCATAAGAGAGCGCCATCATATAAGGTACTAGAAATCAATAGTCTCATTGCCACACAAAGATTCAGTATGGAGAAGGTCCAATTTTCAAGGGCACTCAGATCTTCGCCGCTAGTGATGAAGAAGGCAGAACCATTCTTGCAAATGATGTCGATCTATAGAAATAATGAAGACACATCAAAGATAATTTTGGTCAGATGAAAAGGATATGGCTTAGCTCAACCATAAATAGGTTGCCGCCACTACAAGTTATAATGCGGTCATTATAGGCACATCGGCATATGATATGACACTTAGTATTTCAAGTTTGGAGCTCGACACAGTTTATCCAAGGCATAGGTATATCACTGCCTCTTATGTATAGGATGGGGATACATACAGAAATTGAAACACTCAGCCACTATAAGATTAGTTTGGATCTAACGGCTTAGAAACAATAAGAAACAAGCAGTGGATAAAGCCAAGTGGTAACTGTGGGAGAAATAAGAGAGGACTAAAGAATTATGCAGAGGTGGAAAAGTGGGAGCAGCGGTGAAAAGAGATTCCAAAATTGATTGAAGACTTCCATGTGGAACAACCAGAAGGTAAGGAGATGAGATATATTTCATTATTTGAAACTCATAAATAGCAAGAGTCATGTAAAGTCATTAAGGGGTCTTTTATTAGATAAGAGTCTCATTTAAAATAAAGTGGTGGGTCACTCTTTCATAAAAAGCTGAAAGGCCTCATTTTAATAGCTTCCTTCTCATAATGTTCACGAGAGATTACTTTAAATAAAGATTAAGATCTTTATAAAATTGAAACATGTGACATGGTGGGTCCCTCCAGAGGACAAATTGAAACTTTATTAAGTGACCTTATTTTATTCTTCACAGGAGATGATAAAAATGCAACCATAAATATATGAGCAAGCTACAGGAAATAAGAAAAGTGGCGGCGAGAGGTCTTCCTTCTCATACAAAGATGAATTTTTTCAGCCACAGATACAACTAGTTCAGTTAAGATTTTTAGTTGTAGCCACAGTTCAGTCCCATTGCAGTTGCATTTTCTAGATTTAGTACCAGATTTTGTGAGGTTTTAGTTGTAGATTTTTAGAGAGACAGTTGAGTTTTTGTTGGGTTTTCAGGTTATAAATGTGTAGATCCATCAGTTCTTTCGGATAGAGTTCTTTAGATACAGAGTTCTATATTTTCTACAGATCAGAGAATGGGAGTAGCAGACATAGATGTTTTTCTTTTGCCTTCACAGTTCTTTCTTCAGGAGAATGTAATATTTTACTTTGTGCAATAATTTCAGCCTCTGTAACCTATTATTGTTCGAATAATGAAAAGCTCTATCCTGTCCATATGAGTGTCTCTGTTTCTTTTTTTTTTAATTTCTTTGTTTCTTTTCCTTTGTTTAATCTGCTCTTAAACTGGGTTTTAATCATGCATTTTGTTCTTTAAAATTCCAGTTAATCATTCAAAGTTAACACTGTGCAACTAATTGTTTCAAATCCAGCGGATCGCCTTAAATCTAGACATTTATTTCTGCAAAATCTAGTTTTCATTCTTACCTTTTCCCAAACCCCCATTGAAGAACGGAAGAGCCAGCTTCCTTAAAATCCGGAGGTTGTTTATGAGAAGCATTCCCACATCTTGAAAACTTCCCATGTTGTTGCTGAATTAGACCCACAAATTTATGCATCAACAATTTTTGGCACGCTTGGTGGGACTGGATTCAAAGACTTGGGTCTTTATTTTTAGTGAATCTTTGTCCTGCATTTTGTGGTTTTGATGGAAAATCACAAAAATATCTACTTATAGGAGCATGAATCATCCATCTGGTGGCTCTACTGAGGGTTCTTTCTGAGATCTTTGCTCCTGTAGATCATGGTATCCCCTAGTATCTATGTACATCTAAATATTCAAAGGGATCTGCCCTTTGTGACTTGGGATTCATGTCCTCTTGTTTTTCAGTAACAGGGTCAAGTTCCTGACACAACTTGGAATGCATTACCTCTCTTTCTTGGAGATGGCTCTATTTTCCCTGTAGATCACATTCAAGATGTTGCCAATCTATGCTCTGTTCACAATATCACTACTGAGAATCATGCCATTCTATTGCTTGCATCTTCCCTCAAAGAAAAAACAAAGGAATGATACAGAGCATTGCAGCCTAGTTCAATCACTAGATGGGATCAACTAGGTGGACTAATCTACAATTAGTTCAGAGACAAGACAGATGCTAGCACCCTTACCCAGAGTCTCATCACCATCAGGAGGCATCCTATGGAAAGCATACATGATTTCAATTCAAGATTTGACAAGGTATGAAAAAATTTCTCCATTGACTTGAGGCCTCCTCCAGCCTTTGCATTCTTGCATTATTTAAAGTCTTTAGACCCTGAGATCTCCGTGATGATCCAATCCTTAGGAGGTGAAACTCTTCCTCAGTCATATGACCTTGCCATAAAGGCTGAAAGTAATCTCATAGTGTCTGGTAAACTACCTCCTCGACCCTTAAAATAGCCAATGCCTCATACAAATAGCCTGTCTTAGACTCTTTTTTGTAGCTAGATGCATACAAAGTTTCATCCACCCACCCTCCTTGCTCATTCGTCAAATCATGAGGAGATGAGGGAGGTGAAAGAACTTATTAAAACCCTCTCTTATGAGATCAATGAGTTAAAAGGTCAAGCTATGTACCCTGTTGATCCATATGTCATGCCTCCAGATCCTTATGAACAACCATACCAGTGTGGTCTTATTACAAAAAAAATCCTTCCTCATAACAAGGCACTGCCCTACTATCTTGAAAATTATCCTTTCCAAGCTGCCATAGCTGCAAATTAGCCTATAGAAACCATTGACCAGGTTCTCTATCACTTTGATGTCCAAGAAGATTCAAGTCTTAAAGATCAAAATACAAGAACAAAGGTGGCTCTTGTGTGTCCTTCTGGTAACTAGTATCATGCACCGATGACAACGTATGATTTAGAGATGCATTCAAGTGATGAGGAAGATTCAAGGGTTGATTATGAAGTGACACTTCTAGAAGCTAAAAAGTACTTTGTGAAAGGCTTTGAAGCTGAAAAATACTAGGTCTATAGTGATGAACAGTCTATACATGATCTTGAGGAAAAAATTGTAAAGGAAGTTTATCCATCTACAAAAGGTGAATGTCTTTATTTCTCCAATAAAGTTTCACATCTGGGAGGTGATATCACAAAGGTACATGAGCAACATAAGGGGCAGCTTGACGAGGATTTCTTTTCAATTTTGTAACAAGGATACCAGCTTCTTGATGAGGAAGATCCTACAATTGAGAAGGTGCATGGTTCATTCATAAGGCCTCCTATAGCAAATCATGAAGATAATTTTGAAGGATACACAATTGTCAGAGCTAATTTGTTTACTATTTTGGCAAATGGTTATTGTCTTTTTCTTGATGAAGTTTCACCTCTACAAGATGATGAGATCCGGAGAGACATTTGCCATAGTGCTAAGCCACATATGATGTCACAAATAGAGTTAGATTCTACACATTTCTTCTTGCATAAAGGAATCCCGATCAGATTCAGGACTGTTTTGGGCAGTTCTATCACCTGTTAGCTTGATCTTGATGCTATCATGGATCATCATTTGGATGAAGAGCCAGCAAAATAAGTCACCGAATAAGTTTTGTTGGTAGAATGTTTCAGATGCAAATAGAGGAAAGAGTTTCAATGTTTTATATTCCCTCCCCATCCTCCACTTATGCAGGAACAACATGTTGATCAACATGACTAGTGTTTTGAAGCACATAAAGAATCTCTTGAGTGCAGAGAAGTAAAAAGGTACAAAATATTGTTATATTTCTTCATACAGTTTGTCTGGTTCATTTTTAGCATGATGAGGATTCATAGGAGAAGCATAATTAAATCTGACATTTACTTTTCCATTCCAGTGAATGGACATATTCCCCTGGGTTTTATTTATTAGTAATTTAGCTTCAATGTTCAGAATAAATTGCTACAACAATAGCATTAGATTTCAGTTTCAGTTCAGTTGTTGCTCTAAATAAGTTCTAGTTGCTACTATGAGGATCTGGTCACTCTCTCTGGCTCAGCTTTGTATCGGTTTTAAGGTTTCAGTCATCGTCATTTTTTAGTGGTATCAATTGATTTCAGTTACAGAGTGTCTCACTTTTCAACATAAGTTTCAACTACAGGCATTGTAGGTGCTAGTTGGTATAATTTTAGTTTTTTACTCTATTTCCCAATGGATAAGGCCTCTGCGAAACTAGAAATTGTGGGTTCCAAATAGGCAGGCCTATTTTCCCAGCCAGTCACCAAGAACTAGTGATAAATTTTACACTACTTCAAAATTTTGCTACATTAGTGGTATTCAGGGGTCCTTTAGTGGCAAAAGGTTTCATTAAACTTTCATAAGGATCTGTAAGGTGTCCTCAATCCTCAATTATAGAGGCATAACCCTTTATAGTAAATTCTCAATATAAGGAAGAAAGCTGGCCTGTTTAAATGTATGGTGCAAGCCTTTGTGAAATTATAGCTTATGTGGAACAACCTACTTAGCTACATGATAGAGATGACCTATAAGAAAGAGGCACTGAAGTTTTCAAAACACTTTTAAAACAATCAAGCTCTGTGTGATCCCAAAGCAAGATGGGCATAAAGGGTAGATGACATTCAGGATGAGGCCATTTTAAGGAATGATGCAACCACACAGCTTTGCATAAAGGATGGCTCAGTATCCAGAAAGAGCATTAGTGCACCCAAATAAATGTGGTACTTCTAATCAGTCGATATAAATCAATGCATACCAATAATGTAACAAAAAGGAGTTAGCGGTTATTAGATTATGGTGCGCTAGCTAAAAGAGGAGGTAAGCAATATGGTGGTGTCTTCATAAGAGCTAAGGGCATCTAGATATAAAGCATTGATACCAACATAAATGATGCCACTCTTCAAAGAAGAACACTCTAAAGAGGATCGACCTATGTGTTAGAAGAACTGCCTCTAAAGAAAGCAAATAAGTCATTTTAAAATGAGGTGCAGTTATTGTTTTTAGGGTGTGGCCAATGCAAATGCATAGTTATGATGATTGGGGGTGTCATTATTAATTCAAGACACAACATCCATTCAAGTCTAGGTGTGATAAAGCTGCAGCATATATGATGTCTCAACTAAAGCCACAACCATCATATATCTAGAGAAGCCACCACTGTCCAAATGGAATCTCAAGCCATTCGATTGGTGTAGCCATAAGAAGTCTTCAACTCAGCATAAAGTTTCAATGTCGCCAGCATCCATAGATTAGCGTGGTTTAATGGAAGTGGCTAAAATAGGAATCTTGGTAGCTCTGATTGCATCTCTCGATCTATCTAGAAGCCTTAGCTCGTATAATGGAAGTCGCGGTCCCTGTCAAGTATCACAACATGGTGCCAAATTAGTTCTTCGTTGCCTCTCATAATTATGGATGTTGGTCATGTTAAAGACACAGCTAGATCGATAATAGATGGTGGTGGCCATACAAAGTGAAAATCAATAAAATCAAAAGTAGTGCCATAACATTTTCAAACTTAATGCTTAGTATTAACAGATGGAAACTAATGTAGTGCTACTATCTCAAGGATCAGCCTGTGTTTGCAAGGCATAGAATAAAAAGATGAAATAGTATCAGAGCTCGCGGCCATAAAGAGGTAAAGTCGCAACCATTTCTAATAAAGTTCTATTATTAAAGGCACAACAATTACTCATGTATTGCAACTCTTGAAGGGATCGGCCTTTTCATAAGAGAGAGAAATCATATAAGGTACTGGAAATCAATAGTCTCACTGCCACACAAAGATTCAGTATGGAGAAGGTCATATTTTCAAGGGCACTCAAATCTTCATAGCCAGTGATCAAGAAGGAAGAACCATTCTTTCAAATGATGCCAATCTGTAGCAATAATGAAGACACATCAAAGATAAGTTTAGTCAGATGAAAAGGATATGGCTTAGCTCAGCCATAAATACGCTGCCGCCACTACAAGTTATAATGCAGTCATTATAGGCACATCAGCATATGATATGACACTTAATATTTCAAGTTGGAGCTTGACACAATTTATCCAAGGCATAGGTATATCGCTGCCTCTTATGTAGAGGATAAGGATACAAACAAAAACTGAAACACTCAGCCACCACAAGATTAGTTTGGATCTAACAGCTTAGAAACAATAAGAAACAATCAGCGAATAAAGCCAAGTGGTAGCTACGGGAGAAATAAGAGAGGACTAAAGAATGGTACAGAGGTGGACAAGTGGGAGCAGCGGTGAAAAGAGATTCCAAAATTGATCAAAGACTTCCACGTCGAACAACCTGAAGGCAAGGAGATGAGATATATTTCATTATTTGAAACTCATAAATAGCAAGAGTCACGTAAAGTCATTAAGGGGTCTTTTATTAGATAAGAGTCTCATTTAAAATAAAGTGGTGGGTCACTCTTTCATAAAAAGCTGAAAGGCTTTATTTTAATAGCTTCCTTCTCATAATGTTCAGGGGAGATTATTTTAAATAAAGATTAAGATCATTATAAAATTAAAACATGTGACATGGTGGGTCCCTCCATGGGACAAGTTGAAACTTTATTAAGTGACCTTATTTTATTCTTCATGGGAGATGATAAAAATGCAACCATAAATATATGAGCAAGCTACAGGAAATAAGAAAAGTGGCAGCGGGAGGTCTTCCTTCTCACACAGAGATACATTTTTTCAGCCATAGATATAGCTTGTTCAGTTAAGATTTTTTAGTTGCAGCCACAATTCAGTCCCATTGCAGTTGCATTTTTTTGGATTTAGTGCTGGATTTTGTGGGGTTTTAGTTGCAGATTTTTAGAGAGATAGTTGAGTTTTTGTTGGGTTTTCAGGTTATAAATGTGTAGATCCATCAGTTCTTTCAGATAGAGTTCTTTAGATATAGAGTTCTATATTTTCTATGGATCAGAGAATGGGAGAAACAAACATAGATGTTTTTCTTTTGCCTTCACAATTCTTTCTTTAGGAGAATGTAATATTTTACTTTGTGCAATAATTTCAGCCTCTGTAACCTATTATTGTTCAAATAATGAAAAGCTCTGTCCTATGCATATGATTGTCTATGTTTCTTGTTTTTTTTAATTTCTCTATTTCTTTGCCTTTGTTTAATTTGCTCTTAAACTGGGTTTTAATCATGCATTTTGCTATTTAAAATTCTAGTTAATCATTCAAAGTTAACACTATGCAACTAATTGTTCAAATCCAACAGATCACCTTAAATCTAGACATTTATTTCTGCAAAATCTAGTTTTCATTCTTACTTTTTCCCAAACCCCCATTGAAGAATGGAAGAGCCAGCTTCCTTAAAATCTAGAGGTTGTTTCTAAGAAGCATTCCCACATCTCAGAAACTTCCCATGTTGTTGCTGGATTAGACCCACAAATTTATGCATCAACATTGTCTATGCTTCCACACTTTGCATACATGTCTACAAGGGCAACTACAATTACAACATCTGACAAAATTCCTATATCCTTTATTATCACTGAGATTGAACAATTATCATATGAAACAGTCACAAAACGTGACAACCAAATAGATAGTCCTCAAGTCATGATTATGAGACAAGGAGTGTATGTGAAAAGGAGGTAGTCTTGGACCAATAAAATGATCTAGGATAGTCATGAAAAGACAAGAATGTTGATTAGTTTGAGATAGAAAGGGGAAGTTTTGTGGTCTGAGATAGAATGCTAATTGGTTTGAGATAGAAAGTGGTAGTTTTGTGGTCTAAGATAGAATGTTGATTGGTCTGAGATAAACTAGCAAGTGACATCTGACAAAATTCCTATATCCTTTATGCTTTGATGGTCGTCCATACCCTGTTTGCAATATTGGTTGTTCATAGCCTGTCCAAAATTAGTGATGAAGTCCTTTTGCAAACTTGAGTTCATGCTAGGAGTTTTGATCAACTGTTTAAGCCTTATGATGTATGACATCAAAACTATCTCTTGCAACATGGTCACATTTTTGGCATCACAACATGTCCTTGTTTTAGGTATGCATAACTAATGATATCCTATATCTACATATAATACCATCTTGATGAGGGTTTGAAACAAGAAATGACTCCATAACTGCCCCTAAAACTATGGTAGTCCTTGACTATCCTCATATGACTATCATAATAAGCATAATAAGCCTCTCCATGACAAATGCTCAAAATGATAATAAAAAGACAACCTCAAACTTGCATAATAAGCCTCTCCATGATTGTACCAAACCCTCATACACTACCAAAACCTCACTTTTGAAATAAATATTTCATAAAACCCTAAATTTTATTGATTCTAGGTATGAAGTGATGCCAAAATTAGAAAAACTTGATATTATCACTCCATATTATGGACTATAGGTGAAGGGAAAGCTATGGCATGCTTGCCATAAGCTGAAAATGCTTAAGAAAATCTAGAAAACCCTTGCTTTTACCAGCAAATGGATGAAATATGTGTCCTCAACACCTTGTCCATACATGTGTAATGAAGTTTCATTACAAAAAAAAATCATTGTCTTTGTAATCTCAACAAGAAGTTTGTGATGTTTGTGAGGAGTTAATGTAAATAAGAGTGACTATCAGATTTTTTTGATAAGTGAGAATCTATGTTGTTTTACATATCTGCCTTATAAATATGTTTTTATCAAATTCGTGTGGCTGAGCATGTTCCAATAGCTGTGATAGTATTTGTGGTTTTAAGGTTTAATATTTTTAAAAGTTTAACACTACTAGTTGTGACTTTAAGGTTGTTAGTATTGACTATAAGAGCTTACAATTGAATGAAATGTGCTCTTTAGATCTAAAAAGCAACCAATCATGTAATGCCACATCATCGCACTAACAAAACATGACTTAATGCACAAATATTAGGTCCACTCCCCTATATTTTTTGATAACTTTCAACAACAATATTGTGTCACAATGTTGATCTCTTATCAAAGGGCAACATAAGGGAAAGAGTAGTGAGGTTAGTGCGCAGTAGTATATGTGGATAGTGTGTTTATCCCTATTTGTGGTAGTATTTGTGGATTTCTTCTCATTTGGCACTAAAGTCCAATGATTTGGAACTCTTAGAAGAGAGATGTTCCCTCACTGTGCTTGTAAGATTGGGATTTGATTTCTTGTATTGTATAGGGAATCTAGTGGTATACTTGAGGATAAGTACCATCATGATTCACAAATATTGTGAAACTATAGCAGATCAACAACAACCAAGCTAAAAGGTAAAAACACAAGAGACAAAAGGGGAACCAAATTTTAATTTAGTTTCATATACTAGAAAGGTGCCAAGAGTGAAATTTTGCATTCCATACATCGAACGCAGATAATCTCTCAAATGCTTCAATTTCATGCAATGGAAAGGTGCTAGAGTGACATTTTGCATTCCATAGCTCATGGGGCCAAATCCAATGCACCAATGCATCAGGGTAGGTGGGTAAATGCTAGGGGAGGTCTCATTTCATGTGCTAAGCATCCTAGTTGTTCAGGGCAGCAAGCTACCGGCAAAGTCCATTAAGATCCCTAACAGAAAAAAATACCAAACCATGAGGGACCAATTCTAAAAATTTGTGGAAGCTGGGAACATTCTGTTTAGACCTATAGGTACATGTGGGGTCCATCCACAATAACCTCTCTTGGTTTTGGTCAACTCCGGTCAATTTGACCGTGCTGCAATCAAATGCATTCTTACAAAATGCTTTAGTTTCATGCAGTGGAAAGGTGCTAGGAATGACATTTTGGATTCCATAGCTTGTGGTGCTGAATTGACTGCATCAATGTGTCAGAGTGCATGGGTAAATGCTAGGGGAGGTCTCATTTCATGTGCCAAGTGTCCCAATCATTCGAGGCAGTAGGCTACTAGTAAAGTCTCTTAAGATCTTAAGAGAAAAAATTGCCAAATTTTGCTAGAGCAGTTCTCAAAATTCGTGGTAGCTGGGAATGTTTCATTTGGACCTATAGGTACACATGGGGTCTGTCCACAATAACCTCTCTCAGTTTTGGTCAACTCAAATCTGTTTGACCGTGTTGAAATCAAATGCATTCTTGCAAAATGCTTCAATTTCATGCAACACAACCTTGCTAGGTGTCATATCTTTTGTTTTGCTCATCATGGGGCTGAATTGACTGTGGTAATATGTCAGGTGGGAAAGTAAATGCTAGGGGAGATCTCATTTCATGTGCCCATCATCCTAGTCATTTCGAGCTGTAAGCTACTGGCAAAGTCGAAAGGTACTAGGACTAAAATTTTGCATTCCACAAGTTGTGGGGTCGAACTAAATGTGCCAACACATCTGAGTGGGTAGGAAAATGCTAGCGAATGTCTTGTTTTGTGCACCAAGTGTCTCAATCATTCCAGGTTGCAAGCTACTGACAAAATCAAAAGGTGCTAGGAGTGATATTTTGCATTCCACAGCTCGTGGGGCTGAACCAACTATGCCAAAATGTTAGGGTGGGTAGGTAAATGCTAGGGGAGGTCTCATTTTGTGTGCCAAGTGTCCCAATCATTCATGGCAATAGGCTACCAACAAAGTCCCTAAAGATCCATAAGAGAAAAAAATTGCCAAACTATGACAGAGTAGTTCTCAGAATTTGTGGTAGCTGGGAACATTCCATTTGGACCTACAGATGCGCATGGGGTTTTCCTACAATAACCTCTATTGGTTTTGGTCAACTATAGTCTGTTTGAACGTGTCGAAATCAAATGCATTCTTGCAAAATGCTTCAGTTTCATGCAGTGGAAAGGTACTAGGAGTGACATTTTGCATTCCATAGCTCATGGGGCTGAACTGACTGAGCCGACACATCAAGGTGGGAGGGTAAATGCTAGGGGAGGTCTTTTTTCATGTGCCAAGTGTCCTAGTCGTTCAAGGCAATAGGATACCGACAAAGTCACTTAAGATCCTAAGAGAAAAAACTGCCAAACTTTGACGGAGTAGTTCTCAGAATTTGTGGTTGGGAATGTTTCATTTGGATCTAAAGGTGTATGTGGGGTCTGTCCAAAATAACCTCTCTTGAAGTTTTGGTCAACTCAAATTTGTTTGACCATGCCAAAATCAAATGCATTCTTGCAAAATGCTTCAGTTTCATGCAACACAACCTTGCCAGGTGCCATATTTTTTATTTTTGTTGCCATGGGGTCGAACTGACTATGCCAATGTGTTGGAGTGCACAAGTAAATGCTATGGGAGATCTTGTTTCATGTTCCAAGTGTCCTAGTCATTCTAGTCTATAAGCTACCAGCAAAGTCAAAAGGTGCTAGGACTAAAATTTTGCATTCCACAGGTCATGGGGTCGAACTAACTTCCCCAAAACATCTGGGTGGATGGGTAAATGCTAGGGGAGGTCTCGTTTCATGCATCAAGTGTCTCAATCATTTTGAGATGCAAGCTACCAACAACATCGAAAGGTATTAGGAGTGAGATTTTTTGCCATAGCTCGTGGGGCCAAACCGACTACGCCAATGCCTCAGGGTGGGCGAGTAAATGCTAGGGGAGGTCTCATTTTGTGTGCCAAGTATCCTAGTCATTCAGGGCAACAGGCTACCGACAAAGTCCCTTAAGATCCCTAAGAGCAAAAAACTACCAAACTATGACAAAGTAGTTCTCTAAATTCATGGTAGCTGGGAATGTTCCATTCAAACCTACAGGTGTGTGTGGGGTCTATCCACAATAACTTCTCTCAGTTCAAAGGTTATTTGACTGTGCTTAAATCAAATGCATTCTTGTAAAATGCTTCAGTTTCATGTAGCACAATCTTGCCAGGTGCCATATTTTTTGTTTTGCTTGTTGTGGGGCCAAATTGATTATGCCAACACATCAGGGTGGGTAGGTAAATGCTAGTCATTCTAGGCTATAAGCTACCAGCAAAGTCGAAAGGTGCTAGGAATAAAATTTTACATTCCAAAGGCATGGGGTCGAACTGACTATGCCAACATGTCTGGGTGGATGGGTAAATGCTAGGGGAGGTCTCGTTTCATGCACCAAGTGTCTCAGTCATTCCGGGCTGCAAGTTATCGACAAAGTGGAAAGGTGCTAGAAGTGAGATTTTACATTCCACAGCTCATGGGGCTGAACTGACTATGCCAACGCATTGGGGTGGGTGGGTGAATGCTAGGGGGTCTCTTTTTTTGTGCCAAGCATCCCAGACATTCGTAGCAGCAGGCTACTGGCAAAGTCCCTTAAGATCCCTAAGAGTAGAAAACTGTGACACGTGGCATATGAAACAAGACCTCCCCTAGCATTTATCCACCCACCCAGATGTGTTGGCACAGTTAGTTTGGCTCAACGACCTATGGAATGTAAAATTTTAGTCCTAGCACCTTTTAACTTTGTTGGTAGCTTACAGCTCAGAATGACTGGGATGCTTGGCACATAAAATAGGACTTCCCCTAGCATTTACCCACCCACCCTGATGCATTGCCATAGTTGTTTTGGCCCCACGATGAGTAGAACAAAAAATATGGCACATGGTAAGGTTGTACTGCATGAAATTGAAGCATTTTGTAAAAATGCATTTGATTTCAGCACAGTCAAACATATTTTAGTTGACCAAAACTAAGAGAGGTTATTGTGTATGGACCCCACATGCACCTGTAGGTCTAAACAAAACATTCCTAGCTGCCACAAATTCTGAAAACTACTCTGTCAAAGTTTGGCAATTTTTGCTTGTATGATCTTAAGTGACTTTGCTAGTAGCTTGCTACCTCAAATGAATGGGACACTTGGTGCACAAAATAAGACCTCCCCTAGCATTTAACTACCCACCCTAGCACATTGGCACAGTCAGTTCAGCCCCACGAGCTATAGAATGCAAAATATCACTCCTAGCACCTTTCCATTGCATGAAACTAAAGCATTTTGCAAAAATACATTTGATTTTGGCACAATCAAACGTATTGGAGTTTACCAAAACCAAGAGAGGTTATTGTGGAAGGATACCACATGCACCTGTAGGTCCAAACAAAATGTTCCCAATTGCCACAAATTCTGAGAACTGCTCGGTCATAGTTTGGTATTTTTTTGCTCTTAGGGATCTTAAGGGACTTTGCCGGTAGCCTGTTGTCTTGAACAACTGGTACACTTGGTGCACAAAATGAGACCTCCCCTTGCATTTACCCACCCACCTTGACACGTTAGTGCATTTGGTTTAGCCCCATAGGCTATGGAATTCTAAAAGTCACTCCTACCACATTTCCACTTCATGAAACTGAAGTATTTTGGAAGAATGCATTTGATTTCAGCACGATCAAACAGATTGGAGTTGACCAAAATTGAGAGAGGTTATTGTGGATGGACCCCATACACACCTATAGGTCCAAACAGAATGTTTCCAACTACCATGAATTCTTAGAACTGCTCTGTCATAGTTTGGCAATTTTTTGTTCTTAGGGATCTTAAGGGACTTTGTCAGTAGCCTGGTGCCCCGAATGACTGGTACACTTGGCATATAAAACGAGACCTCTCCTAGGATTTACCCACCCACCCTGATGCATTGATGCAGCTGATTTAGCCCCACAAGCTGTGGAATGCAAAATCTCACTCCTAACACCTTTCCACTGCATGAAACTGAAGCATTTTGCAAGAATGCATTTGATTTTGACACGATCAAATGGATTGGAGTTGGCCAAAACTAAGAAAGGTTATTGTGGATAGACCCCACACGCACCTATATATCCAAACAAAATGTTCCCATCTGCCACGAATTCTAAGAACTGCTCTATCATAGTTTGGTAGTTTTTTGTTCTTAGGGATCTTAAGGGACTTTGTTGGTAGCTTGTTGCCCCGACTAACTAGGACACTTGGCACATGAAATGAGACCTCCCCTAGCATTTACTTGCCTACCCTAACATGTTGGTGTAGTCAATTCAGCCCCACAAGCTATGGAGTGCAAAATGTCACTCCTAGCACCTTTCCAATGCATGAAACTAAAGCATTTTGGAACAATGCATTCCTTGCCACCATAGGCAAATGAAATTGATTTTTAAAAAATAGAGGTAGGAGTTTGTAGGTGGAATTGACATCCACCTATACATGCAAAGAAGATGTGCCTAGGTGTCACAGTTTGATGGAACAACTAGTCCAAATTTTGATACCTTTTTTTGTCTTAGGGCTCTTGAGAGATTGTCTCTGCATTCAATATAGCTGAGAATGACCATGAGGTTTTTCCACCAAAAAGACATCTCCCCTAGCATTTACCCACCCATCTAGATGCATTGGCCCTATCCATTTAGCCCCAGGAGATGCCAAATGTAAAAATGTAGTCATAATACCTTTCTAGTAGATGAAAATTTAATACTATAAAGGTGTTCTCACTTGATCAAATATCTTGTAGGGAATCAATTGAGGATTCCCTTACTACTTCTATCAATTATTAACACCAAATGTAAAGAAACAAATGATGATTTGTCATTAAATCTCATTATGAAATAGTAACATCATTAAAATGAATTAAAACTCATAGTAACATCATTAAAACTCATTATGAAATAGTAAGTAAATGACATATCATCGTGAAATAATCATGAAAACCTACCTTACTTTCCTTCCAAAGGCAACTTCATAAGGATTATGCGTACTTCCATCATACTAAAATCCTACATGCAAATGCAATTGCACTATTTAGCTAAAATGAGTAGCTAAAATATAGAAGGTGAAATGAGGATAGCAAAGAAAAATAACATAGCTTTCTGTCATTCCACTGATTCAATCCAATGAACCATCAGGGTCTACTCTACTCTTTATTGTGTCAAGTATTACCTCGTGGTTAGACTCACAAACCTTCCACAAGGTCCTATTCAATGGTCTACCCCCATATTTGATCAAATGAATGTTTGATGCTACAACAAGGTTAGAATAATGAAGAATCTTCCTATGTGTGTCAAAGTCCTCAAACAACCACACATCAGACTTCTTCACTGGTACCTTCTAGGCCATATTCTAGTAACAACCACTAATCCTATAGGGTACTTGATGTTTTCTCCATCTATAACAGGGGAATCTAATTTATTTTTTCCCTCAACACAATGAAAAAATCATAATCCGTTCCTTCTTCATAGTCTTCAGATGTAATAACTGCATAAACATGCCTTGCATTGATATGTGCATTCAGTTTGATGAATATAGTCAACAATACAAGAAAAACTATAAAATAAGATGGAATATTGAATTATATTAAATTTGAATGTTGATAATACCTCGTTGAACTAGATCTAAAACATCTAACACTAAGGAGAGTTATGACAAGCACATTGTGATGGACCAACCATTCCAAATGGAGACTCATAAGGTAAAACTAGACCTACCTGCATGTTAAAGGACAACCCAAATTCCTATATTGTAGGTGGTGAATTAGTTAGAGTAGCTCATGAAGACAAGTATGAAGTCATCTCAAATCAACAATCTATTGTCAATCAAGGTCATGGGAGTAATGATCACAAAGGTAATTCAGAAAATAAAACCAAGGGATTTCATGACAACAAACACAATGATGATGTTAGAAGCATAATGAATAATCAATGTGATGATTGTGATGACAAATAAGCTAAGTATGGTGTACCCTTGTAAGGACTGAAAGTGTTGAATTAGCACAATCAATGAATACAAATCAGTCAATTGGCAGTAAAGAAGACATTGAGTATGATGGCACACCTAGTCCCAATGATGAGTATGAGTTGAATAGTTTATATGTCACTATTGAGAGTGGAAATGAAGAGGGATTTTATGATTATGTTGATCTAATAAATGACTCCAAACTTGTTGATTCTGACATGATTAGACTAGAAGTAAAATTTGTAATGACAGTCTTGGCCTAGAAGTTCTTGATGACATAGATGAGTACATGTTGATTGTTGATCTCATATTCTACCATGATCAAACTCTTAAAGTTTCAGCTCTTTTGTGTAATCTTAACTATGGTACAATCTTTAAAAGTTAGGAGAATGTCCTTGGTTTGACTAGCAATGATGTGACAATTGGTCTAAGTGGTGAGACACTAATCAAGACTCCTTGCCTTCAATAGATATGTTTGAAATGTTAAGAGAAAAAATATTAACTAACAGTAGAAACTAGCTTTATGATGCAATACTTGAAGAAAATCATGGTGAACATGTAAAGAGCATCAATTATAGTTTGAATTAGCTATTCAAGATAGTCAAGGGGTGAAATCATCAAGAAAGGAGTAATTTTAAGGCTAATTATGATGATAGAGTTATTGGTGATCTTTTGACTGAGTTTAATGATAACAAAAAGACTAAAATATAGAGTTTATTGCAGCCTAACCAATTTGATTTCTTGGAGAAACCTAGAGATAGCAGTCCAAAAAATTTAGAGGGTACTTGAAAACAACAAAGAACTTATGTAGTATAGGTCCAATAAAAGAAACTCAAACTAAATTTTTAGAGGTAAATGGCCAAGAGGATGATAGTGACAACTCATTACTATATGAGAACCAAATATATTAGATTTGAAGCATCAATAGGACTATATTTTAAATGTTAATACAATTGGTTACATTAGAGAGAAGCGTGCTACCACAATAATGGGTTACACTTTATGGGACATCCTGATTTTTGCTGAAATCACATATTTTTAGAAAATATAATGATTTAAGCCTTCAAAGGTTCCATATAAAGGATTTTAATTGAATAGGGTTTGACCCCTTAGATTCAAACCCCCTTGGATAGAACATGGCTAATTTTAAACGATACCTATAATAGTCTCCTCTACACCTATCAAAATGTTGATAAAAAACCACTTTTGATTTACCTCTTGGGGGATCAAATGAATTCATTTAAAATTTATATTTTGTAAGTATATAGTCCTTGTTATAATCTTCCCAAAAAGTATAATTTTAAATTTAATTAATTTGATTATTATATTTATTTTTTATTTCTTGTGAATGTAGGTTTTTCACCGAACATCAAGTTCTTTGTTCTACACACATGGAAAATTAGTAAATTAGTGAAAAAAATCATAAAAAATATATATTCCCTAGGTATTGATGTCCTTGTTTCAACAAAAAAATAAAAATTGAATTTTGATACATTCAGAAAAAAGTTATGTTTTACAGAATACGCCTATGTCTAAATTATAATTGGTTTGACTTCAAAACTTAATTAAAAAATATACATTCAACAAAACATTATGAAACCAAATGCATGCCCTATATATCGGTGTTACCAATCTAAATTCAAAAGAATCATAATTTTATCCTTTGTAGAAAAAAAGTTATGTGCTACAGAATACACATCACTTTAAAAAAATGTTGTTTACTATTAAAAACTAGTTATCAAAGGAGATGCAAAAAAAATTACAATTTAACTCCAAATTTAAAAAATATATATATTTAGAATCTACAAATAAAATCTCACAAATCACTAGTTCACATCATCTTCAAATTCCTAACAGTTTAGTGGCTATAAGTGTCAGAAAGTGAAGATTTAGTTCAAAATGTTGATTTCAATGTTAAGTTTGGCCAAAAAGTGTAACCCATTATTGTGGGATGACCTAGAATGAAGATAATACTTTGTTCAAGGAGGTATCAATGACAAGTTCAAATTGAGAGAATACAAAAGAGTCTTCAATGCCATGATGTTGTTTCTTAAGGTCATGGTTCACTTCCACATTAACAAGAAGAAGAATTAGGGATGTGTACTTACAATTTTGACAATGTTTACAATTCTTTAGGGTTAACTAATCAAGATAAAATAAATTCATGTATTTATCATATTTAATGATTCTAATTTTGTTAGTGCACATAATGATGAATTTTTTTAACTTAGTTCCACTTTTAGTGATTGTGAGTGTTCTAAAGAACATAAAGTGAAGTAAACAAATACATAAAGAACATACCTTAGAATTCGAGATTCAAGTTGACCAATCCTCCAAAATTTGGTTTCAAAATCCTCAAAAATTTGATATTTTTGGCAAGTTCCTTCATATTCAATATTGAATTCTATATAACTCTAATAGGATTAGTGAACTTTTTATGAAAAAAACAAACATATATCATCAAATTCAATCTAAATACATGAAAATTAGCTTTGAAACTATGAATGAAAAATTGGTGGAAAGGTAAATAGAAAGATAATGTGACAAACCCAATTCTTTTTACCTTCAAACCAAGTCTTCAATATTCAACAGAATGGACTAGATGCACCCAAATCTACTATCTATGTTCTAGATGATGAATGATTGATGATGAGATGTTGATTACTCATGATTTCTACATCATAACGATAGTATGAAGATGATAAGAATGAAGCTCTAGAGTCATTTCGACAGCATGATGATACTTGAAGATGGATGCATGCAAATGGCTTGGTTGAGGCTTGATTTATAGGAGAGGAGTGATAAGGATTGATGGCTAGGATTGAATGGTCAATTGTGTGATGTGGATGGCTAAGATTAAAGGATGATTTGACTTTGGATCCCTTCGTTTAATAAAGGTAGTGGAATGACGAGTGTGCAAATAAGAATAGAGCTGACCTAATTTAAATAATAAAATTATTTAAATTAGTTTCTAGTGTGACAAGGCATTAAATGAAAGTTGTGGTATGGTTGTACTATGACAGATAATTCAAATAAAAAATTATTTAAATTATGAGAGGGACAAGTGTTGGAATGAGGTGAAAGGTGAGATCTAATTTAAATGTTTTATTTAAATTAGTTGGAAAATGGGAGAGGGCTAATTTAAATAAATATTTTATTTATTTAAATTAGAGGAAAGGTGGGAAATTAATTAAATAAATAGGATTTATTTAATTAATTAGCTAGTGGGATAAATTGGATTAAATATAGGATTAGGATGGGATTAGTTAAATAAATAAGATTTATTTAACTAATTAGGTGATGAAGGGATTATGTAAGGGACCTAGGACAAAATGCCATAAGATCTCTTAAGAAATGTATCGACAAGGTGATGTTGTAAGACATGGACAATTTTAGGTGTCTATAGAAACAATATAAAACATGAAACTTTCAGTTTAAATAATCAAATTTTGTCCAAAAACATGCAAAAGTAATTCTTCTACATTGAAAAAACAAAAAAAGGTGGTGGATTGATCAAAAAATGATTCTTAAAATGTCAAATACCATGAAAAAGAATTTTCTTGCTCAATAGTGTGCATGAAAAGAAGGGATTAATAGACATGTGGGCTCTGAATCACAGATCCCACATGCTTTTTTCCTATTTTTTTGCTTCCCAAAATGAGTTCGTGTTATAACTTGAGCGCATTTTGAAAAACATGGAAACTTTATGTGCTTTCATGCATGGAAACTTATAACTATTCTAAGTGTTTTTAGTGTTTTAAGTGTTTAAAGAGGGGATGGAGAGATATCAAGATAGAGAGACTGCTTTTGACATGCAACCCTAAACCCTAAACCCAAGCAACCCTAAACCTCTCTCTCTCTCCCTATCTCCACCTAATCTCCATATCTCTATCATCCCTCTACATCTCAATCTCTCTCCCCATGTCTTTGGCCATATCCCTCACTCTCCATCTCCCTATCTCTCCCCTTAGTCTCCTCTAGATCTCCCTATTGGTCCTCTCTCTCTTTAAACCCTAAACCCTAAGCCTCTAAACCTTAACCATTAACCCCTAAACCATAAACACTAAACCCTCAATAATGCCCCTAAACCCTAAACCTGAGAAACCCTAAACCCCAAAACTATAAACCCCAAACCCCTAAACCCTAAACCCAAGTAATCCTAAAGCTCTATCTCACTATCTCTCCCCTATCTCTCTATCTTTATAATCCCGCTACCTCTTAATCTCTCTCCCTATGTCTCTGGCCATGTCCATCACTCTCTATCTCCTTATCTCTCCCCTCAGTCTCCTCTATATCTCCCTATTGGTCCTCTCTCTCTCTAAACCCTAAAACCTTAACCTCTAAACCTTAACTCTAACCCCTAAAACATAAACCTTAAACCCTAAATAATCCCCCTAAACCACTAAACCCTAAACCCAAGTAACCCTAAACCTATATCTCCCTATCTCTATCATCCCTCTACTTCTCAATCTCTCTTCCTATGTCTCTAGCCATGTCCCTCACTCTCTATCTCCCTATCTCTCCCCTCGGTCTCCTCTATATCTCCCTATAGGTCCTCTCTCTCTTTAATCCCTAAACCCTATACCTCTAGACCTTAACCCCTAACCCCTAAACCATAAACCCTAAATAATGCCCCTAAACCTTAACCAATAACCCCTCAAGCCTAAACCCGAGAAGCCCTAAACCCCTAAACACTAAACCCCAAACCCCTAAACCTTAAACCCTAAACCTAAGAAACCCTAAACCTCTATCTCCATATCTCTCCCCTATCTCCCTGTCTCTATCATCCCTCTACCTCTCAATCTCTCTCCCTATCTCTCTGGCCATGTCCCTCACTCTCTATCTCCCTATCTCTCCCCTCGGTCTCCTTTATATCTCCCTATCGGTCCTCTCCCTCTCTAAACCATAAACCCTAAAATCATAAATATTAACCCCTAAACCATAAAAACTAAACCCTAAATAGTACCCCTAAACTCTAACCCCTGACCCCTAAACCCTAAACCTGTGCAACCCTAAACCCCAAACCCATAAACCCAAGCAACTCTAATACTCTATGTTCCTATCTCTCCCCTATGTCCCTATCTCTGTTGTCCCTCTACCTCTCAATCTTGCTCCCTATGTCTCTAGCCATGTCCCTCACTCTCTATCTCCTTATATTTTCCCTCAGTCTCCTCTATATCTCCCTATTGGTCCTCTCTCTCTAAACCCTAAACCCTAAACCTCTAAACATTAACCCCTTTACCATAAACCGTAAATAATGTCCTTAACCCCTAAACCCGAAACCTGAGTAACCCTAGACCTCTAAACCCTAAACCTCAAACCACTAAACCCCAAACCCCTAAACCCTAAACCCTAAACCGAAGAAACCCTAAACCTCTATCCCCCTATGTCTCCCATATCTCCCTATCTCTATCATCCATCTACCTCCCTCTTTCTCTCCTTATGTCACTGGCCATGTCCCTCACTCTCTATATCCCTATCTCTCCCCTTGGTCTCCTCTATATCTCCCTATTGGTCCTCTCTCTCTAAACCCTAAATCCTAAACCTCTAAGCCTTAACCCTAACCCCTAACCTCTAACCCCTAAACCTGAGCAACCCTAAACCCCTATCTCCTTATCTCTCCCTTATCTCCCTATCTCTATCATCCCTCTACCTCTTAATCTCTCTCCCTAGTTCCCCTAACCCCTAAACCCTAAACCAGAGCTCAACCCTAAACCCTTAAACCCTAAACCTCAATCTCCCTATCTCTTCCCTATCTCCCTATCTCTATCTTCCCTCTACCTCTCAATCTCTCTCCCTATGTCTCTGGACATGTCCGTCACTCTCTATCTCCTCTATATCTCTCCCAATCTCTATCAGTCCCCTCTATCTATCTCTCTTTAAACCCTAAACCCTAAAACAGGCTAACCCCTAAACCCTAAACCTGAGCAATACTAAACCCCTAAACCCTAACCCCTAACCCTAGACCCAAGAAACCCTAAACCCCTAAACCCTAAATAATTCACCTAAACCCTAACTCCTAACCCCTAAACCCTAAACCCTAAACTTGAGAAACCATAAAATCGTAAACCCTAAATAATGCCCCTAAATGCTAACCCCTAAGTTACCCTAAATTCCCCTAAACCCTAACCCCTCAAACTTAAACTTGAGCAACTCTAAACTCACAAACCCTAAATAACACCCCTAAACCCTAAACACCTCTCTCTCTCTCTCTCTCCCCCAAACCCCTAAACCTGAGCAACCCTAAACCTCTATCTAGATCTCTCCCTTATCTCCCTATCTCCATTATCCTTCTACCTCTAAATATCTCTCCCTATCTCTCTAGACATCTCACACACACACACACACTCTCTCTCTCTCTCTCTCTCTCTCTCTCTCTCTCTCTCTCTCTCTCTCTCTCTCTCTCTCTCTCTCTCTCCCTATCTCTTGCCTCTCTCTCCCCTATCATTCCTCTATCTCCCTATCTCTCCCCTCTATCTCTCCCTCTCCCTTATTGATGAAGGAAATGAAAAAAAGAAAACTAGGACTCTCTCCTCTCTCTCCCCTCCATCTCCAACCTCGCTCCCTCTTCCTCCCTCTCCCTCTCCCTTATTGACAAAGAACATGGAAATAAGAAAACTAGGACATGCAAAGAGGGATGAGGATATAAATTGGGAGGATGAAATGTAAACAAGATAAAATGAAAGTTCATTGGATGGGAAGAATGATGAGAGGAGAGGTGGAAAATAGTAAAATAGGGAAAAATTGGTGGGATCTAAAGGGAAATTGGAAAGGAAAAGGAAAACTAGGAAAGCTAGGAAATGGGATCTAAAGTGACATGTTTTATCAAAACATAACACAAGCATGTTATAACATGCTCGCGTTATGCTTTGCCTTGGTAATTTCCAAGCCTTTGGCTTGGATTTTCCTTGGACTTCCAACCCAAATGCTTGGACTGTGTTTAGGTCATCTAAGGACATGTTTTTCTAGATTCTAATAAAATTTACATAATCTAGAGTGTGCTCCGCATCAGGATTACACTTTTTTCAATGAAAAGTCAAAAAATACCACCATAATCTTAATCTCTTTGTTAGCTATCTAACCATATAATTTTTTTCATGTTTTGAGTATGTTAAGGATTTCATCTTTTTATTTCTTTTGTTAGTGTATCCATTTTTTGTCAAAAACCAACATCTGGTATTTTTGACTTTTTTTTAACCGTTCATCAAAATTTTAAATAAATTACATTTTTAGAAACTAGACTCCATTCTACACATATTAAAAAAATTGATTTTCAATTAGTTTTCAAAAATTTTAGGGGGGAACACGCTCAATTTTCAATTTTTTAGGATGTGTCCGCTTTGAAAATTAGTAAAAAATCAAATTTTCATGAAAATATTATCAAAAAAACAGGGATAAACTACATGGTGTCAACTAATTTCTCACTCAAGTGATTTTTGAAATACTAAAAAAAGGTTAATATTTTAGGAGGAACACACCAAACGCTATGTTATGTTTTTTTGAGAAAAACAAGACCAATTTGTGTGTTCCCCCTTTTTGAACCCCTTAATCTCAACCATTTTTGGAAAAAAAATTAGTAGATTAGAAACTAGATTCGGAGCACTACGACTCTTGTTTTTGTTGTATCTTCAAATTTTGAGTGTAACTATCTTCAATTTCTCATCCAATGTCAGTCTTTCTAGATTTTAGAAAAAAAGTGGCATCTTAAGACCCCCCTTTGATCCCTCATCTTTGTGCACTTACCCTATATCTATTTTAATAATTATAGAATAATATGAAAATGTGATGAACCTTTTTTTTTAATTTAAAGCAGATGGGAGGTCCTTGCACTTTTGTGTCGAACCAACCAAGTCATCCAGAACCAGTGGCACCATCATCTATGTAGGAGGCTGTTTCACATTCCATGGTTTGTAGCTTAAAATTGTACATTTTTAGTTTAAATTTAAATTTCTAGTATAATTTCATGATTTTAAATTCTTCTTTCAAGTTGAATTTATATATACATGTACACATATATATATATGCAAGATGAGATTAGTAAATGTGCAAGCTCAATTAATCCTACCAGTGATGAGCCTGCGTAGATGCACAAGTCATCTGTCATATTTTAGGTACTATAGTTAAATCCTATGTCATTTCAAAGTATTTTCTATCATTCAACCTTGCATTTTGTATCTATACTCTAGCCTAATTCATGTTTTATTGAAATATAGGAATTGGTGACATAGACATTTACTCTGCTAGAATCGGTACCATCTGTTGCACACAAGCATGACAAGAGAGATGATGAGCTCATTATGGTATGCCTAGACATTTTCAAGTTTAGATTTAAAAATTTAATTTTATGGTTTGGTTTTAAATAATTTGGATGCAGTTTTGCATTAAAATTGATTTGAAGCTTCTTTTTTCATGTACACAGCATAAGCCACCCTCTAAATCACGTGGGACCAAAAGGTGGCTTGCAATGGATGATGATCAAATGTCTTAGGGCACACATGTGTATTAGATTGTTTATTTCATGTGGATTTTATGACTATTTCAGTATTGACTGGACATATACTGTGAATATTTCACTATTTTACATGGACTGTTATTATGTCAGTATTTATATCTCATATACTATTTCATCTAGACTATTTTACTATTTATTGAATGTCCACTATGTGCATCTATATTCAAACTTTATTTCATATCTCATATTTAACACTTCAAATTATCATGTGTTTAATTGTAAAATTGTAAACTACTAATTCTAATTAGATAAGAGGAAAATTTCACATGGATGGGCATTTGTGTTTGAGAGATTTATGTTTGGTCCAAAATATAATAAATTCATTTATTTCAAATATTAATTTGAAAAATAATTCACATCTAGGAGTCATGTCTAGACAAATTAGTCCAACAAGTTATAAATTGCAATGAAGTTATCTGCAGTTGAAAAGAGGTCGAATAAGTCAATATTGTTAGAAATTTAGATCATTTGTGGATCACTAATTATTTTATCTTTAACTAATCTTTTCATTTAAATAATTGAGTTAAATCTTTAGGGAAATTTTATTGATTAGATATGTCAAGCCTAACCATGTTTAATTAATTGATTTAATTTATTAAACATTTATTACATATAGACTAGGTTGGATATTTATACAGACTAGATATCATACAAGTGCATGTAATTAATAATAAATTTTTGGTATATCTCTATGATTTAACTAGGTTTAATCTTTGCTTGCTTTAACTAGGTTTAATCATTTTGGATTTACATGAGTCAAATGTTGGAACTTGTTAAATAATTGAGTTAAATCTTTAGGAAAATTTTATTGATTAGATTTGTCAAGAGTAACCATGTTTAATCAATTTATTTAATCTATTAAACATTTCATAGATCAATACCTACCCTTTAAATTTACAAAAGAAATTTAGAAAATTAGAGAAATTTAGGTCTACCCTAAATATCAAAAGAAAAATAGAGAAATACCTAACCTAAATATCAAAAGAAAAATAGATAAATACCTACTCTAAATTGCTATATATATTTGATAAAGAATACTTGGTTCGATCTACTAGAACTTTTGAGATTTGCTTTTAATTTTAAAAAAATTTGAAAATTATAATTTCTAAAAAATATAGTAAAATTAACATTTTGTATGGAATTTCATCAAAGCACCAAATAATAACAACTTAATCAATGTATTAATTGGTTTTTCATTACTTCTCTATACAATAAAAAGAGCTTCCCTTAGCTTCAAGAAATATAAATATTCTGTATTGACAAGGCCAACCATGTGAAGGTGGAAGTTCATGCGGCCTCACCTAAGACCTAAGACAGGTATTCTAGTAGATGTAGGACACTTAAGACACCTATTGTATAGTATGTATCTAGATTTTATAGATGTAGTAGACCTAAGACACCTAGTCTTTATACCTTATCGTAGTCTAGACCTAAGTCACCTAGACACCTATTATAGTTCTACCTAAGACACCTTTAGACACCTATTATGGTAGACCTAGTTGACATATAGTATCTACCTAAGACACCTAGATTAAATTGTACCTTATTCTAGTCTCTAGACCTAGTTGATATATAGTATCTACCTAAGACACCTAGATTAGATTATACCTTTTTTCTAGTCTCTAGACCTAGTTGACATATAGTATACCTAAGACACAGGTAGAGACACCTATTATAGTTAGAACCCAAGACACCTAGAGATGCCTAGATTTTAAACATTATTCTCTAAGTCTAGATCTAAGATGTATATGTACTTGACACCTATTATATACTTGAGCATGCACTATTGAGAATGAGGATGACATCTTTTATACTTACTGAAGGTTGACAAAGATCAATTGGTTCTTATTCAATATATTCCTACGTATTTTTAAAATTGTTATGTCGTAAAATGTTCACCTAGGAATTTTACCTCCTAAGTTTAGCTCCTAGGTCCCCTTAGTTTAATCATGCATGTGTAAACCTTGTCTCAGAGAAAAAAACCCTGAAACCCATGACAAATGGGGCTTAGGGGCCACTGTAATGATTAATCTAGACCAAAAATAGGCCCCTGGACTTGGGCACCCACACCGTAGTCCAAACCTATTTTGTTAGGACCCAAATTTAAGTTGTGGATAAAGTGACCAATAAAAGGTTTCTCTTTGTCAACATTTTCAATTTGAATTATGAATGTTAGCGAGAATGCATATATAAACATGTTTAGGACTTCATTTTGAACCTAGATGGATAATACAAACTTATGATTATCAAGCAAAGAGAATTCAAGGCATTCATTGTGTTGCAGAGTAGAATTGTGTTGTGTTTGTATGTGTTTGTTGCAGATTTGGCTCCATCAACTCATTTCCTCATCGCTTGAAGGCACTTCATCTTCATGAGGGTTTACACCCACTAAGGTGATATCTAATTTATGTTTCAATCAATCTATTTTATCATTTTACTTTGCCTCTATCCACCAAGGACACACACTCTATCTAACAACGGTGCTGGAAGGATTGAATGCCATTCTGGGGCTTGACCGAGGCAAGCTCCTAAACAACACAACCCCCAACCCCTCTCTTGTGATTGTAGGTTACAGGTGTGGAATATTGTGGAGAGGGGTTGTAGGAGATCAGAGAAGAGGATAAAGATTTGGGATATGAAGAAAACAATGAAGAATATTCCTTTCTAGACAAGGGCACCCACCCCTATGTCCTCCATATTTCCGTTGTTGGAAACTTTGAAGCAGGTTGCAGATTTCATCACCTTACAGTTCCAGATCCACAAAAAAAGTTGCCTATTAGACTAGGGCACCCTCCCCAGTGTCCCCAAAGTTTCTACTTTCCAGAATCTGAATCTTGGTATGTTTCTAATCTACATTTAGTGCCTTCTTGTGTGATCATTTTTTGTGTTTTGTTAATTTGTTTATGATTTCAAATAATTATGGTTTAAGGCTTAATTAGACTAGGGTTTAACAAATTATCAACATATTCCAACTTTCCTTATCATTGCAAAGTGACACCAAACCGGTAGCTAAGTCCTCTTGCAACAGAAGTGACTGAACTCGGTTTATGTCCTTCAATGTTATATGAAAAAGGTGGGTTTAAGTAAATCTATCTAAAACATTATCAACCTCATCATCATTCCCACTTTTCCTGACATAACATTTTGGTGAACCTATGTTTTTACTAAATTTGCACCTTTCTAAGTGTTGTGATCAGATTTTCATCCATACATTTTATTTTCATCTTCATACATTTGAAAATTTGCATAAAATTGAAAATTTTGAAAAAAATAGGCATTTTTGGCTTGTATTAAGGCATAGTTTGCACTATTTTCCTTGCATATCATTGAAAACATTTAATTTTCTAATATTTACATTAAATCTGAGATAAATTGCAGCATTTCATCTTTTCATCATAATTTACCTTGCATTTGCATCTCTCATTTGCTAGGGTTTTGCTTGAAATTTTGCATTTTTCAAATAACCTAGTGTTTAAGGTGAAAATGAGGGGGATTTGTTTAGGGTTAATTTTGCTAGTTTGTATGAATCCTCCTTTCACCTCAAAACATTCAAGGACTTCAGCCGAGTAGGAAATCTACTATCAAGCCTTCAATCACTTGGGATGTCAGGGAAAATTGGAATTGTGTGATTTAGTTGTTTGATTATGCCCAATTATGTTCAAAACACTAATTATCTAAATTCAAAAGCAAACAGACAAATTACAGAAAATGCTTGTACATAGAGATTTCAAATGATAATCAAATGCGTACCAAATTTCAAAGTTCAGAAAAAGGAAAAGTTAGGGAATAATGAGTAGGCATCCTAGTCCAGTGCCATGCTTTTTGTCAAGATTTGGGAATCTTGTCTGCAACCCATTCCTGTTGTTCTAGAGATTCTTCAATTGTGAGATCTAGAGGACTAATGAGTGGGCGCCTGAGTCTAGGTTCATGTTTTCTTCTTTGATCTGCAATTCCGACAGTCTACACTACTTTCCTGCAACTCCACTTTTTTTGCTCCTACAACCTGTAACCTACAATCATAGAAAAATGGGATGGGGGTTGTGGTGTTTAGAGGCATGCCTTAGTCAAGCCCTCGAGAGACATTCAAGTCTTCTGAACACCATTGTCAGATAAAGAGTGCATATCCTAGTGGGATAGAGGTAAAATCCAAATGATAAATGATTGACAACACAAATGATATCACCTTGTAGTGAAGATCTCATGGAAGGAAGAAGCTCTTCATGCCATGAGGAGATGGATGCCAAATCTGTAAACACAAACACAATAACAACACATTCTACTCTGCAACACTATGAATGCCTTGAATCACTTTCACAAAAGCTCTTGATTCAAAATTGCCATCTCATGTTCATCTAGTTTACAAATGAATCCCTAATCATGCTTATATATGCAACTACAAACATTCCCACTAAGAATTTCATAATTGAAACTTACCGTGTTGTCATAGGACCCAAATTAAAGTCATAAACCGACACTTTGAAATTAGGCCTAACCTAAAATAGGGTAGGACTAGGGCGTGGTCGCCTAAGTCCTCCCCCCTGTTTTAGGTAGGGATCATGTTAAGTGCAACCCCTAGGTCCCATTTGTCATGAAACTTCAGGGTTTTCTCATCGAGAGTCATCAAAATCATGCAAGATGCTCTAAATGTATTCTAAAGGACCCAGGAGCTAAACCTTAAGAGAGAAAATCCCCCAAGTGGACATTTTATGACGTAACATTTAGCCCCCACTTTAATGTATATATAAATACAAGGCCAATACATGCATTAAAGTATGGTCAACAAGCACAACAAACACGCCAAGCACGGAGAAGACACACCAATCACAATGAAGATAGTAACAGGCATGAAAAACATGAAGAAGATAGTTACAGTCATGCAAAACATGGAGAAGACAACATTGAAGACATGCAAAACACAGTGAATATAGTGAATTTAATGAAGACAATAATGATTTTATTCTTTTTTTCTTTTTCATTTTCATATATGAAATGCATATGCAAGTACAGGGAAGTAAACACACCACCCATAATGTAGGAGGGACTCATCGCCACCAGTCTTTAAGACTAAATATGGGACAACACACACACCAAACAAATCAAGCACGCCATACAAATCAAACATGTCATACAAATCCCAAAGCATAGGAGGGACTCATCGCCACTGGACTTTAAGACTATGCTTGGGAATAAACACACAATACACACACTTGGAAGACACAGAGAAAACACGATAGACAAGTGCTTTAGTGTTCCTATTTCTAGGTTCATCACCATCTTAGGCACATTACATGTGCACACTGACAACTGGGCTTCGCCACAACAATCACCGAAGACACGCTTAAGAGTTGAGTTAGTCACAGAACCGCTCCCCACCTCGTGATGAGGGCTTAAATGATTGCAAGTTAATTTCAAACAAACCTCAAAGTACAAGAGGGACTCATCACCACCAGTCTTTAAGACTACACTTGAGAACAAGCACAGTGCTAACATCTACAACATACAGCTTACCTTATATATTCCCTCACCTTAACGTGGTTGATATCAGGTATCAATATCAAGCACATTAAGGTAGGAAGAAAACACACAAGGGAACATGAGCTCTCACAAAGCCCATGCCCCCTAGAGGTGACAACGTACTTTACGATCACCAAATATTCCCACAAACACATCCCTACAAGAAAAGTGTTAGTGTCCATATAATCATGATAAATAACAACATCAATGCATATGATCAATCACATAAAGAACTGAGGAATGCAAGATTCAAGATAGACAAAGCATTTAGTGTACGAAACAACCGTATTGTTATGTTTTGTAAGTGCGATAAGACACCATCAAGGTCACATGACAAAGTGCATAGAGTGATTCTATTATCCAAGCATTGGATAATATATAACAACCCCATTGTCATATAGGAACTAAGTCCAATTTTTTATTTCTCTTTAAAGGGACACTAGGTCCGCATCAGTATAAATGTTTTTCATCATCCGCTCGCTAGATAGAATCACTAGAGGAAGGGAAACAATAAATCAGAGAGGAGAAACAAGTGCCTTAGGGACAGTCATGTAGGAGGGTGCCCCCAAGTCACCAACCGCAATGCTATGTCCATAAGACATAACACACAACAGTGAAATTAGAGGAGAAGCAATATAGAAGAATGATGATACAAATAGAAGAAGGGTCACAACAAAGGCAGTCTCCTGGTATCCTGGACCTTACAAGCATGTCAAGGGTCATCCCAGGAGGCCTAAATAACACATAACACATCACAGGGGAATCACATCACGAGAGATAAAGGGTTAGAAATACTTACATGTATGGGCAACCGTGCTAGCAGTCATCATAGGGCTTGATCTTTATCTTAATGGTTAAGGCTTTATCTCTTCTTCTGTCTTCCATATATTCATTAGTTTATGAGGGTAACCTTGTAGGAAAGGTATCCACTAATGATGGTAGAGAGGGGATGTTGCCATTTTTTGTGTCAGTGATAGGAGCTCTTGTAATTCCATTTGAATGAGGTCGTTGAGGAACCTGAAAAGTGCCCATTTCAATCCATATATAGGGTGTTCGAATACCTTGGGTTTGAGGGATAGTTTGTTCTTCAATGTTGCATGAAATTTCATTATTTTCCAAGGTATGTGAAGGTTCAGGTAAAGATGCATAATCCATTTCTTTGTTTAAGATGTAATTGAGAAGTTCCTGGACATCAAGTGGTAAATTTTTAGTTTCAGAAGGTTGAAGCAAATGGTCACAAAGAGAGTTTGCACCATGCAAAGAATCATCTTGGCTA
Organism: Cunninghamia lanceolata; assembly: GCA_027924645.1. Lineage (NCBI taxonomy): Eukaryota > Viridiplantae > Streptophyta > Pinopsida > Cupressales > Cupressaceae > Cunninghamia > Cunninghamia lanceolata. The sequence goes on from BSBN01001666.1 coordinate 522,594, forward strand.
GGGAGAGTGAGAAGGGATGATAGATTAGTGTGAATAAATGTATCAATGGTGTCTTCTTCTTGTTCCAAAATATCCTCACTAAGTGGGGTTATGTTGGGACAAGTCTTTTTGTTTAATGAATCTTCTATTGCTATATCATTCTCATAGGCTTCAGAAAGGATGTCCATTATGTCATCATGAAACAAAGGGAGAGTGGGAATAATGTTTTCACTACTACTTTCCCCATGATTTTTTTCAGCAATGAACTTGGTAAGATACTCCAAGATTGAAGGGAAAACATCCACCGTAGCAAGAAAGCTTTCAAAATAGGCTATTGTTTGAGGGATATCACAGGTGGTGCTCACATTCATGTCATAACCATAGATGTATGCTATTTGATGCAATAATTGAGGATGTTTATCAATTATTTTGCAAAAATTATCATAATTCATAATGTACTCAAATAATTCTTCCAAAGATGAGCCATTAGGAGAATCCATGAATGCTAAACTATGTACGAAAAATGACCTAAAATGCTTGATTTTTTCAACTTTTTTCAATGCAAATAAGTGAAAGAAAAGGTGTTGTAAGGAAATTGATGAAGTGTAGAAAATAATATGTCCAATAAATGAATTATATACTTCACAACAAACTTTTGATGCAAATCTAGAATGATAAGTCAAAACCTAGTGAAAATGCACTAAAATATACAAATTTTCACAAATTTTCAATGCCAAGACCCAACAAAAGGGGTGTTGTAAGGATTTTTAGGAGGTTTATAAGATTATAGCAGTAACATAAGTCACATAAAACCATAAAATCCATCACAACATGCTTGGAGTGCAAATCTAGGTCAAACCCTAGGGCAAATATAGTCAAAATATGCAATTTTTCACCAAATTTCAATGCAAAAGAGTATGACAAAGGGTGTTGTGAGGAAAATTATAATGGAAAGAAAATTATAACAGTAATAAAAGTTACCTAATTCCAAAAAATACATCACAACACACTTATAGTGCAACTCAAGGTCAAACCCTAAGGAAAATATAGCTAAAATATGCAATTTTTCACCTAATTTCCACTGTAAGAGCCCAATAAAAAGGTGTTGTAAATAATTTTAGGAGGCGAAGTAGATAATAACCCTAATAACATTCAATTAGTGCAGAAAAATCCTTTACAACATGCCTAGGATGCAAATCTAGAGAGACGATAAGGCCAAATCTAGTGAAAAATCAAGGTTTTTAAACCCTAGGCATGAAATTTTGCAAGAAAACCACTATGATGCAATACTAAATTTAGAAATAAATCCTAATGAGTGTTTTAAAAGGGTAGTAAAATCTGAAACAAGATTTTGACTACAAACCCTAGCTAATGCAAAACTAGGTTATATGGAAAAATGCACAATTTCAAGAAATTTTTATCAATTTAAGCATGAAAATGCAATCTAAATGAATGATGAATGGAAAATTTCTGTATTTAAAATCAGATCTGATGCTAATGACAGAAATTTATTGAAATTAAATGCCACTAATTCAAATTATATGAAAATGCATGCTAAAAATGCCATTTTTTTTCAAAAATTTCAATTTTTTTGTAATTTTTCAAGTGCAATAAGATGAAAAATGATATGAATGAATGAAATGAACCCAAATATGGATACAAAACTTAGAAAAGTGAAAAAATAATTAAAAACATGGGTTCACCAAAATGTTTAAGGTGAAAATGAAGGGGATTTGTTTAGGGTTAATTTTGCTAGTTTGTATGAATCCTCCTTTCACCTCAAAACATTCAAGGACTTCAGCTGAGTAGGAAATCTACTATCAGGCCTTCGGTCACTTGTGATGTCAAGGAAAATTGGAATTGTGTGATTTAGTTGTTTGATTATGCCCAATTATGTTCAAAACCCTAATTATCTAAATTCGGAAGCAAATGAACAAATTACAGAAAATGCTCGCACACAGAGATATCAAATGACAATCAAATGCATACCAAATTTCAAAGTTCATAAAAGAAAAATGTTGGGGACTAATGAGAAGGTGTCCTAGTCCAGTACCATGCTTTTTTTAAGATCTAGGAATCTTGTCTGCGACTTGTTCTTGTTGTTCTAGAGATTCATCAGTTGCGGGATCTAGAGGACTAATGAGCGGGCACCTGAGTCTAGGTCCCTATTTTCTTCTTTGATCTGCAATTCTGACAGTCTACACTACTTTCTTGCAACTCCACTTTTTCTATTCCTGCAACCTATAACTTGCAATCATAGAAAATAGGTTGGGGGTTGTGGTGTTTAGAGGCATGCCTCGGTCAAGCCTGGAGAGACATTCAAGTCTTCTGAATATCGTTGTCAGATAAAGAGTGCATATCCCAGTGGGATAGAGGTGAAATCCAAATAATAAATGATTGAAAACACAAATGATATCACCTTGTAGTGAAGATCTCATGGAAGGAAGAAGCTCTTCATGCCATGAAGAGATGGATGCCAAATCTGCAAACACAAACACAATAACAACACAAATTCTACTCTGTAACACTATGAATGCCTTGAATCACTTTCACAAAAGATCTTGAATGAAAATTGCCAGCTCATGATCATCTAGTTTACAAATGAATCCCTAATCATGCTTATATACGCAACTACAAATATTCCTGCGAATAATTTCATAATTGAAACTTACTGTGTCGGCATAGGACCCAAATAATGGTCATAAACTAACACTTTGAAATTAGGCTTGACCTAAAATAGGGCAGGACTAGGGTGTGGGTGCCCAAGTCCTCCCCCCTATTTTAGGCATGGATTATGTTAAGTGCACCCCCTTGTCATTAAACTTTAGGTTTTTCTCATCAGGAGTCATCAAAACCATGCAAGATGCTCTAAATGCTTTCTGAAGGACCTGAGAGCTAAACCTTAAGAGGGAAAAGTCCCCAAGGGGACATTTTTTGATGTAACACCTAGTAATTTTAAAAGCTAGGGTTTGTAATGAAAATCTTGTTTCAAAAATTATTACTCATTTCAACACTCTTTCAAATATGATTTTGGACTGTAGTGTTTCATCATTGTGTTATTGCATTTACACATTGTGTATTTCAACAAAAACAAGCATATTCATTCATCTTGCCTTAATTTTGACTTTGCATTGAGCATTGTAGCATGTTGGCATCATTTTTAGATCTGATCTGAGTTATTTTACACATTAAAATAGATTACATTTCATTCATACATCATTGGGCATAATTTTATATAACATTTTTTGTGCATTTACATTGAAAAAAGTGAAAAAAATGAGTATTTTAGGTGCATAAGCAAGCATAGTTTTTCTTTGTTTCATTGCATTTGTCATAAATATCATTCATTTCAGATCTTGCATTCATTTTCAAACATACATCCATTGTTCATTTAAAAATTTTGCTTCATTTCATAGCATTGTGTGAAAATTGGCATATTCTTAATTACAGTGTGTATTTCAACATTAAGTGTTTATACACCTTATTCACACTTTCTTGATCAAAAGCTTTAAAAACACTTACTTTGCCTTGTTGTGTAGTAATTTTTCCTCTATCAATTGTGTTTGTTGTGGACTCCGTGTGTCTTTTAGTACCCATTTCCCTCAAACAAATATGTTAGTGCGAAATAGTCTCACATCTATGGCTTCTCATCATAAAAACAATGCTATGGTTTTTCCCTGACTTGATAAGAAAAGGAGGACCCCTAAACCTGAAATAACATTTTCATCATGAGATAGAACAATGGGAGACATTGAAGGTCCTCTTTACATCACTGTTAACATAATGGGAACTCCGGTAAGAGGAGCCCTTGTTGATCCAAATTGCATGACTAACATTACTACGGAAGAGTTCCTTTATTCACATAAATTGATACAAGAAACTTATGAGCCTACATACATGATGATAAAAACACATAATGGATCTTTCCTCCCGACTATAAGGAAGATTACTTTAATGATCTAGGTGCTTGACAAAGATTTAGAACAATCATTCGATATCATCCCTACATCTGACCTCTTCCGTATAAAACTAGGCCATCCATGGCTCAAGGCTATGAAAGCTATCCCTTAAACACTTCACCAATGCTTAAAATTTCCTCACCATGGGTCTATATGAACTATTCCCCATAGTCGATGGTAACCTATGGTTATACGGAAAAACATCATCCTTGATTACTTTTGGCTCGAACCTACTGAAGAACATGAACCATGAACATATCAAACTTTCTTAGGATATTGACGTTACAAAGCACAAGTACTATCAAAATTGGTTAGACCCCATATTCAACAAACAACAAATAGAGAACAACCTACATTACAAGAACCCCCTAGTCTAAAAGGTAAGGGAGTCTATGCTGAGGTGCCTCCTCCATCATCCTTACAAGGATTGGGAGATACTCATAGAAAACAAAGCAAGGAAACTTTAAGAGATAATCACATGAATGCTTCTTCTTTCAAGATGCCAAAAACTATGGAAAATTATGAGAACACTCTTGACAATATCATGAAGGAATAGACTAGCGAGAGAAAGTCTAAGGAAGAAAAGGCAAGCCTTGGCTCAAAACACACCAACACAATAAGAGAACATTTCACCAACTAACATCGAATCAAACAAAGAAGAACTTAAGGCCAAAGAGTTACATGATGATAACTTTAGTTAGGTGATTGTACCTTATGTTCCCCTTTCGTCGTGCATTCAAGATTTGGAGGAAGATGACTTGCTCGATGACAACCGCTAGTTCGGTTGTGTACACAGGTAAGCATTTCTAACCTTGTTGGTCACCTTTGTTGCAGAATACATATGCTTGCTTATGTGACCTCCTCTTATGTGTTGTGTTCCCTCGTGATGTGTTATGTGTTGTTTAGGCCTCCTTGGATGACCCTTGATACTCTTGTAAGGTCAAGAATACCGGGAGACCACCTCTCTTGTGACCATTCTTCTATTTGTTTTATCATTCTTCTATCTTGCCTCTCCTATATTTTATTGTTGTGTGTCATGCCTTAGGGGCATAACATTCTGGAGGGTGTTTTAAGGGCATCCTCCTATGTGGTGTTCCTAAGGCACTTGTCCTCCTCTCTCAATTTTATTGTTTACCTTCTTTAGTGATTCTACCTAGTTGGCAGATGACGAAAACAAATGAAGACTGATACAGATCATGTATCCCTTCAGCAAGTAAGCAAAAATGGACCTAGTCCATATATGAAGATGGGGTTGATCTATACATATATCTGATGCTTGACTAGTAGAATCACTCTGTATGATGTATTGTCTTATGGCATTTTTTGTGACCAAAATTTTACAATCCACTCAATCTGCTCTTGTACACTTTGAATGGTATCTCACCTTGTTGCTACACTAAGTTCTGAGGTAATTGCAGTATAGCCCAACGTTTATACTCAGCTCCGAACCTGTGAGTATAGCCTTGGTTCTTGATGTGATTGTTTTCATTCATAGATTTATGATGTGATATGGTTTTTATCTTAGAGTAAGATGTTTTAACCTTATCTCTTGTTGTTTATCTTAGCATATTATATCAATGTGTTTGTGGGAACTTTTAGTGATCGTGAGCACATCTCACCTTAGGGGCATGGGATTTGTGAGAGCTCTTGTTCCCTTGCATGTTTTCTCTCTACCTTAATGTGATTGATATCGGTAAGTGACATCAACCATCTTAAGGTGGGGGCATGTATAATGGTATCTGTCTGATTATTATGGCACTAACGAAGCATGTTGGTAAGCCCTCTCCATGAGACAAGATGTTGTATCTCTAATGCGAGTGCACATCCTTATCTAAATTGTAATAAAAAAGCCCTCTCCATGAGGTGGGATAACATATATCTTGATCTAGTGCATATCCTTTTATACAAAAGCCTTTCTGTGGAAGGCGGGATGGTGTAACTCTTGAGCTAGTGTACATCCTTTTATACAAAGTCCTCATTGGGAGGCGAGGTTGGATCTTGATCTATCCTCCCTTAAGCATGTCTTTGGCAATTGTTGTGGCATAAGCCCAACCATTAGGTGTGTCTGCAGTGTGTTTTAGATGGTGGGACTTAGCAATAAGCTCCTTCCATCACCCATGTTTTCCATGTTTAAGACATATAATATGTCTATGGCATGCTATACGACACTCATATTTTCTGTGTGTCTTTTGTGTGTTTTCCCCTGTGTGTGGTCGAAAGTTGTGTGGCAATGAGTCCCTTCCCACACTCAGGTTTTTGTTTGGCATGTCTTCCCCCTAGTGTAGTATCAAGGACGTGGCGATGAGTCCCCCCTACACTTGGGTTTTGTATGGCATGTTTGCGGCATAGTCTAAAGTTGTGTGGTGATGAGTCTCTCCCTACGCTCTATGTGTTTTGCATGTTTTTGCATGGTCTAAAGTTGTGTGGTGATGAGTCCCTCCCCAAGCTATGTGTTTATTTACTTTAATTAGCATTATATATATAATTTCTTAATCATGTCTTCTATTCATGTATTCATCATGTTTTGTGTGACTACTCTCATGTCTTCATCATGTTTTTCATGTCTTCAATATTTTCTTCATTGTGTCTTGCATGTGTTCAATGTGTTTTCCAGTGCTTACCTGAGATTGGGGGCTAGAAATAGTTCCTCAATCTTTGTGTATGCCTTAGCTTAATGTGCTTGGTGTGTTTTCGACCATACCTTAATGCATGTATGGGTCGTAAGATCATACATACATTAAAGTGAGGACTAAATGTTATGTCGTAAAATGCCCCCTAGGACTTTTACCTCCTAAGTTTAGCTCCTAGGTCCCCTTAGTTTAATCATGCATGTGTAAAACTTATCCTGGAGGAAAATTCCCTAAAACCCATGACAAATGGGACTTAGGGGCTACTTTAATGCTTAATCTAGACCAAAAATAGGCCCCTGGACTTGGACACCCATGCCCTAGTCTAGACCTATTTTGCCAGGACCCAAATTTAAATTGTCAACAAAGTGACCATTAAAAGGTTTCCCTTTGTCAGTCTTTTCAATTTGAATTATGAATGTTAGCGGGAATGCATATATAAATATGTTTAGGACTTTGTTTTAAACCTAGATGGATAATGTGAACTTATGATTATCAAGCAAAGAGCATTCAAGGCATTCATTATGTTGCAGAGAAGAATTGTGTTGTGTTTGTGTGTGTTTGTTGCAGATTTGACTGGGCCATCAACTCATTTCCTCATGATTTGAAGGCACTTCATCTCCGTGAGGGTTTACACCTACTAAGGTGCTATCTACTTTGTTTCAATCAATCTATTTTATCATTTTCTTTTACCTCTATCCACTAAGGACACACACTCTATCTAACAACGGTGTTGGAAGGCTTGAATGTCATTTTAGGGCTTGACTGAGGCAAGCTCCTAAACACCACAACCCCCAACCTGTCTCTTGTGATTGTAGGTTACAGGTGTGGAATCTTGCAAAGAGGAGTTGCAGGAGATTAGAGCAAAGGATAAAGATTTGGGATCTGAAGAAAATAGCAAAGAATATTCCTTTCTAGACAAGGGCACCCACCCCTTTGTCCTCCAAATTGCTGTTGTTGGAAACTTTGAAGTAGGTTGCAAATTTCATTACCTTATAGTTCCAGATCCATAGAAAAAGTTGCCTGTTGGACTAGGGTGCCCGCCCCAGTGTCCCCAAAGTTTCCACTTTCCAGAATCTGAATCCTAGTATGTTTCTAATCTGCATTTAGTGCCTTCCTCTGTGATCATTTGTTATATTTCATCTATTTGTTTACGATCTTATATAATTATGGTTTAAGGCTTAATCGGATTAGGGCTTAACAAATTATCAACATATTCCAACTTTTCTTATCATTGCAAAGTGACACCAAACCTATAGCTAAGTCCTCTTGCAAGAGAAGTGATTGAACTTAGTTTATGTCATTCAATGTTATATGTGAAAGGCAGATTTGAGTAAATCTATCTAAAACAATATCAACCTCATCATCATTCCCACTTTTCCTGACATACCAAAAATGATATGAAAATAGGCTTTTGAATTGATCTATCTTTGTAATCGCACATTTTTTCCTTATACATGGAAGATATTATGTTTAATTTTTCAATAAACCAAATAATCCTTTGATTTGTAAATAATGAGTGGAAGATAAAAACCATAAAACATGTATATTTTTAATTTGCATAATTTACAGTTATAATTTTACTATGAACTCTTAATTGGTTATATTTAATTTTGAAGTTGATTCTTCTTCCTAACAATGTTATGTCTCAACCCAACTTAATGTAGTAAATTATTTTATAAGAATTAATATTTAAGATCCATTGCATACATATATTTAATGTTATTTTATTTCCCTAACCTTAGCTTTATTATGTCTCAACCCAACTTAATGTAGTAAATTATTTTATAAGAATTAATATTTAAGATCCAGTGCATACTTATCTTTAATGTTATTTTATTTCCCTAACCTTAGCTTTATTGATATTTATGTTTTGAAAATTTGACATCCTAGAGAGTACCTTTGTTTCTATTTTATTGTTCTTAGTAATCTATGGAATCGTTCCTATTTAATGCAATTTGGTGTCTCGATGTATCTTTGCTTCCTAAAGAATTATCTTGGGATATTTGAATATGTTAAAAATTGACTTCTTGTGTTGGATATCAATTTTTTAATTCAAATACCATTAATATTGTATAAGACTCATTTCAATTAATTATAATTGATTTAGATTTTATAGACATTATCTACTTTAGATGTTATAATGGCTACTCTTGACAACTTAATTGAAGGACAACTTCTAATTTAGATGTATGCTCCTATTTGGACAAAAGATTTATAGAGAAAGAAAAAATTGATGATAGAAATGGCATAGAGGTTTATAGACCATACAGTACGGTGGTACGACCATTCGACCATACTAGGGATTGGGCTCGAAAACTAAAAAATTTGCAAAAAATTTCGTCACCAAAATATAAGGTGTTATATGTCAATCTTTGCCTGTTGGCTACTCCAGATGTAACTGTGATGTTAGTTTTAGCTCAAGATGCCTCATGTGAAAGAAAACCCCCAAGATTCTTCTAAAAAGTGTATGGAAAGCTACAAAAACATAACACAAACATTTGTAATTGAAGATTAATAGGGATAGGGGGTCCCACCAAGCATGTTATAAATGTATACACAAAATATAAACCACAAATAAAGAGTTCAAATGTAACTTTAAACCTTTAATCTATGTTAAATGCAACCTCTGATAAAGCAACAAATAAAAAATTAAAGATAAATAAACACAAAGTTTACCAAACTCTGACTCCTATTGCACCACAAAGGTGGATTTTTTCAAAATGTTGAATGTGGTTGCTTGAACCAATAGAATCGCATTGTTTCAAAGGTGATTGATTAAAATAACTCCTAATAGTTCAACTTATAGATTTCCAGGAAGGGGGATCAATGGTGAGGACCTAATGAGAACTTGATGGCTCAGATTAAGTTGGTTGGGTAGTTAGAGGATGGAGGGAGGAGATTAATTGAGATTTGTTAATTTATAGGAGATGGTTATGGAATGGGTGGATGAGAATAAAAGAGATTTTTAATTTCTTTTATTCTTTTTCAGGTTGTTATGAGACAGATTTAATTAATTAAATTAATTAAATCATGTGTAAAATGGATATTAGGAGTTAGGAAAATGAGTTAGGATTTAGAAAAAAATAGGGATAATTAGGATAAGTGATGGATTCAGGTCCTGAAATTAGGATAATATAATAAATTAGGATGATGAGGGGATAATTGATTAGGAAATTAGGATAATTAGGATAGTTTAGGGATAAATTGGTTGATTTAAGGAATGAAGACTTGGTTTTTAGTGAATTAGGTCCTTGTAATTTTAAGTGTCTACAACAGGGTTTGGCACAAAACTTGTTATTAGTTAGCAAATTTAATGATGGATGTATGTAGGTTGTTTTCTTCAATGGAGGGTGTAATATGGTGTGAGGATCTATGGTGCTCACTAAGAGTGTTTATGTGGGCACTCTATTTCAACTAGATACATGCACTATTTAGTGCAATAGTTCTTTTATTTATATAGTGAAGAGATCTACAAAATTTACACCTTCACCATTAAAACCAAGAACATATAGAAGTGTTCTATCTACTAATGGTCATCCTTTATAACTACTTAAGTGAGCTTTTTCTTCGAAGAGAAATCTACCTGTAAAGAAAAAATACTATGGTACCAAAGAATGGGCCATATAGGTGAGAATAGTCTAAGGATTTTGAAAAATATAAATCTTGTTGAGGGGTTGAATGATTATACTATTGAATTTGATTTTTTGAACACTATATATATATATATATATATATATATATATGGTAAACAATATTGTGTTTAGTTTTATTCCAATTCTCACAAATCTTCTAGATGTTGGACTTGATTTATTTAGATGTATTTGTTCCCGTTAATGTTACTTCTATTTCTAATTCATTATATTATTTATCTTTTAGATAAAATCACTCTAGAATGACATGGGTGTATTTTCTTGGGAGTAAATTTAAACTCTTTAGTCAGTTTAAAGAGTTTAGTCTCTTTTGGAAAATCAAACTAATAAGAAGATTAAGGTTTTAAGGACTAACAACGATGGTGAGTTTTTTTTAATGCACATTTTGATATAAGGACCATAAAATTGAAAGATATAAGGCAATTCCATATACCCCTCAGCAGACTGGAGTTGTAGAAAGAATGAACATGACATTGATGGGGAGGGTTAGGAGTATGCTAAGTGGAGTCATCTTAGAGAAGAAATTCTAGATAGAAGTAGTTTATGTTTCTTGTTACCTAATTAATAGGTCTCCTACATCAACTCTTGTTGACAAGACCCATATGGAGGTGTGGACAAGCAAAAATCTCTCATTTTAGCATCTTTGTGTTTTTAGTTGTAAGGCATATGCACATGTGCCTTTGGAAAAGTAGTCAACATTTGAGAACAAGATTGTGAAACATATCTTCATTGGCTATGGTGTAAATGTGAAAAGGCAAAAGCTTTGGGATCCTATGGCCGAGAGAGTTATATATAGAAAAAGTGTTATTTTTAGAGAGATTAAACCTTTTTCTACAATGTTGCAACCAGAAGAGGATGGTGAGAAACATGTGGTTTATCCATCCCCAAGACTAAGAAGGTTGAGCTAAAAGATCATGAAGGACCTAAAGAGGAAGAGAGCTTAGATAGTTCTAATAATTCTAAAGAGGACATGTAGAACCTTCACCTTAACTCTTGAGGAGGTCCACTTGGTAAAGATAGTAACCAGAGAGGTACATACCCCTCCTAAACAAAGATGTATTTTTTCTTTGATCACTAATACTGGTGAGCCTAGAACTATGAAGGAGGTTGTGGATATGGATGATTCCAATTCCTAGAGAGTGGATATGGATGAGAAGATGGTTGCATTGAAAAAGAATGACATGTGGGATTTAGTACAATTACCCAATGGATAGAATCATATTGGTTGCGAATGGGTGTTTAAGAAGAAGATTAGTTCAGATGGGAATGTTGAAAAGTACAAGGCAAGATTGGTTGCAAAAAATATTCCCAAGTTGAGGGGATAAACTTTGGTGGGATTGTTTCCTAGTTGCTAAGCTAACATCTATTAGGTTCTTGTTATCTATAGTAACAACTTTTGATTTAGAGATAGAATAGATAGATGTGAAGATAACATTCCTACATGATGACTTGAATGAAGCAATTTACATGATGCATCCATAGAACTATGTTGTTAAAGGAAATTATTCTTTGGTAAATGTAAATTAAATTTTTTTATATTGTCTGAAACAATCTCCTAGAATGTGCTACCAAAAGTTTGATTCATTTGTGTTGGGATTGGGTTTTATAAGATCTAAATTGGATCATTGTGTTTACTATAAACTAGATGGTAATTGATTCCTTGTTATCACGTTGTATGTAAATGATATGTTATTCTTTGGTAATAGTAAAAATGTGATGTGACATTTAAAATCTCAACTTTTAGCACAATTTGAGATGAGGAATTTGGGGCTGCCTAGTATATCTTGGGTATGTAGATAAAAATAGATAGAGTAAGAAGAAAACTTTAGTTAGGCCAAAGTAAGTATTTGAAATTCATAATGCAATGTTTCAACATTGTAGAAATTAGACCATTGAGTGTTCCTATATTTGTGGGAACTAATCTTTTAGTTGAGTAGTGTCCTACAACACCCACAAAGATGGAGGATATGGATTACATTCCTTGTGCCAGTATAATTGGGAGTTTGACATATGCTATGGTCTATACTAGACCTGACATTACTTAAGCAATGGGAGTCTTTATTCTCTTTATGGCTAATCTTAGATGAGATCACTGGGATACAATTACGAGGGTCTTCATGAATTTGTGGAGTGCATCTTAGTACATTATTTTTATCATGGTAATTCTATAGAGGACTAACACTTGATGGATATCCATGGATTTGTAGATTCATATTGAGAAGGAGATGTCGACAATAGAAGATCCAACAATGATATGTTTTTAGTTTATTTAGTGGTGCCATCAATTGGATGAGTAAGTGGCAAGTTGTGCTCACTTTATCCACTATAGACATTGAGTACATGGTAGAAATGTGTCACCTATTCCCATCTTTTATGTTGTTAAATGTGTTTACTCTAGTATCTGAGATGCTTTGTTCTCTGTGCTCTTTTATTTTCTTGGAAATCTTCTTTTTCTCTATTTCCCATCTACATTTAGGTCTTGTTTTTTGTGTCTAGGATTTACTCATATCTTTGAGTAGTTCCCAACCTAATGCATTTTGAGGATCATACAAATGATCATTTCTTGTCTTTCATTATTGTTGATGTGTCTCCTCTTCCTTGGACTATTAGATCATGTGTTATAATCTCTATGCCATGGAAAAAAATTAATCTTGACACATCACTTCTATAGATTATGATTTATTTTCATGTTTTTGATTTTCCCTTTTTCTCTTAAGTAGATAATGAAAGTTTTATTGAAAATATTACAAGGAGCCAACCTTTCAATCCTAGAGGTTGTCTTGTGACTCGAGTTCAATCATTCACCAACTTTCCATTGTTACACTCCACATGTGGCCCAAGTGTAGGGTGCACATAGGTTATGCATTAGGGTTTTGTAATGTTTGAGCAACAACACATCTTTCAATGTAAAAGTAAAAGAATCATCAACTATGTCAAAATAAAACTATTTAATCTCCATTTAATCTTCTCAACTTCCTTTCAAAAATGTTTAAATAGTAAAAAAATAAATGATGTTCACTAAAAGACCTCAAATTCTCTAACATGTAAGATCCATAATCATTATAGAGAGTGTGGAGTACATTCTAGAGAACTTAAAGTGTATGTCCAACATCCTGTACAAAAGAACTAAAAGGAAACTTGAGCCTCTTTAGGCATTTCTAAAGTAAATTGTAGGCAAGTTGTGGTTAGCCTTGGACTATTACAGTTTTAAGTTTAACCTCTTCAAAGCTATTTTTTATGATGAAGAGTGTGGAATATTATATTAATATAACAAAAATATAGTTTACAATTCACATAGAAAGGTAGATGGAATGGAATCACACCTTGAGAAGTCTATGCAGAAACACGCAAAAAAAGAGTGGCCAAACTACAAAGTCACTAGGGATACATTAGTAGGAGAAAGAGGGGGGTCATCATGAGGTGGAGGACCTTACACATGTAGGAGATCTTGGCTATTGGTAATGGGCTCCAAGCCAATTATGGAGTTATCTTGATCTATCCTCTTCTTGTTTAGTATTGGTGCACACAAGAGAGGTTGCCAAATCTAGGTAGGGAAACTTTCCACTATCAAGCCAGCCACCTTAACTATGCTGAGGTTGAAGAGCATCAAAATGGCAAGGGGTCCAACCTTGCTAGTGAGGACATGGAGAACCCTAGGACCCACAGTGTCCACTCCTAGAGTTATGACAGCAAGCACATCAATATCGACATGGTGGAGAGGCACACCCATGATGGAGAGACATCTTTACTAGTAGGAGGTGGAGGAACACAAACACAATGCTCAATTAAATTTTGTAAGTGGGCAAACCTCCAAAACCACTTTGTTAGCTTTAATTGAATCTATGGTCTAGAATTGACACCAAAAAAGCACCATTCTCAATTAAAGTTTGCAAGTGGCCAAACCATCGAAACCACTTTGTTAGGTTGAACTGAATTTATAACATAACATTAGAATAGATGCTAGCTTTGGTAACTCTTATTTCAATATGGAGTAGTTGATGTGGGGTATTGATGTGGCTATGAATTGATTGGTTGAAGAAAATTCCCTATTTTAGTAAGTTTGTCGGTGGTCACTGTTTATCATAGGTGTTTGCTAGTCGGTGAATATTTTGGTGGCTGTGGGTGGCCAGAGGGCTTTTAGTGGCACTTAGACGGTGGTTTAGTAGTGGTGGAGCCATTGGGCTAGGCTTAAACAACACACTCTAAGCTTTGACTTGCTTAGGTGGCTGATGGGACCCTTCAACATATATTTTTTTCGTCAGTCTGTTAACACATTAAACCCCGTCACTGCATTGTTAACACTGACCTACCATTGTACCATCAGTTAATTCACTAACCATATAGATAAAGTTGTGTGGTTAAGCAAGCACTGTTAATCGGGGAGCATGCACAAATAACACAAATTCAAGCATTGTTATAAAAAATATCATTTCCATGGGATGACTGCCAAGACTATTATTTTTTATATATAACATGCTTTGTTAATATGTATATCAATATAAATAGTATAAACATATATTTTATTTAATATTAAAATATTTTTATGTTTTAAAATTTAAACAATATTTTTTGTGAATAGAGTGTTTAAAATAGATATAAAAATAATATTAAATTAAAGAGACATATTTTGAAATTGTAGTTTATATATTAATTTAAATTTTAAAAAATAATTATATAATAAATATATAATTTTAAAAAATTATTAAATATTAATATAATTATTTTTTTTATTTTTATTGATATTTATTTCAAAAATTTAAAATATTTAAATGTTTAAAATAAATGATAGAAAAATGTTAATTATATTAATAATTGATAATTTTTATAATCATATAAATAACTAATTTAAAATCAATATAATTTAAAATGATAAATTAAGATGGGAAAGGAAATGTAATCAATTTAAAACTATGGAATTTGATTATATCTTAATTAATTCATGCATATATTATTATATTATTATACTATTTTCTTAGGATTTGATAATAATTTTATTTGATTAAAAAAATTAAACTTTTAATGAAAAATAGAAAATTTACAAGTCTATTAATGTTCTTTTAATTTTTTTAGCTCTTGTCAATTATATAAAAAAATATGTAGGAAATTTTTCAATTTTTGAAAGATGATTCAACCAAACACATAAAGAAACAAAGAAACCTCATTTGAAGTCATGGTTCTAAAGATAAAAGGGTTGTTCTTGATTTTGGTTCACAAGAGGATTATATCCTTAAGTTGAAACCATGGTTTCCCTTTTTCAAACCATGAAAGGATTCAATCTCATCTATATTAGTTTGGGTATGCCTTCCATATCTCTCTGCTTAATACTGGTGTGTTCTTGTTATAAGGCTATCATGAATTCTTTAGGTACTTTTTTGGAGGTAGCCTCTAAAACCCTAGATCACTCTCATGCCGCTTATGCCTAGTTTTGTGTGGAAATGGACTTGGATAAAGTGTTTACTAAATAATGTATCTTGAAAAGGAGGGCCAAGTGTGGAAGAAGAAGATTATGTGAATGTTCCATTTTGCTGGCATTGTTGCTTTGAATATGGTCATTTGTCTTCCCACTGCCCTAAAAGAAGTTGTACAGATTCCAAGAAGAAGGTTACTTCCCATTCCACTTGGTGGAAAGGTGTGGAAACTCAACATCTCACTATTTTTCCAAGGCAAGAGATTGAAGATTTGGCAGAGGTAAAAAAAATCTAGATTGTCAAGAGGTTAAGGCCTCACCTGGTAAAGAGGTTAAAGGTATAAATGTTGCACCAATAATTAAGGATAAAGATAAGAAAATAATTTATGAACAAGTTCTATCACATTATGATTTGAACGTGATTTCTATGGATGCAACCTTTGCTTCCACTATTTTAGTTTTATATATAGTGCTTAACAATGATCAATCTTGTGAAAATCATTGAACAAAGGTTCAAAAGAAAAATGTTTCATGGTAGGGAAAGATCAACCAATAGATGATTTTAAGGTCTTCAAAAGATTGTAAGAAGGATTTGCTAAAGCTTGGAAACTCTTGAGTTTGTATTTAATACTTCAACCATTAGCGGTAAAGATGGATAATTTATTATTTGGAATTTGATATTGAAACCAAATATGGAAAACTAAATAAATTAAATGTGATACTTAGCTCAAATTTCAATGATAGAAATATGATGTGAGAGACGCATACATTGATTCTCCAAGGTGTTGGAATTTTGGGGACTGATCTAATAAATGTTTCACAATATTCAAACTAAATGTACTCTGATTTGGTTCAAATCCATGTTTGTCATGACATTAGGGTTACCATTGTTTCATTTATTAAGTACATTAGAGTTGGGATTAAGAAGACAACCTTAGGATAATTAGGCTTTAACACAAGACAAGACTATGGTGTAGAAGAAGACAACGTCATGACTTTACACGACCATCATAGTAAATGTCATTTCCTTTGATTGACCTATGCAAAGTGATTTGTAGAGGATATCAAATTCTACTTATAAATACTCCATCCCCAAACATGATTCCCAACCCCCAATACCTACCCATATTACATTAATTAAATTATTCTCTTCCCCCCCTAATACATAATTGATAAGTATAGTGATGATAACTTTTCTATGTATCTCATGTGGCAATTATGGATGATTATGATTTCTTATCTGGACCACCTATCTATGATGACTATCCTAGTGATGAACCTTATGTTGGTTATATTTTTAACTCTAGTGATATAGTTTCATATATTAGAAATGATAGAAGTAAACCCTCTTTTTTTGTGAATGATCTATCTTGTGATAAGATTATGTCTAGTTACATGGTTAACATTTATATGGTTTATCCTTCTCCTTGTTTTATGTATCCCCTAAGCCTAATTTTCATGCCTTAGCTACTTCTAGACATAGCCATATGGGGTATGGCTCTTATGATCATTCTTGTGATGTCCCTATATCCTTTTCACTTTATGAGTTATGTTATCCACATGTTAATCATGATTATAGAACAATATATATTATGATTAGATATAAATATATTAGAGTCAAGAATGCATTAGTTGACAGTAGATCTAGACTAAACATATTAAATATAGTACAATTTTTAGATGTGATCCAAGTTATTTACTCTAATTTTCTAAAATTTGAGGTAAAAATTAAAGGATTTGATAATTTTGTATGAGAGTCCCCTAGTTATGTTGTGTTTCCTATAACTTTAGAACTTGTTACACTTGAAAGCACTTTCCATGTCATGCCTAGAACATTAGTGTGTAATGTTCTTTTATGGCATCTATGGATTCATACAATGGGTGTTATACTATCCATGGCATCGTATCACATGCTAAAGTTTGCTCATCAGAATAGGCAATGTGTGATAAAAGTTAATGATGACCCATTTAAATTTTATCAAAGAGTTGAAAAGAAAAACATATTGATATCCCCAGTGCAACTCATCATGCCTACAATGTCTTCTATCCATTCCCATCCTATATCTCATGTCTACCCTAAAGATTATTGCAGGTCCTTAGATTCTAGGACACCAAAGGAAGATGACAACCAAGCTTTCCCTTTACCCATTGATCATGAGTTACACACAATGTCACCTTTAGGTTCTCATATATATTCTCATTCTAATGAAGGTGGTACATCTCATGGGTCTAAAATTATCCAATATTATGAATAATGGTCACCTTTATCTAAGTTGGCTAGTCATTATCCAATAATGATTATAACATATTTTGAAAGCTTGGTTATTGGAAAAGGTATAGGTTTAAAAAATAAGACACATGTAAACCTCTAAAAATTATTGAAAAGAATGATACTAAAGGAATTGATTATAAATATTATTAGAGGATATTTACATATAAAATGGGCATCCTATGAAATCCATATATTGATAATTAGTTGAGTATAAATAAATATAAATCAATTAAATATGAGTTAAGGGGGGTCATATATTCTTATTCTAAGTCCTTAAAAATCTCAAATTCACTTTTTATTTTTATCCTTAGAATTCAGACTACAATAGTGGAAGTAGACATTGCATCCTTAGAAATCATGTTCAAATCATAATGTGATGGAACTTGTTCATAAATTATCTTCTTAGCTTTATCCTTACTTATTGGTGCAACATTTGTACCTTTAACCTCTTTACCAAGTGAGGCCTTAACCTCTTGACAATCTAGATTTTGCTTTACCTCTGCCAAATCCTCAATCTCTTGCCTTGGAAAAATGGTGAGATGTTGATTTTCCACCCCTTTCCACCAAGTGGAATGGGAAGTAGCTTTCTTCTTGGAATCTGTACAACTTATTTTAGGGTAGTGCGAAGACAAATGGTCATATTCAAAGCAACAATGACACCAAAATGGAACATTCACATAATCTATTTTTTTGCCCACATTTGGCCCTCCTTTTCAAGATAATTTCTTTAGACAACACTTTATCCAAGCCCATTTCCACACAAAATTGGGCATAAGTGGCATGAGATTGATCTAAGGTTTTAGAGGCTACTTCTAAAAAAGTACTTAAAGAATTCTTGATAGACTTATAACAAGAATGCACCAGTATAAAGGAGAGAGATATGGAAGGCATACCTAGACTGATATAGATGAGATTGAATCCTTTAGTGGTTTGGAAAAGGGAAACCATGTTTCAACCTAAGGATATAATCCTCCTAGAATCATGACCGAAAATCAAGAATAACCCTTTCATCTTTAGAACCATGACCTAGAATCATGGCTTAAAATAAGGTTTCTTTGTTTCTCTATGTGTTTGGTTGAAGCATCTTTCAAAAATTGAAAAACTTCCTACATGTTTTTTATATAATTGGCAAGAGCTAAAAAAAATTTAAAGAACATTAATAAACTTGTAAATTTTCTATTTTTCATTAATTTTTTTTAACCAAATAAAATTATTATCAAATCTAGGTAAGAAAACAGTATAATAATATATACATGAATTGATTAAGATATAACCAAATTGGATATTTGAATTGATTACATTTCCTTTCCCATCTGAATTTATCATTTTAAATTATTTTGATTTAAAATTTAATTATTTATATGATTGTAAAAATTATCCATTATTAATATAATTAACATTTTTCTATCATTTATTTTAAACATTTAAATATTTTAGATTTTTGAAATATATATTAATAAAAATAAAAATAAAAAATTATATTAATATTTAATATTTTTAAAAAATTATATATTGATTGTATAATTATTTTTAAAATTAAAATTACTATATAAATTACAATTTCCAAAAATGTTTCTTTAATTTATTTTTATATCTATTGGAAACACTTTATTCACAAAAATATTATATAAATTTTAAAGCATAAAAATATTTTAATGTTAAATAAAATATATGTTTATATTATTTATATTGATATACATATTATCTAAGCATGCTATATATAAAAAAACAATAGTCATATCTGCAGTCTTCACTTGCAAAGGATTTTTTTATAGTAATGTTCATTTGTGTTACGTACGCATGCTCCCCGATTAACTAAGGGTACAATGGCAGGTCAATGTTAACAACACAGTGAGGGGGTTTAATGTGTTAAAAGACTGACGAAAAATATGGACATTAAAGCCACCTCAGAAAGTCAAAGTTTAGAGTGTGTTGTGTATCTAGATGTTTATTCTGGACAAAATAAAAAAAAAGATAAAACCAACTTTATCGGTTCTCTGGTTGTAATGGTGATATTGCGATGCAGCAAGTATTAAACGATACAAAATCTATATATATATTTTGACTGTTAGAGATTTGAAATCTGTTCAAAATATATATTTGCATCTCTAGAATAGGGTATTCTTAAACATCATAATTAGATGGTAAGAACATTGAAATAAGCATATAATGTTTAACAGACTCTTCAACAAAGAAATGCCTCGAAGATTGAAGACGCCGAACAACCACATATGTTTTGGCAAAACATGAAGCATCATTTTTCAACCAAATAGTACTAAGACTTTAAGAAGTTTCATCTTTCCAATGCATGACTATTGTTGAAATAGATTTTTTTTTAAAGTCTGTAAACATGACAGCAGAAAATTGATCTTAATCTCATATTTTTCAACTTTTAAAATATAACATTGAATATTAAAAATGTTGGAAGACAAAATTGAAGTAATCTTTTCATTACAATAATAACTGTTTTAATCCTGCACAACGGAAGTCTGTGAAAATTTTCTATGATAGAAACACATGAAGCATGGGCGCTCATCAAAGACCATGTACCATCTATCCCAAAAGTTTTGGGATATTTCTTCATTCCTACACCAATGTATGGGAAACCGTTTGCAACTTTCTTTTAATCTTTGGTCATTTTGGGATTGATAAAGTGTGCATATAATTGAGATTTTGTAATTTTTTCATTCTTGACTTGTTCATATGATAACTTGTCGGCATAATATTGCTAACACCTCTCCCTATAGTCTTGGAATTCGGTGATTTGTTTTGTCACCGAATCCGTGTGGGAAACAATCTCCTCTAGTGATTTTGCAAGTGTCCTTCTATGATCAGTGGTTCCACTTGGATTGTTTAGGATTTTAATAATAGTTTGAAGATGCTTATTGTTTTCTTCTATTATCCCGAGGTAGTGTTCTTGATTATCCCTTACATTAAAAGGAGGTGAAGGTGGGTTTTGAGGGTTTGGAGGGTTTTGGGGGTTGTTTTCACCCTCCTCAGCTAGATTTAGTTTTTCTCTTTCTCCAATAATTGTAAATGCAATATAAAAACAAATCAAACATTGTAAAATTCAAAAATTGTTCTCAAACTAACAAAATTAGTCAAACCCTACCTTCTTCCTGTGTTGGAGCCTCCAAATTTGCACAATGATGTCTTTGGTAGCGAGGTGGCATTGTGAATTTGTTGTTTTCTCTATTGCACTTGATTCAACTACCTTTTCTTCAACGCGATCACATTTTTCCCTATCTTCTTTGCTACTATGAGGAGGAATGGTTGCGGCTGAATGAGCAAAACAAGGTTTTTTTTTTGCTTTTATGCAAAGCAAAACGCGAGCGCATTATAACGCCCCCGCGTTTTGTTTTAATTTTGGAGATGGTGGCAAATTTTTGGTCCCCCATCTCCTTGCATTTACTACTTTGTTCTCTATGCTCATTTGTTTTCTTGGAGATACTCTTTTTCTCTATTTTCCATCTACATTTAGGTCTTGCTTTATGTGTCTAGGATTTACTGATCTCTTTGAGTAGTTCCCAACCTTATGTATGTTGATGATCATACAAATGATCATTTCTTGCCTTTCATCATTGTTGATGTGTCTCCTCTTCCCTAGACTATTAGATCATGTGTTATAATCTCTATGCCATAGAAAAAAACTAATCTTGACACATCACTTCTATAGAATATGATT
This sequence comes from Cunninghamia lanceolata, assembly GCA_027924645.1. Taxonomy (NCBI): domain Eukaryota; kingdom Viridiplantae; phylum Streptophyta; class Pinopsida; order Cupressales; family Cupressaceae; genus Cunninghamia; species Cunninghamia lanceolata. The sequence continues at coordinate 544,176 of BSBN01001666.1, forward strand.
TATTTTCATGTTTTCTTTTTTCCTTTTTCTCAAGTAGATAATGAAAGTTTTATTGAAAATCTTACAAGGAGTCAATCTTTCAATCCTAGAGGTTGTCTTGTGACTCGAGTCCAATCATTCACCAACTTTCCATTGTTACACTCCACATGTGGCCCAAGTGTAGGGTGCACATAGGTTATGCATTAGGTTGTTGTAATGTTTGAGCAACAACACACCTTGCAATGTAAAAGCAAAAGAATCATCAACTATGTCAAAATAAAACTATTTAATCTATGTTTAATCTTCTCAACTTCCTTTCAAAAATGTTTAAATAGTAAAAAAATAAATGATGTTCACTAAAAGACCTCAAATTCTCTAACATGTAAGATCCATAATCATTACAGAGAGTGTGGAGTACATTCTAGAGAACTCAAAGTGTATGTATAACATCCTGTACAAAAGAACTAAAAGGAAACTTGAGCCTCTTTAGGTATTTCTAAAGTAAATTGTAGGCAAGTTGTGGTTAGCCTTGGACTATTACACTTTTCAGGTTAACCTCCTCAAAGTTATCTTTTATGATGAAGAGTGCCAAATCTTATTAATATTATAAAAATATAGTATACAATTCACATAAAAGGGTAGGTGGAATGGAATCACACCTCAAGAAGTCTATGCAAAAACATACAAAAAAAAGAGTGGTCAAATCGCTAAGTCACTAGAGCTATATTAGTAGGAGAGGGAGGGGGATCATCATGAGGTGGAGGACCCCACACATGTAGGAGATTTTGGCTATTGGTAATGGGCTCCAAGCCAATGATGGAGTTATCTTAATCTATCTTCTTCTTGTTTAGTACTAGTGCACATAAGAGAGATTGCCAAATCTAGGTAGGGAAACTTTCCACTATCACGCTAGTCACCTTGACTATGCTGAGGTTGAAGAGCATCCAAATGGCAGGGGTTCCAACCTTGCTGGTGAGGACGTGGAGAACCCTAGGACCCACAATGTCCACTCCTAGAGTTATGACAGCAAGCACATCAATATTGACATGGTGGAGAGGCACACCCATAGTAAAGATACATCTTTACTAGTACAAGATGGAGGAACACAAGCACAATGCTCAATTAAAGTTTGCAAGTGAACAAACTTCCAAAACCATTTTATTAGCTTTAACTGAATCTATATTATAAAATAGACACATAAACACCATTCTCAATTAAAGTTTACAAGTGGGTAAACCTCCAAAACCACTTTGTTAGCTTGAACCGACTTATAACATAACATTAGAATAGATGCAAACTTTAGTAACCCTTATTTCAATATGGAGTAGTTGACGTGGGGTATTGATGTGGCCGTGAATTGATTGGTTGAAGAAAATTCCCTATTTTAGTGAGTTCGTCGGTGGTCACTGTTTATCATAGCTGTCTGCTGATCGGAGAATATTTTGGTGGCCAGAGGGCTTTCAGTGGCACTTAGACGGTGGTCTAGTAGTGGTAGAGCCATTGTGGTGCTGTATATCGTATTCTGTACAAGACCTACAACTTTGATATTTTGGTCTCCGGGTGTTTATCTTGGACAAAATAAAAGAGATGACTTTATCGGTTTCCCCGGTTGTAATGGCAACATTGCGATGTAGCAAGTACTAAACGATACGAAACCTGTACATTCTTTTTTACTGTAAGAGATTTGAAATGAGATGGCAACAACATTTAAATAATCATATAAAGTTTAACAGAGTCTTCAACAAAGAAACAACTCGGAGATTGAAGACACTGAACAACCACATATATTCTGGCAAAACATGGAGCATCAATTTTTAACCAAATAGTACCAAGATTTTGAGAAGTTTCATCTTTCCAATGCATGATTGTTGTTGAAATAGATTTTCTTTTAAAGTATGTAAACATAGCAGAAAAATGATCTTAATCTCATATTTTTCAACTTTTTAAATATAGCATTGAATATTAAAAATTGGAAGACAAAACTGAAAACTGAAGAGATCTTTTTATTACAATAATAACTGTCTTAGTCCCGCACAACGGAAGTACGTGAAATTTCTCGGTGACAGAAACACATGAAGCATGGTAGGCACTTTAAGTCCAAGTTCAAACAGTACCAAAGCTAAAGTACTAGCTGTAACCCAATACCTAATGGCAGACATGACTAAACACCAGAGTTCAAATATCTACAAATGAAAACCAAAGATAAAATTGGAAAGACTATTCTAAGATTAGATAAAACACCATATACTACTAGCTTGCTGCAGATTTGGAATAGGCATGTTGCAGATCTTTGAACAAAGTTAATGGCGTAGAGATGTCGATGCCGTTCGATCTGTACACCTGTGCCCATTCTACGCAAATACGTTTCTTGTCCACTGGAGGAAGGCTCTCAACCACATTAAGCACTGCTTTATCAAGCTCATCAAGTTGTCTTAGTCTGTCATTATAACACAGTGTTTCCATGATTGGAAGCCAAGTTGTGAGAAGAGAAACTCGACAAGCTCTTGAAATTATTATCTTTCCGTCTCCTGTTGCCTTCATAAACCACATTATAATGTCGAACACATGTTCAAAAACTTGTGGGTGCTTATACCGGTGTTCTGCTACAAACTCCACAAATCCTGCATCTTCACAAACTGCCTTCAGTGCAGCTGTGAGTATTCGTCCCTCACAGAGCTGGATAAGTTTAAAGAGCTGGATAAGAGTTGAGAAATTGAGAGAATCGATGCATGCTTTGAACACTTGCAAAACCATACGCCCGCATACCTCCACAACATCCCTAGATGTATTTCCCTCTAACGTCCCTGCTAAATATTTTTCCGCAATTTCTCGATTTTTAGATAAACTGGAGCTGTTGCCTTGAATTAGAGACAACATTTCTTGGATACCCTTCTCCAAGAAAATTGTATGGTCATCGTCTCCCTGATGAAGCCTGGCAGCTAAATCTGGTAAAAGTTTCAATTCCAAACAAGAGAGCACATTTCGAATTTGGGACTCTTGTTCAGCAGTCCAACGAACTGCCTCCAGATATTGCATGCATTCGTTGATGCAATCATCAGCCAATATTTCAAAAGCAACTAACAGAATTGCCAGACATTCCTCAATATTGGAGAAATACACACCCTTGCCATACATGAGTTCAAGGCATTTTAAATAGTGATCAAAGTTATGAGAAGTAGTTACCCATATTTCGGTTGGTTTATCCGATGACCAGCGCTTGGAATAATTGTCTTCAAATACTTGGATCTTTTCAGAATCTGAGAATGGAGATAAACTGGATTTCTTCCATACTTCTCCTCATTTGGGCCTTTCAAAAACAATTTTATATCAGCAGAGCTTTGATCTCCCAATCGAAGCTGAGCTTCCCCCATTGCATAAATGGATATAATGACACAAAAACCGATGCCCCCTTTCTATCTATATGTTGAACTCAAACTTGTAGGTCACACTCTCTTTAAAATCAAATGCTTCAACAGATAATTTTACAACTCATTAGCAAGTCCAACTGCTTATCTTTGATTTGTTACAGGCTCTGGATTTAGAGAGTAGAATTTAATAGCAATGCAATTCAAATATAATGGTAAAGTTTATTCCTTATACTTTAAGTGGGAATCAAGTATACATCTTACTTGGGAATCAAGTATACAGATTTGGTATGCTGCATTTTCTATAAATTCTGTACTCTGCTTTGTTAATACTAAATACTAAAACCTGCTTTGTTCCATATAAATAAAAAATTATGCTATGCCCACTTTGTTTGAAAAGCAGGATTACGTTTAAGCCATTTGTACGTACTCTTGGACACTGACAGCCGTAAGAAAACATGTTTGGCTAACTAAGCAGTCCTACCAATCCCATCCGAACTGAAAATAGTGAGGGTAGTTTCTATACAGGCCTTCCTTTCAAATAATGTTCTGCTAATTTAAGTCTAAGCTATTCATCTTCTGGTGGAACAACTGGAAGTAGCGGGTTTGATACGAGATTCTTTAAGAACATGTTTGTTCTATTTAGAATATATAGGCCGTTCAAAGGCAAATGGAGAGTTGGGGACAGATTATAGGCTATGAGGGCTTTTGAGTTGTAGTATAGATATATTTAATATTAAATATTAAAAGTCTTTTGTATGTGGAAACAAAAGTTAGCATTGAATGGTGAATGTCATCTACTTTTAAAAGTAGGAGGGTTGAGGATAGCTGATAGGGGAAGATGACTTTTGAGTTGTGGTATAGATATATTCAATATTGAATACTAAAACACTTTGTACGTGGAAAAAAAAGATGGAATTGAGTGGTGTATGGCGTTCAGTTTCAAAAGTAGGAGAGTTGGGGACAACTTATAGGCAATGAGGACTTTGAAGTTGTATAGATATATTCAATACTAAATACTAAAAGCACTTTGTACATGAAAACAAAATGTTGGAATTGAATGGTGAACAACATCCACTTTCAAAAGTAGTGGGGAGCAAAGATGGCCCAATCACATGGTCATTATTTTAACTTATAATTATTTTCAATATTTTCCTTTGATTCTTCACTTTATTTCATATATATATAATGTGTTAATATTATTGTCTAGTGTGATAAGATATTTATTTATTTATTAAATGTTTTAGGGTTTTAAAGTTTATAATAATTGTTTGCATTGATTTTTTTGAATTGACTTTGTGAATTTTTTTTTATATATGTTTGTTTGTTACCCAAGTTTTTGTTTTTGTGCCCCTTAGGTCTTATTTTTCACCCTATATAAAAACTTGGGTTGTCTTGTTCCTTTTCTATTTGGTTATCTTTGTGAAAAACTTCTAAGTAAAAACATCCTTGTGCCTTTGTCAGTAATTTTGTGTGTTCATAAACCTCATCACTGGGTTCGCTTGTTCGCGTACCCACTGATATAGCGATGATAGTGCTCTTATTGGTGTTACGGTGTACATGTCATCCTCTGCTAACTTGATTTTGTTGTCCTCTCTTTGTCGCTCAGTTCTTGAGTTCATGAATCTCTCGACTGGGCGATGACTCCTTATTTATAAAGTTTAGTTTGGTTTGTAAAGTCATGTTCCCGCCGATAAAGAAAGTTTGTCTAACTCACATTGCTCATTTTGAAAGTTTGTGAACTTTATGTTCACCGATGATTGGAATGGCTGATGAACACGTGCAATATGAAGATCGCTCAAAAGCAAATCGGAGTAATATCTAATTCGCGAACGAATTAGTTTGCCGGTGAAAGAGTTGGCCGATAGCAGATGTTTCCAATAAAAAGGTTTATCAAGCGAGGCATCCCTTTATTTCATGGTTCGCGAAAAATGATGTTCACCGATAAGAGAGTTTGGCGATGGTACATTCTGCTAGTAATGTCAGATCTCGTAAAAAATGATTCGTGAAACCACTAGATGATTAAGTTTGCGGAATCGATATTTGGCCGATAACAAGGAACCACCCAGTTTTATTGTTTGCAAAGTGATAAAGTGGCCAGTAAAATGATTAAGGGTTTTTGAGCTACACCGATGCTTTTATGGGTGGCGGCATTTATTACAAAGGAATATTAATTAGGCATTCTTTGTGCCCTAATCTTCCTATATAACACATTGTTGAAGTTGATTAATTGTATCATTGGAGCCCACATTTTCTACCACAATTTGAGCTACTCTTTCAAAGTTAACATGTTTCAGCTTGCAACTGTCATGGTAATTTGAGGTTCTTTTTCACTAAAAGAGCAAACGATGACATGGCAGAAAACTATTGTTGGATCTCCTTCCCAAGAAACACCTGCTAAGGTTCATTGCACTAGGTCTAAACCTATTTCAAAGGATGGAATGATGGGGATGACAATCCAAATAGAGATGGTAAGATGAAAGGGCAGTGTGAAAGTAATAACAAGCGACCAAAGAAGAAGCTAGAAATCAAAAGGCCTTTTAAACCTTATTCTGAAGGAGTATTGAACCAAGAATAGGGATAGCAAGATCACAACCTTACATTGGCCTCTTCTCCATCAACTCAGGGTGATGTATCTCCACCTTTAACACAAACTCCTCCACCAAGTTCGCATGAGGTAGGATCTTCCCCATCTTCTCCTCCACAACAACAAAGAGATGTTCCTAATACTCCTCTTAATTCTGTGCCCAAGACTATGGCTGATGCTCAGCCTGTCTTGCCATCACTGACCTAGCTGAGAGATGTTTTTAGTAAGAAAAGGAAATATGCACAAATAATATATCCAGGGTTTGATGCAGTTGCTAGATTACTATAGTTACATTGTCAACCTAAAAAGGCCAAAAGGATGTCTAGGTTGATGGTTGATCTAGTTACAAAACATCGATTTGTAGAAATTGTTGAAACCATGATTGATAAAAATAAAAATGAACTTTCTGTAGATGACTTCAATGTGAGCAAGGTTGATTTGTGACCTCATACTATATAGGGGGATATCCATAATGCTAAGTTGTCTGTGGAGATCTTAGCCACAAGGCTAGAGGCGAAAGAGAAAGAAAATGAATTTCTAGGAGAACAGGTTGATATTCTTACCTCATACATCAAATCCATTGTGGATACCACAACCCAACCCTTGGATGCATCAATGTACACTCCTATGAAGGTCTCTCCCAAAAGGGTGAGTCCAAATGTAATTGATTAGATAAGCAAGAATCAATTTCTAGGTAAAGCTATGAAAGAATGGGTTGAGAAGTTGAAAATCGAAGGGATGTTGTATCTTCATGAAGTAATCCTCTTGTCTGCACATATATCTACCAAACAAGTCGATGTACTTTTTGAAATGAAGTTGGCTAAGAAAGAAGAAAGTTTGTTGAATATAGCAAAGAATGGTTTGCAGGAAATGGTCAAGCTAGATACGAGTATCTTGGTTTTTGAGAATGTGATTGGTAAGCCTGAAGAGAATGAGTATGTGAAATGGCTAAATGCCATTGATTGGAAACTGTTGATGGTTAAGCAATGTTTGACTGACTTGAAGAATATTGTCAAAAGTTACAAATCATATTTGATGGACCGTACAAGCTCTTGTGTGGCTCTAGGGGTTGACATTCTCGATGAGACTGAAACAGATCTACTTGAGGTTGATATCGTCAAGCAAGGTTTCAAGGACCTATTAACATAGGAGTTAAAAAGTAAGAACACTGATAGGATTTCAATAAACAAACTATGCAATATGTATTTTTTCCTCATGACTTTTAAAAGGGATATTGTTGAGTTCCACGGAAAGTATGAAGATTCGAATAACATCCCTATTATGTGGAAACTCATTTGAATATGACCATTATACCTAATGGAAAAGCCATTTCCCATGTGTTGAATAGATTCAAAGTCTTCAAAGCTAAGATGGATGCTTCACAGGTGCCTAAAGATCAATCAACTGAGATTAATCAGGATGAGCAAGAAGACAAGGATGAACAGGTTGATCAATATGTTGAAGAAGATGAGGAAAATGATATTTTGGCTTAGTGCTTTTGCTTATTTGATTTACAAATAATTTGGAAACCATTTATTTATGTTGGACTAAATTAAACCTTACCTTCTTTGTGCATTGTTAAAAAGAAGGAAAGGTTTGTTTTTGGTCATTCTAAGAAATAGTTATAAGTTGAAGTTAGTTTTAATGTTATTCTTATATAAGGAACAAATGATGAATGATGGGGGTCTTTTGGTGAAATTGCTTTGTGATTAGATCATTGAGAAGTTAGTAATGTTTTAGGTATTATATTTCAAAACATTTTGGTAGGTAAGGGGGACTTTCTATACATGGTTGTGTCATATTTTCTAGGAAGTATTTTTCTCAATTTTTGCTCATAAATACAGGAGAACAGTGGACATTATGTCTTTCACTGTTATATTATGGATTCGTATTATGTTGAGTTTATGGCATTTTGAGCATAGAAAATCTTGCATATTTTCTGTGTGAAGTGATAATAGCCCGCCTTAATTTATATATGTTACATGTGTGTCCTCATTCTTGTGTTTGAATTTGATGCAATGGTGCATTTACAATAATCAAAGTGGTTTAGGATAAATGATGGATTCAGGTCCTAAAATTGGGATAATATAATAAATCAGGATGATGAGGGGACAACTGATTAGGAAATTAGGATAATTAGGATGGTTTAGGGATAAATTGGTTGATTTAAGGAATGAAGACTTGGTTTTGAGTGAATTAGGTCCTGGTAAGTTTTAAGTGTCTGTACAACAGGGTTTGGCACAAACCTTGTTATTAGTTAGAAAACTTAATTATGGAGGTGTGTAGGTTGTTTTCTTCAATGTAGGGTGTAATATGGTGTGAGGATCTATGGTGCTCACTAAGAGTGTTTATGTCGGCACTCTATTTCAACTAGATGCATGCACTATTTAGTGGAATAGTTCATTTGTTTATATAGTGAAGAGATCTATAAAATTTACACCTTCACCATTAAAACCAAGAATAGAGAGAAGTGTTGTATCTACTAATGGTCATCCTTTCTAGGTACTTAAGTGAGCTCTTGTTTCTAATAGCAATCTACATGTAAAGAAAAAATGCTATGGCACCAAAGAATGGGCTATATAGGTGAGAAGGGTCTAAGTATTTTGAAAAATAAAAATCTTGTTGAGGGGTTGAATGATTATACTATTGAATTTGATTTTGTGAACACTACATATATGGTAAACAATATTGTCTTTAGTTTTATTCCAATTCTCACAAATCTTCTAGATGTTGGACTTGATTTATTTAGATGTATTTGGTCCTGTTAATGTTCCTTCTATTTCTAATTCATTATATTATTTATCTTTTATATATGATCACTCTAGAATAACATGGGTGTATTTTCTTGGGAGTAAATTTAAACTCTTTAGTCAGTTTAAGGAGTTTAGGCTCTTTTGGAAAGTCAAACTAATAAGAAGATTAAGGTTATGAGGACTAACAATGATCCAATGAGTTTTTATAGGTGCACATTTTGATATAAGAAGCGTAAAATTGAAAGTTATAAGACAATTCCATATACCCCTCAGTAGACTGGAGCTGTAGAAAGAATGAACACGACATTGATGCTGAGGCTTAGGAGTTTGTTAAGTGGAGTCATCTTAGAGCAGGAGTTCTAGATACAAGTAGTTGCTATTTCTTGTTACCTAATTAATAGGTCTCCTACATCAACTCGTGTTGACAAGACCCATATGGAGGCATGGACAAGCAAAAATCTCTCATTTTAGCATCTTTGTATTTTTAGTTGTAAGGCATATGCACATGTGCCTATGGAAAAGTAGTCAACATTGAGAACAAGATTGTGAATTGTATCTTCATTGGCTATGGTGAAATGTAAAATGGTAAAATCTTTGGGACCCTATTGCCAAGAGATTTCTATATAGAAAAAGTGATTTTTTTAGAGAGATTAAACCTTTTTCTACAATGTTGCAACCGGAAGAGGATGGGAAGAAAGATGTGGTTTAGCCATCCCCTAAGACTAAGAATGTTGAACTAAAATATCATGAAGTACCTAAAGAGGAAGAGAACTTAGATAGTTCTAATAATTCTAAAGATGATGTAGAACCTTCACCTTAACTCTTGAGGAGGTCCACTTGATAAAGATAGTAACCGGAAAGGTATACCCCTCCTAAGCAAAGATGTATTTTTTCTTTGATCACTAATACTAGTGAGCCTAGAACTGTGAAGGAGGTGATGGATATGGATGAACCCAATTCCTAGAGAGTGGCTATGGATGATAAAATGGTTGCATTGAAAAAGAATGACATGTGGGACTCAGTACAATTACCTAATAGATAGAATCCTATTGGTTGTGAATGGGTGTTTAAGAAGAAGATTAGTTCAGATGGGAATGTTCAGAAGTACAAGGCAAGATTGGTTACAAAAATATTCCCAAGTTGAGGGGATGAACTTTGGTGTGATTGTTTCCTAGTTGCTAAGCTAACATCTATTAGGTTCTTATTATCTATAGTAACAACTTTTGATTTAGAGATAGAATAGATTGATGTGAAGACAACATTCCTACATGGTGACTTGAATGAAGCAATCTACATGATGCATCCATAACATTATGTTGTTAAAGGAAATGAGTCTTTGGTTTGTAGATTAAATTTTTTTATATTGTCTCAAACAATCTCCTAGAATGTGCTACCAAAAGTGTGATTCATTTGCACATTGGGATTGGGTTTTATAAGATCTAAATTGGATCATTGTCTTTACTATAAACTAGATGGGGATTGATTCCTTGTTATCACATTGTATGTACAAATGATATGTTATTCTTTAGTAACAGTAAAAATATGATGTGACATTTAAAATCTCAACTTTTAGCACACTGTTTGAGATACGAAATCTGGGACTACCTATTATATCTTGGGTATGTAGATCAAAAGAGATAGAGTAAGCAGAAAGCTTTGGTTAGACCAAACTAAGTATTTGAAATTCATATTGCAATGTTTCAACATGGTAGAAATTAGACCATTGAGTGTTCCTATTTTTGTGGGAACTAATCTTTTGGCTGAATAGTGTCCTACAACACCCAGAAAGATGGAGGATATGGATCACATTCCGTGTGCCAGTATAGTCAGGAGTTTGACATATGATATGGTCTATACTAGACTAGACATTACTTAAGAAATGTGAGTCTTTATTTGCTTTGTGGCTAATCCTAGATGAGATCATTGGGATGCAATTAAGAGGGTCTTTAGGAATTTGTTGAGTACATATTAGTACATTATTTTTATCATGGTAATTCTATAGATGACTAACACTTGATGGATATTCATGGAAATTTGTGGATTCATATTGAGAAGGAGATGTCAACAATAGAAGATCCAACAATAATATGTTTTTAGTTTATTTGGTGGTGCCATCAGTTGGAGAGTAAGTGGCAAGTAGTGATCACTTTGTCTAATATAGAGGTTGAGTACATGGTAGAAATGTGTCACCTATTCCCATCTTTTGTGTTGTTAAATCTGTTTACTCTAGTAACCAAGATGCTTTGTTCTCTATTCTCTTTTATTTTCTTGGAAATCTTCTTTTTCTCTATTTTCCATCTACATTTAGGTCTTGGTTTATGTGTCTAGGATTTACTGATCTCTTTGAGTAGTTCCTGAACTTATGCATGTTGAGGATCATACAAATGATCATTTCTTGTCTTTCATCATTGTTGATGTGTCTCCTGTTCCCTAGACTATTAGATCATGTGTTATGATCTCTATGCCACGGAGAAAAAAATGAATCTTGACACATCACTTCTATAGATTATGATTTATTTTCATGTTTTCATTTTTCCCTTTTTTCTCTTAAGTAGATAATGAAAGTTTTATTGAAAATATTACAAGGAGCCAACCTTTAAATCCTAGAAGTTGTCTTGTGACTCGAGTCCAATCATTCACTAACTTTCCATTGTTACACTCCACATGTGGCCCAAGTGTAGGGTGCACATAGGTTATGCATCAAGTTGTTGTAATGTTTAAGCAACAACACATCTCGTAATATAAAAGTAAAAGAATCATCAACTATGTCAAAATCAAAATATTTAATCTCTATTTAATATTCTCAACTTCCTTTCAAAAATGCTTAAGTAGTAAAAAAAAATGATGTTCACTAAAAGACCTCAAATTCTCTAACATGTAAGATCCTGAATCTTTATAGAGAGTATGGAGTACATTCTAGAGAACTCAGAGTGTATGTCCAACATCCCGTACAAAAGAATTAAAATGAAACTTGAGCCTCTTTAGGCATTTCTAAAGTAAATTGTAGGCAAGTTGTGGTTAGCCTTGGACTATTATAATTTTTAGTTTAACCCCCTGAAAGCTATTTTTATGATGAAGAGTACCAAATCTTATATTAATAGAATAAAAATATCATATGCAATTCACATGAAAAGGTTGGTGGAATGGAATCACCCCTCAAGAAGTCTATGTAGAAACACACAAAAAAAGAGTGGCCAAACTGCTAAGTCACTAGGGCTACATTAATATGAGAGGTAGGGGATCATCATGAGGTAGAGGACCCCAGACATGTAGGAGATCTTGGCTATTGGTAATGGGCTCCAAGACAATGATGGAGTTATCTTGATCTATCTTCTTCTTGTTTAGTACTAGTGCACATAAGAAAGATTGCCAGATTTAGGTAGGGAAACTTTCCACTATCAAGCCAGCCACCTTGACTATGTTGAGGTTGAAGAGTATCCAAATGGTAGGGGGTCCAACCTTGTTGGTGAGGACTTGGAGAACCCTCAGAGTTAAAGTATCCACTCCTAGAGTTATGACAGCAAGCACATCAATATCGACATGATGGAGAGACATCCTTACTGGTAGGAGATGGAGGAACACAAGCTCACAATGCTCAATTAAAGTTTGCAAGTGCACAAACCTCCAAAACCATTTTATTAGCTTGGACTGAATCTATAACAAAACATTATAATAGATGCTAACTTTAGTAACCCTTATTTCAATATGGAGGAGTTGACATGGGGTATTGATGGGTTATTCTTAAACATCATCGACTTCAATAGTCAAAGGTCAATTTTGGCCAATAAAAGTAGGACAAATATTTCACTTTTATTGTGGATGAGGTGTAAAATTACTATTGATTATTTTTCCATTGAAATTGATGATATTTAAGTAGAGTGATACTGATGTGGTAGTGAATTGGTTGGTTGAAGAAAATTCCCTATTTAAGTAAGTTCATCGGTGGTGACTGTTTATCATAGGTGTAAAATTACTATTGATTGTTTGACCATTGAAATGGATGATATTTAAGTAGAGTGATATTGATATGGCCGTGAATTGCTTGTTTGAAGAAAATTCCCTATATAGTAAGTTCGTTGGTGGTGACTATTTATTTTGGTGGCCATGGGTGGCGCCCAACCGTAAACAACCAGTGTGTTGTAAATGACCTGCTATACGGATGGGGCGTCGACTGTACCAGTCAACCACATTCATCAACTATATTCTAGCGACCATCCAATAATTGATGCACTGTACACTCTCATTCGATGGTTGTTAGGTGCCATACAATTGTCAACCAGCCAGTCGTTTGCAACGCACCGGCTGGTTAAGGTTAACAGTGGGTGGCCAGAGCGCTTTCAGTGGCACTTAGATGGTGGTTTAGTAGCGATAGAGCCATTGTGGTCCTCTATATTGTATGGTTTACGACTTCAAAACCCCAAAACCACAAGACCTACAACTTTGATATTTTGGTCTACCGATGTTTATTTTGGACAAAATCAAAAAGATAAAACCAACTTTATTGGCTTCTCTGGTTGTAATGGCGATATTGTGATGCATCAAGTATTAAACGATATGAAACCTATATATATATATTTTAGCTGTAAGAGATTTGAAATCTGTCCAAAATATATATATTTGCATCTCTAGAATATACTATTCTTAAACATCATCGTTAGATGGCAACAACATTGAAAGAAGCATATAAAGTTTAACAGACTCTTGAACAAAGAAACACCTCAAAGATTGAAGACACTAAAGAACAACATATGTTCTGGCAACACATGAAGCATCAATTGTCAACCAACTAGTACCATGACTAAAAAGAAGTTTCATCTTTCCAATGCATGACTGTTGTTGAAATAGATTTTTTTTTTTAACTTTGTAAACATGATAGCAAAAAATTGATCTTAATCTCATATTTTTAAACTTTTTAAATATAACATCGAATATTAAAAATGATGGAAGACAAAACTAAAGACTAAAGTGAAATTTTCTGTGACAGGAACACAATGGTAGACACATTCCAAGTTCAAATAGTACCAAAGCTAAAGTACTAGCTATAACCCAATACCTAAAGGAAGACATGAATAAACACCAAATTCCAAATATCTACAAATGAAAACAAAAGGTAAAATTTGAAAGACTATTCAAGATTAAATAACACACAATATACTACTAATTTGCTGCAGATTTGGAATGGGCATGTTGCAGATCTTTAAACAAAGTTAATGGCGTAGAGATGTCGATGCTCTTCGATCTGTACACCTCTGCCCATACTACACAAATACGTTTCTTGTCCGCTAGAGGAAGTCTCAACCACGTTAATCACTGCTTTATCAAGCTCACCAAGTTGTCTTAGTCTGTCATTATAACACAGTGTTTCCATGATTGCAAGCCAAGTTGTGAGAAGAGAAACTCGAGAAGCTCTTGAAATTATTATCTTTCTGTCTCTTGTTGCCTTCATGAACCACATCATAATGTCGAACAAATGTTCAATTTTTGGGTAATTAGACCGTTGTTTTACAGAATGCTTTACACACTCCGCAAATCCTGCATCTTCACAAAATGCTTTCAGTGCAGCTTTTAGTATTGGTCCCTTACAGTGCTGGATAAGTTTAAAAAGATGCCATAGAGTAGAGAAATTGCGAGAATCGATGCATGCTTTGAACTCTTGCAAAACCATATGCCTGCATACCTCCACAACATCTTCAGATGTATTTCCCTCTAACGTCCCTGCTAAATATTTCATCACAGTTTCTTGATTTTTAGATAAACTGGAGCTACTGTCTTTAATAAGAGAGAGTGTAATGTCCCCTTTTAGGAAGAACAAATTTTCTTAACCTTGCACACAATTTTACTTCTTGTATGATCAATTGCTCTTAATAATGCTTGCTGATATAATACCTTGTGTTAATCTAATACTTGTATTTGATGGAAGACCAATCTGTTGTTTTCTGATTTATATTACTATATGATCTTTTTTACTTCACACTTCCTTTTTATATCTTCAATGGTGTATGGCTGCAACTATTATCAAGAGAGGCAACACTTTGTAAAGAGAATTATTCCATTTTAATATATTTCTTTTCTTTAACTCAAAGCATATATATTATATCTTAGATATATCTGATGTTCTTATAATATCTTTGAAATGTTATATTACAACTCAAAAATATATTATTCCTTATATATTGCAGATTTAAAGCTGCCATGAATATATTTACCATTTCCAAAAATTCTTTATTATATCCTTCTAGTTGTTATATTTATAAATCAGAATTATATTCCTTGTGTATTCTTTTCTATTTTCCTTACCCTCCCCAGATATATATATTTCTCATTCCTTTCTTTCTTCCCTTTATGTTATCTTCTTCTCATCTTTATACCCTCCTTTAATGAAGGGATATGTCTTATTGAAAATAACCTTTAATTAATATGCACCTCTTTTATTTACTAATAATCTAACTTGCTTCCTCTAACATAATCGCTACATTTATCTTTGTTTTAATAAACTTTGTCTTTTAATAAACTTGGTCTATCTTTATTTGCTGCTGTATACGAATCATAGCCCTTTATTGATATCTTCCAAGGATATTAGTTAATATTAATTTTATATATATTTATAATGATCATACTTTATACTAATATTTGATTTAATATTTACATTGATAATTATAATTATTATATAATAATAATATTAATATTTATATTTATATTTATTATATTATAATAATAAATGATTATAATAATATTTCTTATTTATATTTATATATTATAAGACATTTGTCTTATATATATTATATGATAATTATATTATAATAACATTGATTTATATTTATATTAATATTAATATACATATTTATATATATATTATAATTGTCTTTATATTTATTATATATAAGTACAATAAATATATTATAATATTATTTAATAATATTATATATGTTTATTAAATATTATTATATACATAATTATCATCCAATTTGATGATGACAAATAATGTCTTAATGTTGGGACATGACAGCCCTCCTCACTTGAAATTGCTTGTCCTCAAGCAATCACAGTGAGTTCTTTCATTACTTTGTGCTACCTTCCGATGTGTTGAGACGAAGTCATAGTTTTGATTCGGAATGAACATGCTTTAGTGAAGAGAAAATGATTGCGATTCATGAAAGAGAATTTGCAACCAAAGAATACTTGAAATGTTTAATGAAGACAAATGTTTAAGTAAGCATTTGTTTGATGTTTTGAATAATAATGTGATGCAAGTATCATAGATGAAGACGTGGTTTTAGGCAATGAAAATATTTTTAATGCTAAAGAAGATTTTGGGAGCATTGAGATTCCAATGAATGATGAAGACATCTTGATCTTTGATTATGAGATTCGGTCTTATACTTGTCATATGTTATTGACCTCAAAATTGAGAAGAGTCGTATTCTTGAGGAGTAATTGATTATATGATGTCATGGGGAGAAATTTTATGATCAAAGATTTGGTAAGCTTTTATTTGAATAGTGATGTGCTTGATGAAATATAAGTGTTATAGATGAAGAATGATCCTTATGGGTTATGGGCCCATAATATAATTTTTGGTATGAATTGAGAGAAGAATTTCAAGTAGAGTTTTGAAAGAAAGGAATTTGATTCATGAAATTGATTATACTTCCCCATTGTTCCTTTGTAAGATATATTGATTTCTTAACCTGGACACTAAAGTTATCTCTAAAGCTGATCCTTTGCAAGTTAGAGCGTGATGGAGGGCAGACTTCCTGCCTTTCATGTCTTAGCATAATTTAACAAGAACACATTGGAGGACATTCTCCCTACCTATCGTGTCTTAATGAGGTCTGATGGAGGACATTCTCCCTACCTATCGTGTCTTGTTGAGGTATGATGGAGGACATTCTCCCTACCTATCATCCTCTTAACATAATTAGTCAAGAGCACAATGGAGGACATTCTCCCTACCTATCGTGTCTTGTTGAGGTATGATGGAGGACATTCTCCCTACCTATCATCCTCTTAACATAATTAGACAATAGCACGATGGAGGACATTCTCCCTACCTATTGTGTCTTGTTGAGGTATGATGGAGGACATTCTCACTACCTATCATCCTCTTAACATAATTAGACAAGAGCATGATGGAAGACATTCTCCCTACCTATCATCCTCTTAACATAATTAGACAAGAGCACGATGGAGGACATTCTCCCTACCTATCATGTCTTGACCTGGTTTGCTCAGACTCGGACAATTATAAACTTTCTTCTTCATTAAATTTCTTTTTCTTCACCTTAGGTTCAAAATCTTCCTCCTTGAGAAATCTTGCATTAAATTCTTTCACAGGATGTTGAATATAGAAGTGATTACACCAATTTCCATTTACATAAAAAAATTGAAGTAGACAACCAAGTAGCTTAAGAACGCAAGCAACCAGCTCAAGCAAGTAGGCAAGTAGCTCAAGTAGATGAGTAAGTAGCTCAAGTAAGTAGGCAAGTAGCTCAAGTAGACAAGCATGTAGCTCAAGAAATTAAGCAAGTAGCTCAAGTAGGCAAGCAAGTAGACAAGTAGCTCAAGCAAGTAGGCAAGTAGACAAGTAGCTCAAGCAAGTAGGCAAGTAGCTCAAGTAGACAAGCAAGTAGCTCAAGCAAGTAGGCAAGTAGCTAAAGAAAGTAGGAAAGTAGCTCAAATTCATAGAGTATACACGGGTGTGTGCAAGAAGTTGTGTCCACTTATTGGCCAAAAAGTGGAAGTGTTTTCCCTGATTTTCAGAATTTGTCACATTTGACCTAAAAATTTGAAGCACTTAACGGGGGAATCTTAGAAAAATTTACTAAATATGAAATGTAGTACTCGGAGTCTAGTTTCCAAATATGTAATTTTTTTCAATACCCAGATGATAGAAAGTGATTTTGAATAGGTGTTTCTAAAAACCACTGTTTAAAAGTCACTTTTTTTTACTATACCATGTACATGTACATCATCCATATTTTGACCTAAATAATCATATTTTTTAAAATCCTTTTGGGAAAATATTTGTAACTCACTGAAACACGTTTTCCATATTTTTTTGTAATTTTTTATTGAATATTTTTTTTTATTAATTTTTTATTAGCCATTTTTGGTCTTTTAAAAAATCATCGTGTACGTCACGCATAAGATGACCTAAACTTAACATTTTTTGAATTTTTTTTTTTAAATTAAAAAGAATTGTCTAAAGTACGTTTTCCTACAAATTTTTTTACAAAAAAATATGTTCATAAAAAGTTATTAAAATACTAAAAAACCCTAATAATTCAAGTTTATGAACCTATTTCATCAGAAATTGATTAAAAAATAGAAAAATTAATCCAATTGTAAAAAAAATTACATATTTGGAATCTACACTGTCTCATCTATAATGGGTTTTAATTTCGTCAAAATATTCTGCAAAATAGACCTTTAGATATATGCGCAAAGTCACTATTTTGTTGTAACATTGACAAGACCTTTAAGTTGCAGGTTAAACCTGGTCCAGAGGTCAGGTTCGGGTCCCCAAAGCATTTCCCAAACTGAGTTACAAAGCAAAACCCGAGCTTAAAATTCAAATTTTAAATAACGGGATCCCGTTTTCAAAACGGGATCCCGTTTCATAAAGGTTAAAATATTAACCTTTTTATGGAACTCAAAACGAGATCCCGTTTCTTGAAAACGGGATCCTGCTTTTGGCTCAGGAACTTGAAGCAAAACGGGATCCCATTTTGGTTAACCCGATTTCAGATTTTTTTCTAACTCCGAAACTTCCACCTTAAGTGGACACAACTTCTTGCATTTACCCACACTCAAATGCATATAAGTCAAGTATCATTCACAAGATGGCAGGACGATAGCTCTGATACCACTTGTAATGTCCCCTCTTAGGAAGAACAAAATTTCTTAACCTTGCACACAATTTTACTTCTTGTATGATCAATTGCTCTTAATAATGCTTGCTGATATAATACCTTGTGCTAATCTAATACTTGTATTTGATGGAAGACCAATCTGTTGTTTGCTGATTTATATTACTATATGATCTTTTTTACTTCACACTTCCTTTTTATATCTTCAATGGTGTATGGCTGCAACTATTGCCAAGAGAGGCAACACTTCATAAAGAGAATTATTCCATTTTAATATATTTCTTTTCTTTAACTCAAAGCATATATATTACATCTCAGATATATCTAATGTTCTTATAATATCTTTGAAATGGTATATTACAACTCAAAAATATATTATTCCTTATATATTACAGATTTAAATCTGCCATGAATATATTTACCATTTTTAAAAATTCTATATTATATCCTTCTAGTTGTTATATTTATAAATCAGAATTATATTCCTTGTGTATTCTTTTCTATTTTCCTTACCCTCTCCAGATATATATATTTCTCATTCCTTTCTTTCTGCCCTTTATGTTATCTTCTTCCCATCTTTATACCCTTTAATGAAGGGATATGTCTTATTGAAAATAACCTTTAATTAATATGCACCTCTTTTATTTACTAATAATCTAAGTTGCTTCCTCTAACATAATCGCTACATTTATCTTTGTTTTAATAGACTTTGTCTTTTAATAAACTTGGTCTATCTTTATTTGTTGTTGTATACGAATCATAGCCCTTTATTGATATCTTCCAAGGATATTAGTTAATATTAATTTTATATATATTTATAATGATCATACTTTATACTAATATTTGATTTAATATTTACATTGATAATTATAATTATTATATAATAATAATATTTATATTTATATATTATAAGACATTTGTCTTATATATATTATATGATAATAACATTTATTTACATTTATATTAATATTAATATACATATTTATATTTATATAATATATATATATATATATATATATCATATATAATATTATAATTGTCTTTATATTTATTATATATAAGTACAATAAATATATTATAATATTATTTAATAATATAATATATGTTTATTAAATATTATTATATACATAATTATCATCCAATTTGATGATGACAAATAATGTCTTAATGTTGGGACATGACAGAGAGCATTTCTTGGATACCCTTCTCCAAAAAAGTTGTATGGTCATCGTCTTCCTAATGAAGCTTGGCAGCTAAATCTGGTAAAAGTTTCAATCCCAAACAAGAGAGCACATTTCAAATTTGGGACTCTTGTTTAGTACTCCAATGAACTGCCTCCAAATATTGCATGCATTCGTCGATGCAATCATCGGCCAACATTTCAGAAGCAACAGACAGAATTGCCAGGCATTCCTCTATATTGGAGAAATACACACCCTCGCCATACATAAGTTTGAAGATTCTAAAATTATATTATTACAATTGAAATAATAATTTTAACAGCAGAAATAACCAAATAGAAAACACCATATACAACCTTCATAATTTAGGAGCAGAAATAAATCTATTTGTTTCCTTGAATTAACTTCCTCAATTTACAAGAGATTCAATGCATCTCTTTATAGAGATTACAAGGATCAGCCCTTAATATTTGTGGCATTGACTTATTACATAAGGTTAAATAAGTTGATACATTTGCAATCAAACTGAAATCATTAAGTATCCGTGGTTTTGACAATGTTGGACGACAATCTATGGGCACCATAACTTTACCTATACAAGTAGGACCTGTGATTGTGCCTACCTTAATTCATGTCATGCCTTGCTCTCTATCTTACAACATGATTCTAGGTAGACCTTGGATTCATTAGGAGCAATTCCTCGTACTTTACATTGTTCAATTAAGTTTATATTTAAAGATAAGCTACACACTATCCATGCTGATCCTGAACCTAACAATTGTTTGCAAATGGAAGTTCATAAGCACATTGTTTCTCCTAAGAGTCTAAACAATCTAAAAGTTGACTTATCAACTCCTCTTGCTTCCAAAAATGTCATGCAAGAGTCTAAACAATTGAATGCATTTGTTGGTGATGACTGGGGTTCGTTAGATTTTACATCTTCTACAGGAGAATATAAACCTAAAAACCTCGTCCCCAAAACATCAAATATTGCATTGATCACATCGCATGCTTCGAATGATAAACACAAATCTTCTTTGGTGACAAATGTGGATAATACCTTTACTTACACTACTGATTATGAAATGTATGAAGCTCCACCTTCCTCCAAAGAAATGGATTCTCTTTATGGTAGAGGATTTCAAATCCTTTATAAAAATTGTGATTATGTAGGTAATGACTGTAGTATAAATCAATAAGGAATCAAAGTCCCTATAGAATCTACTTTGCAACATTGCTCAACTGGCATTGGATATAATCCTTTCAAGGAATCCAAAGCCCGTAAATTCCCTACTCTTAATGTGAATACAATATCAACACTTAGTTTTATATTTCCTGAGATGATTGACACTAATTGTCCTCCAGGATCACTTCCATTGGATGTATTCTTAGTAGATGAAGTGATAATAGAATTCATGGGTGCTTATGACAATATTCCTCATTATCATCATAAACGCAACCTACCTTATTATTTAAACAACAATACATCTTTTGGGAAAACTACTAGCACAATAAATGCTACTGTAGAACCTAATGGAGAATTTGAAGAACAACTACAATCATATAATCCCTTAGACCACAGTACTCTCCTTAATGGAAAGACTGTTGATGTTGTTATGGATAAGGATAACACTGAAAAAGTTATCCCTATTGGCGATTGCTTAAATGTGGAAGAAAAAGAAGAGATGACTAAATTATTGCATGAATTCTCAGAACTGTTTGCTTGGAACTATTCTAACATGCCTGGCATCGATCCTCAAATTGTAACACATAATATCATGTTGAAACTAGATGTTAAGCCATTTAAACAAAAGATTCGTAAGATGAATCCTAAGATTGCATTGCTTGTTAAAACTAAGATAGAAAAGCTTTTGCAAGCTGGTTTCATCCAACCTATTGATTATTCACCTTGGATTTTGAATATTGTTGCCATCACTAAACCTGATGGTCGCATAAGAATGTGCACAAATTTCCAAGATTTGAATTTGGCATCTTTGAAATATGATTTTCCTCTCCCTAATATCGATATGATTGTCGATTCCATAGCTGGACATGAATTATTATCTTTCATGGATGGTTTTTCAAGATATAATCAAATTCAAATAAATCCTCAAGACCAGTATAAAATAGCTTTTATAACACCTTGGGGTACATTTTGTTGGGTAGTCATGCCGTTTGGACTTAAGAATGCAGGAGCTACTTACCAATGTACAATGACTGTTATATTTCATGATTATATGTACAATATTTTAGAAGATTATGTTGATGACATCTTGGCGAAGTCTATCCATCGTAAGGATCATGCTAAAAAATTTTCACAAATATTTGAACGCATAAAGAAATATAATATGTGATTGAATCCCCATAAGCGTGTTTTCGATGTGGACAATGGAAAGTTACTAGGATTTATTGTTTCAAATCGTGGTATTGAAGTGGATACGAAAAAGATAGATGTAATTGTTAATATGCCAATACCTAAGAACATATCTCAACTTTGTAGTTTGCAAGGAAAGATACAGGCCATCCACCGATTTGTTTCACAACTCGCGGATAGGACTCACCCCTTTACGCAACTATTGAAGAAGGATTCTAAATTTCAATGGAATTTTGAATGCCAAAAATATTTCAAAGAATTAAAGGATTACTTATCTAATCTGCCTATTCTGTAACCCGCTGTCCCTAATAAACCATTTCTGTTATACATTTTAGCATCTGACAATGCCCTAGCAACTTTGTTAGCACAACATAATGCTGAAGACAAAGAATGCGTTGTCTATTACATCAGTTGAACTTTTCTCGATTATGAAGTGTGATACACTGCTATAGAGAAGCATTTCTTGGCTTTAGTGTTTGCAACTCAAAAGTTTAGACATTATCTCCTAAATGTTGAAGTACATGTGATGGTAAAATTCAACCCTTTGAAACATCTCTTTGCAAGAATAGATCTATCAGTTCGCCTCGTTAAATGGGTTATGTTATTGATAGAATTTGATCTTAAGTTCATTTCCCAAAATGTGATTAAAGGACAAGCATTAACTGATCAATTAGCTGAAGCTCCTTCACCCTTTTCTACAAAACATCAAGATGTATTCCCTGATGACCAAATTTTAACAATCTCTAAGGATGAAAAATGGGAATTATACTTTGATGGATCAAAATGTCGAACTAGCTCCAGGGCTGGTGTTATGTTGATAGCCCCCATAGGAAATCTGATTCCTCTGTCTTACCACTTAGACTTCTCATACACAAACAATATAGTTGAATACGAAGCTTTCATTGTAGGACTTCGTGCCACCTTGGCTCTTAATATCAAACACATTACAATATATGGTGATTCTCAGCTAATTGTGAAACAAATAACTAGATCATATTAAACTAAGCATGATAAGCTACCTCAATACCGTGAGTTTGCATTATCTCTCTTAAAACAATTCACTTCATATTCAATCAACACTATTCTTAGGAAAGACAATGGACATGTGAATGTAATGGCAAGCACAACCTCCCTTATATCCCCTGATGGTTCTCCTGAGGAATTTACTTTCGTTGTTCATAATCTTAAAACACCGACAATTAAAGATCTCATAGTTGCAAATTCAAAACTCTATGGTAATACATACACTAATGGGTGGATCTCCTATATATTCAATTATTTGTGTGATGGAACTATTCTTAATTCAACATCTAAGAATTCCTAAATCCGTTTACGTAAACTAGCAATGCAATACATTATACTATCAAATATCTTATATCGAGATGAAGTTACAATGATGTTTTACTCTGATGTTTAAGTAATTTAGAGATTCCTATAGCTTTAGAAGAAGCTCACTCTGGTGCCTATGGAGGACATTTTGGAGGAAAATCATTGGTGTAAAAATTGTTATGAATGGGCTACTATTGGCAACATATGGAACAAGATTCCTTTGCTTATGTCAAGAGATGCCTACAATGTCAACAACACAAACACCTAATCCATGCTCCCGCTCAAGAGCTTCGTGCCGAGGTGTCACCATGGCTATTCTCTATTTGGGGCTTGGATCTAATTGGTAAAATTTCCCCACCTTCCTCTCAAGGGCATACATTTATCATTACCGCCACTGATTATTTCACAAAGTGGGTCGAAGTAGTCCCCTTGCGATCCATCACTCTCAATTTATACAAGATAACATTATTTCTCAATTTGGAATACCTTCCTCCCTCGTTTTAGACAATGGTATGCCATTTAAGAATAAGGATGTGAAAAAATTCCTTGAAAAATACCATATACAACATCACTTCTCTACGCCTTATTATCCTCAATTAAACAGCCAAGCAGAAGCTTCAAATAAAATTATTGGGCATATTTTATGGAAAACTATTAATAAACATCAAAAAGATTGGCATACTCAATTATCCTACGTAGTATGGGCTTATAGAACAAGCATTCAAATGCCTACTGGTAATACACCGTATAATCTCATCTATGGTGCAGACGCGATAATACCCTTGGACTTAGAAATTCCTTCCCTAAGAATTTCCCTCAGAGATATCATGGATGATGACATAGAACGCGAGAAAAGATTAAAAGAACTTGAGATGCTTGAAGAAAGACGAATTAACGCTCTTGAGTACCTCAAGGCTTATCAAAAAGGAATACAACGATCCTATAATGTACAAGTCATACAATGTTCATTCAATGTTGGGGATTTGGTCCTTTATGAAAATCAAAGCAATGTAAATGCACCACCTGGTGAAAAAAGTAAGTTCAGCCCTAATTGGCTTGGACCATATATAATCACTAAAGCCTTTGGATCCGGAGCATATAAATTAGTTGATGAGCAAGGTACGCCACTTAAGAAACCTATTAATGCAGTGCACCTCAAAAGATTTTATGCTTAAAGATTTAATGTTAAATGTTCCTAAGCCAATGTATTACATAGATTAGCTTCAATTTTGACAAGATATTATTGTTTTGTCTTAATTCATTTAACATTACATCTTTGTTTAGTTCATCATTGTTGTATCCTGCTTAAGTACTCTTTACTTAGATTACTTTGGTATTAATTGAATATAGCATTAAAATTAGGACTATGTGTAAAATGCTTGATCGTTGTGTTTATTACTATACGTTCTTTTAAGAATTGCTAGTATATCACAATAGCATTCATTATAGCATTTAAACATCATCACTAGTTGTATTTTTACAAAAATCACATGTGATAGATCAAAAAACCATTACACATAGATGGAAAAAAATAAACATTATATATATATCCTTAATTTTAAATATATACATCCAAATCGACTATCCCTTAAGACAAAATGGGATGTCGTAGTGCATAAAATCTATACATCACATAGCTGAGCCTTGATCTCTAGTACCCTCAGGCCCTCGTGGTGTGTGAGTGATAGAAGCTTCACCATGTGTGGCTATGGATCGTGAATGACTCATAGAGATGCTTCACGATCGTAACCCCTTGATCTCGCCTCTCATCTCTATCATCTGCTCATGTGCCTCCTAGTACATCCTCTGGTACCGGTCTCTCTCAGCCTGAATCATGTCTCTGTCAGCTCTTGCCTGCTGAACCTCACGCAGTAATAACTCACTAATAGTTAGCTCTCCCTCCGATGTAGGCACCCCTACCGTCTACTCTCACTATGCCTTAAACTCAGCTTTAGTGTGCTCAGCTCTCTGTTGCAACTCCTCTCTCTCCTGTGCAGACTACTCTAGTATAGCCTCTATAGTAGTCTTGTACCTAATGAATGGCATAAATATCTTTCCATGTTGCCCAGTGGATGATCGTGGTGAATAACCTGCTTGAACTCGCTACTCTGAGACATCTGTAGGTACTATGTCTACCAGAACGTGACTCACAAAGTCTCACCAAGCATCTGTCCCAACTGCAAAATAGAGAATCAAATAAATATTACAATCTCATATAAATATCACAAATAATAAACTATACAAAGCATCAAAATAATAAATCAAACCTAACCTAGATTTCCATCTCGCCAGGATGGATCTCAGATCGCTGAAGGTGTGATGAGCTCTATTGTTTGATCTATAGCTGGGGACACATACCTACTACACTCCCTTCACTCTCTTTAACTAGGTCTCATATCACCTGTAGGTATAGGACCACTAGCCCTAGACCGTGGTCTCGACTCGGTCTCCTCGTCAATGTCTACCTCCTGCTAGCCCTGTTGTGGTCTTGCTCTAAAGATGTACTGTGATGGGACCTCCTCTGACTCATCCGCGCCATCCTCCACATCCTCCTCAAGATCATAGTATCCCACAAAATCACTAACATCGTCCTCTACCCCTATGTCACTAACGTGACTAGCCCAAGGTCAAGCATCACTTGTAGGGTGATCAGGAGGAAAAATAGGAGTAGGTCGTGTTGTATGCTACTAGGTCTGATATGCTTGAGTACAATTGACATCATCTGCATCTGACACTAGATCTGCATCCTCAGGACTCGCCTCATCACTAAGTGGTACATCTTCTATTGTCAGCCGTCAGACGGTATTCGCCCTAATTGCACTACGCATAGAATGCGCGTAGCTCAGACACACTACAGGAGCATCCTGTATCTGGCTGAATTACCATGCCACCATGTCAAAATAGAACCAAGCCATGACATGATCAAGGCGACTGGCCATCAACCAATCCCTCTACATCCTCGCTAACTGCCTCTGCTGGCCAGGCCATTCGATGTAGCCACAATATGGTTTCCAAATGATGTCGCCGAGTTGCAATCTATCAAAAACAACTCTCTAGTATAGAAGATCCTTGTGCCTCCAACACCTAACCAATGGATAGACAAAAATAGGCGGATGGGTAAATGTTGCCTCTATAGGATAACCCACCAATTGTGTGCACCTGATGTGCTCAAAGGCCCAGACCTGTAGTAGTGTGCAGATCATTAGACTATCCATCTCGTAATGGACATATCACCCCAGGCCACGATAAAGGTGCGCAAGCATACTGTGCCCCCATGTATAGATAGTCTGATGCTCCTCCATCACCCTAATGGTGTGAATGAGACTCCTGTGTAGGTGAGCACCTCATCCATCTGGCACGATGGCTAATGCAACTGTGACTATCATAATCCTTAGCAGCAAGGGAATGTCACCGCATCCTTGCTCTAGAAGATGGAGCTAAATGTTTCCTCGCTCTGCCTGAGAAACAGTACGACCCAAGTAGTATAGATGACTCTCGCAAGTGTACCTCACTGAGTGATGTCCTACTATCCTCACTATCTCTCCTCGGATAGGTAGTTGAAGGATCCTATATACATCCTTCAGCGTGATGGTCATCTCACCTGTAGGTAAGTGGAATGTGGATGTATCTGCATCCCACCTCTCCATCAATGCCATCAACATAGTGTAGTGGAATCTGATTATGGGCATATCAAACACCCACCATAGGCCCACCACCCATAAGTTCTCTCTCTGTGGAAGACAAGGATCTAGCACGCTCTCATAGAAGTGCCATCAGGTGACCACCTATGTGCTCACGTGTCTCAGGGACATCCTGCAGGTCAAAAAGTAGACATGAACATCAGAATCCCCTCTAGAAATTGAAAACAGCTATCAAAAATAGAAAAGAGTGCCAGTCCTTAGGGCCTGTGTCCTCTATGGACTCAGGTGCCCCAGGAAGACTAGGGCTCCCCAGAGGGACACTGGCACCCCTGTGGGACTAGGGCACCCTAGGTGGACCCGGGTGCCCCTCTCAGGGACCCTTGTCCATTCCTTCCCTCTCGGCATAGTAAACAATAAAGTCAAACAAAATTACAATGAAAGATGACATAAGTGCATGATTAGGACCCTACCTCAGTATCAAAACACCTCTCTGCTACTCAGGCTCAAAGCATCTCCAGTCGTGGTGGCTGATATAGGCATCAGCTTGGCATGGTTGTCCTCCTATTCTCCTTCTCTCTCTCCTCTACTTTTCTACAATGACAAGAAAAAATAATGAGTAAATGATAAGTGACAACTCCCTTTACATAAAGTAAATGAATGAATTCCTATCCCTAACTAGGTGCAAGATTGATCTCTTTTACTCTCGAGCCCTTATCTTGAGCTGTCAAACACTAATTTTTGTGTCGTTTCTTGCGTTGGAATCCTAGTTCCGCTCTCTTTCTTACCCAATGTGTTATGCTTGAGCATTGTTTCTTCAAATAACCCTCATAACACATTTCTCATCAAGTCTCCCTCAAAATCGATGCGCGTGGGTATCTCCTTGTTTCTACTTTCGGACTAAGCAAGCATAAACAAGGGGGGCATATATCTCCCTTGATTTCCTCCTTCATCATGTCTCATCCCTCAACCCCCTTAGCATTTTGGTACTGATGCATTGGTGGTGGTTGCAAATTGGTTTGGATTTGATTTTCTGACAAGTGTTCCTTTGTAGGTTGTGGTTCCTAACTTTGTGGTCTTGCAGGATTGCAAACTTGGGGGCTTCTTCCTTCTTGGCAACAACACCTCAGCTTCCTCTATAGTATCCTTTTGGGTATCCTTTTCATGATTGATGTATTTACTTTCCTTTAGTTGCATATGCACGTAGTGTCATATGGCCATTAAAGTGGGGCCTAAATGTAACGTCAGAAATTGTCCTCCTATATGGTATGGTATAATTTCCCTAAGTTTAGCTCCTCAATTTAGGTGACCTCTCAACCATTTTCTTTTTGACCTTCTCGAAACCCTGATTGACTAAGTCTAGTTGCAAAATATTCACTTTTTGAGGTAACCTTTTGATGGAACCTGAAAAGGGAATTTGAATTACAGGTCCCTGGGATCCCCAAAAAGTAGATCTGATAAAAAAATGGGGGCTTAGACTCGGGTGCCCGTGCCCTAATCCTCCTTTGTTTCCCGGGACTTTGAATTTTGGCAAGGTGTCAGCTCCCATCGTATGCCTCGAGATTCTATTTTCAAATTCTCAGTTTTCACACGATATTGAGATGTTATTTCAAAATTTGAATTTCCTTAACGATAGATATAAAAAGTCATTTAAAAATAATTTTATCACATACAATTCGTATGCAAGGTTGATGCCAAAAGCCTGCTACAATTGCCATTGAAGATTAGTGACTTGTTGAAGCTCTTGAAAGTATTTTGAATTTGCTATTATGGAGACAATGGATGGAGATTGGGAATCAAGATCTTGAGACTATCTTTCTCTTCATAGGGTTTGTACACCCTTTGCATGATCAAGAGAAGGGTTGAAGCCTCCAACATCAATCTTGGAGATCCTCCATGAACATTACTGATTCGCCTTCTTGTTGTGAAGTTGTATGTGTTTATTGATTCAAAGCAAGTTGTTGATCTTCCCTTGATTGAGACATCTAGGGTTTGATATTTCTGCATACACATTGTTAGGTTTGCACACACTTCTACAAATCTTTATCTCTGGCTATTGTTGAGGTAGAAATACCAAAGATGGGGCTTGATTGAGGCAAGCTCCTATATAGCCGCAACATCTTTCTCCTTCTTTTGTAGGTGCAGATCATGTTTTGCAGGTTTCGACAGAGAGAAGCTATAGAAAGGAGGATATTATAGGCACAGTCATTGCAGACTTTTGAATTTTCAAATTCTGACACTTGTGGGACTAAGGAGCCGGCGCCCTAGTCCAACTAGGGAAAAATTTTGGGATCTGGTAGCTATTCGGGAGTATCAGACAGCCTATGCAGAGAATTTTCAGCATCGAGAACTTTCAGAACTAAGTAGCAGATGCC
The DNA here is from genome assembly GCA_027924645.1 of Cunninghamia lanceolata. Lineage (NCBI taxonomy): Eukaryota > Viridiplantae > Streptophyta > Pinopsida > Cupressales > Cupressaceae > Cunninghamia > Cunninghamia lanceolata. The sequence goes on from BSBN01001666.1 coordinate 573,626, forward strand.
CTAGTCCAATTGGCCCTCAAAATCTAGTGCACAGTCTCTCAAACCCTTTCTCTACATTTCTGTGATCATTTTGCATGTTTCATTATCTGATTCTGAATATCTCTTATTCAAGGCATAATTAGGGTTTTCACTTGGTTTATGAACAAAATACTTGACAAAACCTTAGTTAGGCTCTTGAAATCAGACCACGCGAGCATAAGGGATAGACAAAGTGATTAGTAGCTTGATCTAGAACTCATTCCTTGTCCTCCCAATGTTTAGGATGGTGAAATGGTAGTACTTAACCTAGTTGAGACAAATCTACAATTTTACCCTAAACAACTATAAATAGGTCTCACTGACCAAGCAAGCCTCACTGGCTACACAACATATTCCTCACTGGCAAGATGATGTCTCACTGATATATTAAAGTGTCTCATACCAAAAATACAAGAAAATAATTCAGGGGATTACCCTATTACCATATGTATCAACAATAAAAGTCTTCAACACCAACCTCCTATACAAATATCTCTGTCTAATTTTTGTCTCATACTCATCTATTTACTTCTCAATTCAAGAATTAATTTCTTTGTCATTTCACAATGCCCACACCTTCATTATAGTCAACCACACACCCTCTTCATATTCTCACAAAGATGAGATTAGAAGAAATTGTACATCAATGATCACACATTACTCTTACCTCTACAAGAACATAATTGATCAACAGAACACTATTCTAAGAATACTCAATTCATAGTTGAAGTACATATTATAAGAAGAATAAGATCTATGATGACAGTCTTCAAACTCTGCAAACTAGACATCTTTCACATAATATTGCAACCTCTTTCTTTGCTCATACTTCCCTTCACACCATTAACAAATTCTAGATATCACTCTATAATTATCATATTAAACATTATGTTCTCTATATACCACCTGCCTCTGTAATATACAAACAAACCCTAAAACAAAACCTTCTCAAACATTTTCTATAGATCACTATATCAGAGAATCAATTCTTTCAATAATTGATCTTACTTGCATCACAAAGAAAATTATGAACTTGTAACAGATCATCAATTTTCTTTTGCTACATTTTGAATTCATTGTCTTCCAAGAGCACTTCAAACTCCTCAATATGTCTTCATACATTCAGATTGCATAAAATCATTCCATATCTATGTAACTTGTGTCTATATTCTTGAATTCATCTCTCTTGATATATATGGCTTCCTTTCTGTGCATAGGAAGTTCACCCACATTTTGAATTCCATCATCAAATACCTGCATCATCTGTATTCTTCTCACTCATTTCTCTAACACCATTGCCATATATATATATATAATATATATATATATATAGGCATAAGTATGAAGATATCACCAACTTGCATCCTCAAATATATCACTCACAACAAGCTATCAATTTCTCTGGCCATATTATACATTGAAGAACCTAAATATGAACAATTGGAATACCAACTTCTCAAGTTTCCCGTCAAATTAAGCTTCTTGACACTGTCCATTATAGTTTGAATGGGATTTAAATATAATCTATTGATTATCACTTTGCCACTTTTCACAGATTGAATTTTGTTCACAGATCTTAATTTGCCGCTCGAAACATAAAGACCTCACTAGATAACTTGGTCACTACAAGGTAAGGAGGATGGTATTCATACATTTGGAAACCCTTCAAAAGGTCAATTTAAGTGACCTTAATCAGTAATAAGGAGTCATTATTCAATTATAACAAAAAGATAACTTTATATGTGACAGTTTAGGATTTAAGTCTTTAGACTTAAATTCTAGGGTTTTAGGGCTTATAAGATTGACTTTACGAAACCCTCAAATCACAATAGCCACCCTAAGATTTGAGATCTGTTACAAAGAAATCATGAAGTAATATCACACTGTGAATGCAGGTGAAACATCAAGAGATAGAGATCTTGATGATGGCATATTGAACATTGGCAGACATAATGAAGACCACTCCATATGAGACTTAAGCCACATCAACTTTGAGACACATGTGCAATGTGCAATTTAAATTGAGATAACCATCTTGAAACAAAGCAGAGACATGATTGACACACCAAACCACATGAATAGTTGTATCTTGATTCATCAATAATACAATTGATCTTTCAACTCCTGAAATCATGAAGAATGATGACTGAGGATCATGACAAGCCACATGACATCCTGAATGAAACCTTGCATCTTTTTAGAAAGATCTTGTTATGTCAACACTGATCATCCTGAGCATCCAACCATTATTCTCAATGATAGACAAACCCTCATCAACACATCAAGAACACACTATGAAGCATAATGATAACCTCCATCTGAATAAAAAGGCATGAACATCTTTTGAGACATGAGTAGCAACCCATCCTTGAAGATTGTAGTCATGAAGAGACATGAGCACCAACACATCCTTGAAGATCATAGTCATGAAAGCATCCATTATACAAACCATGCTTCAGCATTACATAACCATTACACGAATGATCAACATCAACACCATCCTGATCAAATACAATATGACCTAAGGCATAAGGTAATGAAGACATATAACATCTGATGATGAAGACATATAGCATGATGATAAAGATCCTACATCTGACAACATTATATAGACATATGAGCAACTCCATATGAGTAATTCCATCAAGCATCCTTAGCATGATATGGAAGGTCTTGAAACCTTGATCACCTAACTCAACTGAAACATCATCAACATGACATATCACATAAGAACAAGAATGAACACCAAGAACTCTTGGCTTCTGAAGCACCTCACTTGGACATCAATGACAAATCTCTGTCAATCTCCCCCTTTGTCATTGATGGCAAAATCATATTGACTCCTAAATCACTCCCCCCTTTTGTCATACAATGACAAAGGCTGACATGCTCCCTTTGATTACTAGGCACAAAGACTTAATGAAGTCAAAGGTAAACCTCAATTTAAACTGCACATTGCACATGTGTGTCAAAAGTTGATGTGGCTTAAGTCTCATATGGAGTGGTCTTCATTATGTCTGCCAATGTTTAATATGCCATCATCAGGATCTCTATCTCTTGATGCTTCACCTACATTCATAGTATAATATTGCTTCATGATTTCTTTGTTATAGATCTCAAATCTCGGGGTGGTTATTGTGAATTGAGGGTTTCCTAAAGTCAGTCTTATAAGCCCTAAAATCCTAAACCGTCACATATAAAGTTATCTTTTTGTTATAATTGAACAGTGACTCCTTATTATTGGTTAAGGTCACTTAAATTGATCTTTTGAAGGGTTTCCAAATGTATGAAAACCAACCTCCTTACCTTGTAGTGACTGAGTTATCCGGTGAGGTCTTTATGTTTCAAGCGCCAAATTAAGATCTGTGAAAAGTAGTAAAGTGATAATCAACGGATTATATTTAAACATCATTCAAACTATAATAGACAGTGTCAAGAAGATTAATTTGACAGGCAGTTTGAGAAGTTGGTATTCCAACTATTCATATTTAGATTCTTCAATGTATAAGATGGCCAGATAAATTGATAGCTTGTTGTGAGTGATATATTTGAGGATGCGAGTTGGTGATTAGTGTTCTTAAGAGTGATATCTTCATACTTATGCCTATAGTTTGCATGTATTATATATATATGGAAATGGTGTAAGAGAAATGAGTGAGAAGAATACATATGATGCAGGTATTTGATGATGGAATTCAATGTGTGTTAGAAAGGAAGCCATATTTATCAAGAGAGATGAATTGAAGAATATAGACATAGGTTACACAGATATGGAATGATTTTATGGAATCTGAATGTATGAAGACATATTGAGGAGTTTGGAGTGCTCTTGGAAGATAATGAATTAAAAATGTAGCAGTGGAAAATTGATGATCTATTACAAGTTCATAATGTTCTTTGTGATGCAGGTAAGATCAATTATTGAAAGAATTGATTCTCTGATTTAGTGATCTACAAAAAGTGTTTGAGAAGGTTTTGTTGTAGGATTTGTTTGTATATTACAGAGGTAGGTGGTATACAAACAACAAAATGTTTAATATGATAATTATAGAGTGATGTCTAGAATTTGCTAATGGTGTGAAGGGAAGTATGAATAGAGAAAGAGGTTGCAGTATTATGTGAAAGATGTCTAGTTTGCAGAGTTTGAAGACTGCCATCATAGATCTTATTCTTCTTATAATATGCACTTCACATATGAATTGAGTATTCTTGGAATAGTGTTATGTTGATTAGTTATGTTCTTGTAGAGGTAAGAGTAATGTGTGATCATTGATGTACAATTTGTTCTAATCTCATCTTTGTGAGAATATGAAGAGGGTGTGTGGTTAACTGTAATGAAGGTGTGGGCATTGTGAAATGACAAAGAAGTTAATTCTTGAATTGAGAAGTATATAGATGAGTATGAGACAAAAATCAGATAGAGATATTTGTATAGGAGGTTGGTGTTGAAGACTTTCATTGTTGATACATATTGTAACAGGGTAATCCCCTGAATTATTTTCTTGTATTTTTGGTATGAGGCACTTTCATATGTCAGTGAGACATCATCTTGCCAGTGAGGCATATGTTGTGTAGCCAATGAGGCTTGCTTGGTCAGTGAGACCTATTTGTAGCCAGTGAGGCTTGGTTTTTTATTAAGCCAGTGAGGCATTTACTGAGTGGTTTTTCTACCCCATGAGGTTTTTCCACTCCTAAAATCTTTGTGTTATGGTTTCTTTTGATGCATGATACATTTGTCCTTCATACTTGAATATCCTATTCTTTATTGCACAATATTTGACTTCTTACATCAAGTTTTGATAAGAAGCAAATTGAATTGTTTTTATCTACAATATTGATTCACCCCCCCTCTCAGTATTGTATGTACTCCAACAAGTGCTATTAGAGCTAGACCCCTACAAGAAGTCTAACCAACTTTAGGGTTCTTAGTAAGTGGAGTACTATGGGTAAGAAGAGTAGAAATAAGGCCTCAGATAGAGAAAAGAAAGATGCTGATCAAAAGAGTGTAAAACAAGCCTCAGTCAAGTCAAGCAATGAGTTGTTACATGAGTCTCACCCGAATGGTGATATAAAGTTTGATAAAAGAAAAGATGATTTTATTGTTGAGATTGATGATGAAGAAAAAGACCTCTTTGTGAATGAAGATGAATAGGAGTTTGATGAAGATGATTGTGAAGTTGATGTTGAAGGAGAACTCTTATGTGCCCTGGATACAATCAAGCAGCTCGGAAAAGAGAATAGGAGATTAGAAGATCAACTTCAACAAGCGAAAGATTCCAAGGACAAGGTATGTTCTAATTTTGCAAAAGTTTCTTTAGAATTTGAAGAAGCAAGAAAGTTGATTGTAGATTTAAGAGGTCAAGTTCAAGATACAAACAAATATGTCAATAGTCTAAAACTAGAAATTGAAGAAGCTAAAAGAATAGTTGAGTTTACTAAATCTGATCTTGAAGTCAAATATATTGAATGTCTAAGACTAGAATTGGAAATAGTCTCCTTGAGAAAGGCTTTGGAAATGGCTTCTTCTAAACTTCATAAAAATATTCAATTTGACAAGACTACTGAATGTTTGAATTACATATTGAGCAAGCAAAAACAACACAAGGACACCACTAGCTTGGGTTATGAAAAAGGAGAATGTTCCAAGACAAGAGATGCTTCTAGAAAGAAGATTGACCTGAAATTTTACTCTGCTGCACCTGAGGTTGAAGCCAAGAAGAAAGCTAAAGTTAGTGTTGCTAATGAAAGAAAAAGTACAAACAAGTCCTCAAGATCTCCACCTATCAGGTACAATTACTCTAAATTTCATGGTTATTGCTATGCATGTCATGGTTATGGTCATATGGCTAGAGATTGTAAAAGAAATGGTTTTGGATGGAATAAAGAGCAAAGTTTTTATAACTAGTCAAATTAGGACTACAATAATGCTTGTTATAATTGTAATAAAATTGGCCACCTTACAAGAAATTGTTGGGTGCATGGAAGAAGTCTTGGAATATCAAGAAATTATCATCTCTTTGGTCTAGATAGCAATATCATATGCTATAGATGCCATAAGCTTGGACATAAAGCACACTATTGTAGAAGTGACTCAATAAAACCAATTAATCATCTTATGAAGCCATGCACTATGAAGGTTTGGAGAAGAAAATTAGAGAAAGAAAAGATAGAGCCAAAACTTGTGCATACTGCACAAGAAACATCCATGAGTGCATAAAGAGGAGCATGAGAACAGGGGGAGTTGTCAAATGTATTATCTTTCAACCCTAAGGAGTTTTAGAAGGTTTCTTGATTTGTCATGTCAAGGTATGTCTGCAATGGTAGAGGTGATGTTTTGCAGGATGCTACAGTGTTGAGTTCATTCAAGAGGGTTTGGTTTAAGAGAGTTCAGTTCACTTGTCAAGAGAGAGTTCACTTGCTTCATGATAATGAACAGGTTGATGATGATGTTAGACAGAGAGTGTTGTTGGCTTAAGTTACTTAGGAATGCCTTGATGCATGACTTAAGATAGGGTGAGTTATGACAGGTACATTGGTGTAAGTTGATTGAGTTGGTGATCATACTTGAGTAATCATTGTGAGTCATGTTTGGATGCTTCATATATCTTTCAAGATAGTCTTTCTTTGTGACAACATGATAGTGCTTAGCCCTCCTAGAGCATGGTGATAGTGACGAGCACTGATAAGGTGACTGTGCAAATATTGATAGTGAGTATGGTTTACAAATGGACAAAGACTATTTAATACATCTTAGGAATGAAGGACATTTATGTAAAGTACAGAGTCTGTAATAGAGGTAGCACACAAAATAGATTTGTTAAAAAGGCTTTAGGTGTAAAACCAGACTCTCTCTCTATCCCCTGTCAGCACTCTATCAAATGTTGTTTCATGTTTTCATAGTGTGGTGATCATTGGTAAAGTAGTTGAATTAGTGAATAAATTGTGGTATAAACAGTACTAGGTATTTGCAAAATAACAGGGTAGACAAGACATCAACAGAGACAGAATGCATGGTGTTGAGTGAAATTTTGCCAAATTTGTATGGTCCTTGTATATGCAGTAACTGCAAGAAACACACTTTATTAAAAATTTGAGTGTCATTCAAAGAAAATGCATTTGATGGATGTAACCAAAATCTTCTCAACCCTCACTAGCTTGTTAACTGATATGAACTTACATCAAAGAATAATTGAAAATGGATTCTCTAGGTAAGGACAAGTTTCAATACAAGGTACAAGGTTGTTTAAATAATCGTTATAGTGCTAAATGCATTATGCAATAGGTGCTTACAAGACAATATGATTAGAAGATTGTTTGATCAGATCATCAAGACAATCTTACCATGTGTGTTCACATTCTTAGTTGTGACAATGTACTTCAACGTTGATCTCTTGCCTTCAAACAAGACATGTTATGACAATGCAAAGTTGGTATTATCAATTATATCCATGACACTATTGTTCATGACACACAAAGGTTGTTATGACTGAATATTTGCTGGAAGGGTAGAATATAAGTATAGTAGCAAGATGTTTGTTGGATTTGCAATAGTGTAGTCATGTTGCTCTTCATGGTGGATTGTTGTCATTTGATATATTATTTGTAATATGGTGCTTGTATGGTTGTAATGGAATTGATCAATTATTCTTGTTAATTGAATGGATAGAGGTGTCTTAATAGTGCATTAATGTTGTTTGTCATCAAGTTGCAAGTGCCCTAGAAAATGAAGAAGGAGACAATTTATGCTGAGTAGAGATAGTTTAGAGTAGAGATGAAATTTTCAAATATAAGACAAGGAGCCTTCAAGGAGTTTTGATAGTGCTTTTGAAATGCTTTTCATGTCCTTTGTAGATGCATAGCTTTTCATGTGTAGTCTTGGCAGATGCTGAAGAGTAACCCACTTGCAGATGTATGTTTGTTGGCATAATTGAGAGTCTTTGTTTTTGAACAATTGTTTATGACAACATTGAATCATGCTTGCAACATTTAATGACAATCCTGTTTATAATAGCATGAAGTCATGAAGGACAATAGTTTGTTTTTAGTGTGGTCTTTCAAGATACTGACAAGACATAGATGTTTTTAGTTAGATAGCAAGGTTATTTTGTTTGAAGTAATAGGGAGTGGCATCCATAAAAGTATCAAGAAAGGAGATCTTGTTGTAGAATTTTCTCATTATCTCTCTATTGGTAGGTGATTAGGACTGAACATTTTTCATTAAATTTTCATGTGTGATGCTTCAAGAGGTTAGTGTTTGGATTATAGCTATGATTGTGTTTGTGGAGGCAGAGTAGACTTGTTGTTTGTAAGACATGAGTTCTTGTAGTGAGTTGTAGCAGAGCAACTATAGAAGTATCTTATAGTATTGACAGGATCTTGGATGTTAAGACTTTATTTGAAATGATCTTTTATGGACATTAGTAGTAGTGGTATCATGGCTTTCTGATATGGCAATGGAGTGATAGTGATGTCCATTTCTTTTTCATATTCTTCTTTAAGAAAGGGGGAGCTCCTATGTAATTTTATGTCAAAAAGGAGATAAGCATAATCCTTATTTTGCTAATGTAGTCACAGGAGTGTTTATGTTGGTACTTGTTGCTATCATAGCGAAAGGTCACGGGTTCGAATCCCCCTGGGTAACGCTGGGGGGAGTTTGTTGGAAAATACTCAGCGCTCCTCATGGGATTCATGACATAGACTAACCGCCTCCCATGTATTCATTAACTTTGGAGCTTGTATCAAAAATTGATAGGTTGACCTTTTGGTTTAACGACAATCATGGGCCAACATGTAAATGATATTGAGAGTGGACAAAAGGTTGGTCTCTTGTTTGGTGTATTGCCCTCTTTTATCCCTAATGATGACATTGAGGCCATTAAAACTTGTTTGCATGAGGATGACGCAGATCTGATTGCATTGGATGATAGCATTGTAGAGATAAATGATGGTGTAACCAGTGAGATTCAAACCAAAGACCTTGCCTATGTGAATTGTGAGGATGAGGGGCATGCGAGTGTATATGAGACCTTGTCTCAACTATGGAAGGGTCACTTTCATTCTCATATGGATTATGTGTCAGTTGGACTTCATGAAGGCACTACTACAATTACCAGGGATCTTGAGGTAACAGTTTCCAACTATGGAGATTCTGTCACAAATATTTTTTAGAGCTTTGTTTGGGCTATTTATCTCTTGTTGATGTGGATTGTGTTGAGAACACATGTTTGAGGTCATTGGCTAGGCTTGATAACATTGAACCTGGGTGTTCTCATGTGGCTCAAGTTTTTGATCTGCAGCATGAGGAGGAGAAAATCATGAGTGATTTTCTTAGCAGCAATTTTTACACAATAGAGTGTGTCAAGGAGTACAAAACAAAGAGGTAGCTTGAAGATTGTGAGTCTTCACTTGAAATGCCTCAAATTTCTGATCTATATGTTGATAGTGCAGGATTGGATTTGAATTAAGTCTTTGATCCAATCATGGAGGAGTGCATTAGCATTTGTGGTGCAGTTGGGTCACAAGAGCTTGAATAGTCGTATGACATAGCCCAGCTTGAGGCCACATTTGAACTGGATGCATTTCAACTTGATATTTTTCTTCATGTTAATATTTATACAGATCTAGATATGCATCATACTAACAAGGATCTTAAAAGTGAGCATTGCTATGTGAGTTAGCATGATGATGGGCCCTATTATCTATGGATGCCATGTCTTGGTGATAGTCATTTCCATTTTTAGCATAATGGTATGAATAGATGTAGTTTGCATGTGCATGCATGCAAGGTGTTTTTATTGCTGATGTTGGGTGATCAGTGCAACAAAGGGTTGAGGGAGATCAACTCCTTCAATAGGGTTTTCTTTGATAGGGACAAGTAGCTTCACTAGTCTTTTGTAGGGTTGGCCTAAAATGTTTTGAAATTTTGGAACAATCAAATTTCTTTTGTGCCCTCTTGCTGTTGACTGTATGTTTTCTTGTAAACAAGTCTTGTGTTTTTTCCCATAGTTATTTTTGCCTTTTTGGTCTACCTGGAGATGTTCTAGAATCTCACTATGCCAAGTTTGCCACACGTGCCCAACTAGAGCCACTATTGGGACCTTAAAAATCTAGCTCCCAAACATACAAATTTTTGCCCCAAGTCCATCAAAAATCCCACTTTGTGCCTTTGTTGTTAAACCCATCATTTATACCTAATCTAAGATCATTTCCATGGGTTCCCTTCATTAGGTTTCCATTTGTTTTCCTTTTGAAATGCAAGGAAGAAACCCTAAAAAATGATGAAGTCAAAAAATTCTATGTCTTTTCCTTGTATTTTCTACCTTTTCCGAAGTGTCAAAGTTTCAGGTTCCTATCTTCCATCATGCCATTTCTATCAGCTTCGAATTCTACCTTAGTTCCTTGCAAAATCATCTAAGTATTTTGGGCATTAGAGGTCAGTCTTGTAGGTTTTCATCTTCTTCAGAGCATGTGTTAACGAGGAGGCCCGACCATCGAAGTTTGCCAAGGATTTTGAAAATTTTCTAAGTATTGCAGATTTTGGAGGTCAGAGTGGTGGTCTATTGTCTTCTTCTAAAGCAGACGGAAGGCGAAAGGCCCTATTGTCAAAGTTTGCTGAGCTCCAAAGTTCTAAGTGTTTCAAACATTAGAGGTCAGGAGGTTTCTCTTCCTCTTTCCTTTTTTAAGGCAGAAGGAAGAAGTTCCGAGGCTCGATCCTCGATGACCTTCATTTCTTCTATGTATTTCAGGATTGGGTGGTTCTTTTCTTCTCTTCAAAAATGAACGATGCATGGTGAAGGCCCGATCTCTGAAGCTCGATGGTTTCCCTTTGTTCCTTTTGGACTTTGGAGATTGGGGTTTCCTTCTTCACCTTTTCAAAAGTCGATTGGTGGGTTTTCCAACAAAGAAAAAGAGGAGAAGAAAGAAGTTTGAAAGGAAAAGTTTCTAAGGAAACAAAATAAAATTAAAGTCTTGGTCAGCGAAAACTTTGGTTTGTGAACTCTTGGTTTCGCCACCAACAAAGGGAGAAATAGAGATAAGTGCAAAGTTAGAAACGAAGGTGGAGATATAAAGTTCTAAAAGAAGGTTCGTAGTGGGGGAAAATTGGTGATAGATGAAAACTAAAGTGTGCGAAGGATGGATAAATGGAGAAAGAAAAAGATAAGTGAGAAGAGGGAGAAAAGGAAACAAATCTTCATTAGAGAAAGGGGAAGTTTGCAAACCGATAAGTTCACAGATGGCCAAGTTCACCACAGGGAAAATTTGCCAATAAAGGATAAAAGGTAGAGGAAAAGAGGAAAGGAGAGATGAAGTGGATGGTTTGCCAACTTCATATTTTGCCGATAAGGAAAATAGGGTCAATGAATGAAGAGAAAGTAGAGAAGGAAGGAAAAGGAGGATTCCTCCATGGTTCGTGAAAATGAAAAATTGTTGATAAAAGAAATGAAGAACAAAAAGAAGAGAAAAATAACAAAGAGCCTTTGTAGAAGAAATAAAGAGTTTTAGAACTTGATGGTTTTCTGATTGAAGAGTTCACCGATTAGCAAATTGGTCAGTAAAGAAATGAGGCATCCAGTGTAGAAAAGAAGATAAAACCTGAATCCAAATGGCTCGATAAAGATGAAAGATGAAGATCAACCAAGTAGTATTTCAAATTTTTCAAGTACAACTAGATTCAAAGGGGGGCTGTAAGAGATAATTGAACAACATTTTTAAAGTGTTGTAAAACTTTAAGGGGCACAATTTCCTAAAATTGTGCCATGATTGTAGGGTAATACATGCAGATTGGTACTCAACAATTAATATGTTGTAGGCCAAGGTCGCACAGGTGGTTGTTTAAATAGTAAAAATCTTCAATGTGCCTACACACCTGGAGGACAAAATAGATCAAATGGATTTGCAGGTACTAAGATATGGATTCAAACCTTCACTCATTAATGATCCAAGTACCTGAGGTGTGTGGGCAATTTTCTTCTATAGGTTTTCAGACATGCCAGGGTATGGAAATCCCTCAAATGATGTAGATTTTTTGACATAGCCATGGGCCAATTTTAATGTATCATGGTTGTACGTGCTGATTCAGTTTCAATGCTTGGAGCTACGTGGTGACAAAAGGCTATATATGCACGTTTCAGAGATGGTGGTAGGGGTTGGTTTTTTAGGTGTGATCTCTAGAATACAGATATAGGTGTAGAAAGTTGCAGGGCAACCATTAAAATGCTAGTTCAGATCATTAAGGAGTGCAGGCCTGTGAAGTTAAATGGGTTGATATTGTATATGATTCTTTTTGTAGAATGTCTCTAGGTCATTAGGTATGTACCCATGAAGATTTCTCAATCGCAGTTGAGTATTTTCCTTTGCCATGTTTGATGGCACGAATGTAATATTGGGTCAGATGAATGTGACAACATTCTAAAAATATTGCAAGCTTTGTAATAATCTCTCTGGGTAAAAGCACAAAACTGTGTCACACTTTCAGCTGACTTATCAGCACAGTCGAATTTAAGTATTTCTAACTAAAAATCAATTTTGGTCAAACATAAGATCTTGTAAGATTCATTCTAGCTAAGTTAGATATGTGCACAACTTTTACAACTAAAATTGTTGGCTAAATGCATATGTAGCACCATGATGAGGCCAATTTACAAAAAAAAAATTATTTGAAAAACTTGATATTTCAACAACTTCTACTCTTGTAAATAACATTTTAAAAAAAATATAAAAATACCCTTTTGTAGATCTATAAGTTTAGTTTTCAAAAAAAATAAAAATTAATAGTTTAATTATTCTTTATATTTTATTTTTTATTTTTACTAAAAGTAGGTTATCAGCACAAAACATTAAGTCAATTACCATGTCAAGGAAAAGTAGTAAAACTTATTTTAAAAAATTGAAAAAAATATGATGCCCTAGATAAAAGAATCTATATCAAGATGGTATAATTTTTTTTTTAGATAAATAGTTAATATGAAAGTTGACGTCGACTGGAAACAATTATGTTTTAATACACGCACATTTTAATATTTGTTTAAAAATATATGTTTATCAAAATTAAAAAAAAACATATCCATGCCCTAAAGTTTCAAGTTATAAATACATACAAAAAAATTGAAGAAAAACAAATAAAATTTACTGTATAAAGATTGATGTCTCATGTAATTTTATTTTTCAGCATTTTATCAGCAACTAAATTATAGTGTCAATTTATTAAAAATTATATTCAAATAATTTTTTAATTTTTTCAAAAAAATAGAAACATAAAATATACTAAAAAATAAATAGTTTATTGATTTACATCATTTCAAAATTTAAAACATATATGTTACTTTTTAGTGATTCAAATTTAAAAGTTGGATCAGCGTTGTCTGTTTTCTTTATAAAAGTGTGACACAACATTGTACTTTTACCCCTCTCATGTTATATATGGGTATATGCAGTTGTGTTTTAGATTACTATGTTCTATTCCAAGATCTTATATTCTCTAGTGTATGCAAATACATAGCTCATTGTTCTTTTGGTTTCAATTTGTTGTTTTTTTGATGAACTAAGACTATGTTGCCCACAAAATAGGCACAGATCTAAAGCCATTCATACCAACCTCATATCATTTAAACGGGCACAATATTTACCAGTGTTTTAATAAAAAAACCTTCTTTCCTGTGCATGAATATTCACATAGTTTGCATCATCTATATAGGGTTTTGTGACAACTAGTTGTTCTGGACTTAGTGACAATTTTGGGGTCAAGACAATGATTTGGGTTTGGTTGTTCATTTGTTTTTAGTTGTTCATATAGTTTTGATGTCAATACCTGTTAAGGTATACCCCTTGGAATATCCCTCCAGAGTCTAAGATGAGCTCAAAGTGTAGAGGAGTCTGTCCACTTCTATTAATTGGCCAGAATCACCTTTATCATGTTGATGAACCCCCTTTTTCACTTCCTTGATGACATCCTTGGCCTAGGAGTGAGTAAGTGTTCTAGGGATTAGGCTTAGCAGTTTTGGGACCCAACACACCCCTTTGAGTAGAGCCTAAAGAAGAAGGAGGATTTACCCTTCATCATGAATTGGTCCTTAGATATCCCTACTTGATCATAAGAAACAAGTTGTTAATCTTAGATATTTAGGTTTTCGGGATCTTGCAACTTTGAGAGCCAATTTAGATAGAAGCATAGATTCCACATCACTTTACCATTAATAAATCAATTAGTGTACCTATCCATGATAAGTTAAAATGGGTTTGTTTAGGGGTTGTGACATTCTTCCCCCTTGGAATAAGCTAGATTGTCTTATTAGAAGGTTGCATTTGCTCTTTTTTCTCTAATATTTACATTTAAATCATTTATTATTCTACTCTTTTCATGGGGTTTTTATTTATGACTTTTATACACAAACTTCTTCTCATTTTGAGGTTATTGACTGGATTGTTTATTTTTGAATCCACTTTCATCACCTTTAAAGTGGTTTCATTTTTCTTATTTGACCAATTTAAAGCAAAATTCTAAGACTACAACATGCATATATAAAAAGTATACATTGGTAGAGGCATTTTCACTTGATTCAATCCTCTTTTTTTTTAATTTGTGTAAATTTTTTTTTTGGTAGGTCATTATTTATGCCACATGGTATGCACATTTACATGTTAATCTTTGTAGAGTAAGGAAGTACCATGCATCAATGACCACTCATTACAGTAGGATATCCATCATGTCTTCATATGACTATAATAAACTTACTCTTATGCTCTATTATCATAATCATGTTGGTCACCACACACAATAATATAACAACTTCACCCTTGCATCTAAAATTAGATCTATAGTCTTCCTTTTCAATTATAATCAATAGTTAATCTTATACTTACAATACAATCAATGCACAATAGTGTGATAACAAGTGTACCCCAAACACATGTTATTAAGATGTCAACAACAATGTATGAACATAAATTCACATAGTGACTAGTTGGAAATAGGGAGTGGATGTGGCCCTACTACATGCATCTTCCATTACCTAGTTCAGTAGCACATAAGCCCTTTATACTAAGGTGAAAATAGGGAAAAGGAAACTTGGTGCATCCCATACTACATTGTGGGTCCATCCTTATCCTATTTCATTACCAATTATGATGATCCTAAAAGTATCCCATACTACTTGATGTCATCACTGACAAGGGCATAAGTTTAACAACACACAACACGTGAAACTATTAATAAGATTTGAACAATCCACTTAACTTTTAAGTTGGTGGATTTTAACATATATTGTTTGCATGCTATTGGTAAAATCTAGTCCAACCTAGCATAGTGTAGATCTTGGCTCCTCTCACTTGTGTATTAATAATGAAAGGTGAATAAACCTTAGGATATAATGGTTATCTCCTAGCATCTATCACCTACATGCTACTAGTTAAAGCTAGAAAGACCACACCTATATTAGACTTATTTATGACATGTGGAGTTACCTTATTGCCAAATAAACATAAACAAGATGTCTTATGGTTATACTTCACCCAGGAATGGTGGTTACACTATTAATCACTTGGACAAGTTTAACAAATAGGCTATTTAGAATGATACATCAAGCAAGACATAACATTGGCAACACACACATTCCCTCTAATGCATGATTCTATGACTTGCATGATAGCAAAAAAAAATGTCTAAACCGTATAAAATTAGGTAGCTCCTAGCATCTATTACTTGCATGCTAATACTGAAATCTAGCTAACCCTATGATATAATCAAATACTTCCATAGGTATAGTATGTTACCTAACTTATGTCACACTAGTGTAATGATAAGATTATCTATGAGCGGTTCACAGGTTTTATGGTTATAGTAATCTCCTCGAGATGAGTTGGATAGGCTATGATTTAAGAGAATGATTGTCATAGATCTACCTAAGACCTCATAGTGTCACTCTCTCAATCCTAGTTGTCATGCCATATAATTTAGGTTCTATATCTAGGTTAGTGCTAGTATTTTAGTATTACAAGGTAAATGACAATAAATCTAACACATACTATTATAAGGGTTCACATCTTATACTAGTTAATCTTGTTACATCATCACATAGAGTGATCCATTAACCTATCAAAATGGTCCTATAGTTCTTGGGAATCCATTTACCAAATCACAAATAATGCATTAAGCCTAACTAATTTGGTGAATTGGAAAGGTAATCAAGGTTTAAAAGTTAGGGTATTTGTGAGTGGGAGTTGAGGTAGGTGGTGGTGGAGGTGAAGTTATGATAATCATGTTGATAGCATCCATGGATGTATGGGTCATGGAATTATTAGTTTAGTCATTTTTGTAAGTTTCCTTGAATTTTTTGTTGAACTTCTTGTTTGATGTGTACAGTGTTGATGTGCTAGTAGGAGGTTTGATCTTGTCCACTTTTAGTTTGAAATTTGTAAGGGTAGCACATAGCTCTGTGAATGAATATTATTGTTGAAACATGACGTGCTAAAAATGGTTGGTAGGAGAGTATCCATGAATATATTTTGTATCTCTATGTTATGTAAGTGATAAGGCATTTTGGCTATAATGGATTAGAATCGGAGAATAAAATCATTTAATTTTCTTGAGGGCCTTGTTTACAATGGATAAGGTATCTATAGTGTATTTTGTGCGATAGTTGAATTTGAAAGTGGTGAACAAAGGCTTTGTTTATCATTTTGAAAATCTAGTGATGGAGCCATGAGGTAAAGTGTAGAACCATGCTAATGCATGATATTTTAGTGAGTAGGGAAATAGTTTACATAGGATGCAATCGTCATGCATATAGTCATGGGAAAAGGAGTAAAATGTATGAATTTGAATGGTTGGATCTCCTTTTCCATCATATTGGGGAAGTTTAGGTGCTTTGAAATTTTATGGAAATAGATGAGATAACGTATCTTGGGAAAGTGGGTTTCAATGAAGACCTAAGGTGATTTCATGTGAGTTGGTGGGTATGGCATCAAGTCTTTATCAAAATTATAATTGTTGTAGGACATGTGTCATGGCAGGATTAGCTCTTGAGGTTGCACATGGAAGAGTGTAAAGTGGAGGGACTTGATGAGTGGTAGTGTAATTTAGTGTGGGTTGGGGAATAGAATAGGTTGGATATGACTATGGATCTATGAAGGGACAAACAAAGGGGAGAGATGTAGAGTGATCATAGGATGAGAGAGAGTTGGTTCTTGTGGGTGATGTGGGATATGAGAAGAGTTGGTTATGGGAGAGGAAAAAGTGATAGTAGTGGAAAGATTGGAGGTAGTGGTGGTCATAAGGACTTGAGCATAGGAAGGGATGTGAGTTGTGTGTTGGTTGGTTGTCAAGTAGGGATAGTAGGAGATGGTTCACCAAAGGGATGGGTGGAAAGTAGAATGTAGGAGTGTTGGGTTGAAGTGAAGGTTGAATGGTTGTGAATGGAGCATTGATGGTGGGTGCTATATTATGCATGGGAGGTTTAGGTGGTTGGAAGATATTGGTTTGGGTTACATATCCTCTATTGTGTAATGTATCCATTCCAAAAAGGTGAGATAAGGCAAATTTTCCTAAGGAATATAGTAGTGAGATGGAAGGATCTTCTTGATTAAGAGAAGTTTTTATGTCATGCACACATGAAGCCATTTGAAATCAATGTTGCATGTCTAATTGGGCTTCTTAGTCAAAGTTGTTTGCTATAGAACGAAAGGTATTTATATCATTGGTAAAGGCAAATGAAGAGGAAGATCTAACCATCAAAGGATTTAAATAGGGACTATAGTAGGGAATGACTCTATTAGGATGAGGTTTAACCCTTTTGAGTGGATGACTATGGGGAATGAGCTAATCACTAGATTATACCAAAATTTTCAACTAGTAGAATATGTCAAGTTCACCAAAATGCTCAACTAGTAGGATATATCAGGTTCACCAAAAGGCTCAACTAGTAGGATATGCCAGGTTTACCAAAAGGCTCAACTAGTAGGATATGTCAGGGTCACCAAAATATGAGAGATGAAAGATGAACCTCTCCTAAAAAGTAGGAAGAAGGTTCATCTTTCTTAAAATACATGGTGTAAAGTTTAGTTTAGTTTAGACTATGAAAATGTATGCAAGATATATGAAACTAGATGAATATTGAGATTATGTCAAAACAACCTACATGTAGGTGTACATGCAAACTAATACAATCCAAATGAAACCTAAAGAGGTATAGGGATGTCTCCAACTAGACAAATCTTAATTGTACACCACTATTGAGCTAGGATAGATAATGCAATCGAGTGATAATTGGAACTAGATAAACTGACACATTGAAAATGTGAAAATGTTATGCTATGCTATGAAAAATAGAAAATAGAGGGTTAAGACTCACCTACATTGATTTGTGCTAGTTATGAAAACTATTGGAAATTAGATTCTAAAGCTACCAGTGAAATCTAGGGTCAATTTATAAAAGTGGTTGCCAAGTCCAAAGGTGGATGGCCTATTGGAAGGCTAGGTCCACTATTGAATGACCAATGGGAAGGTCAAGTCTTCTTTGAATGGCTAGTGATTGGTAAACTTTAGAAACCTACAATATTCAAGATCTATTAGTGTTTGTTTGAATCTACATCTTCTTACTAATCAAAACCCATCAAATAGAAATAAAAAAACCTCTAATTAAAAACAAACTTACAACTGGTTAATTTATGAATTGAATAGATATGAACTTTAGAAAATGGAATGAGTTCACCTCATAAATAGATGGATGAGGACTTGTAATTAGGAGGGATAATTGTATACCATGTGAAGAGTGTATTCCAAAGTTTTTATGCTAAGACCTTCAAGCTAGTCCTACAAATGGGCACCAAACCTAAAGCACCGCATTTGGATTCAAACTAATAAAATGGCTCATTTATATCTAATAAATTGATATTTTCTTTTCATGGATGAGATTGGGATGGCCTGAAGGATCTTTGTAGTTAATTTAGTTAAATTCTGAGTTGATTTGAAGTAGTTTTAGATAACTAGTGGTTAGGTCCAAGGGTGGATGGTTAGCAAGAAAGCCAGGTCCTCTTATGATGGCCATCTCTTCAAAAAATTCAACCTACAAACATTCTAGATTGTGCTAATTGGATTGATGATGCTTAGTTGCTTGTACTTTAAGCAAAGACCATGTGATTTTACTTCCTCTTTCTATCTAACTTTTTATTGATTCAGCATACAGTATTTATTTTGGTCATTCTCACTAGCCTCTATTCTCATGTTCCAATGGCAATATCACCCTAGTTAGAAGTGTTTAGATGCTTCCTTGCTCTCAATTTCACACTATAAATACCTCTTTACTCATAGATTTATCTTCATCTTATTGGTAACATCATTTTTGACAATAATTATTTATATTTACAACTAATTTCCTTCATAATTAGAACTCAGACTAAAGTTTTTGTTTAATAATATACTTAGTAATCACATTTTAAAATACAATGGATACATTGATAGGGACCTGTAAGGTAACATAGTTGCAATTAATTAAAAATAGATATACATTAAGTATATGTTAATATATTAGTGTATATCCATTGATAGGGTCCTATAAGGTAAGGTGGTCCCAATTCATTAAAAACAGATATGCATTAAGTATATGTTAATATATTAATGTATATCCATTGATAGGGTCCTATAAGGTAAGGTGGTCCCAATTGATTAAAAATAGATATGCATTAAGTATATGTTAATATATTAATGTATATCCATTGGTATGGTCCTCTAAGGTAAGGTGGTCCTGATTAATTAAAAATAGATATATATTAAGTATATGTTAATATATTAGTGTATATTCATTGATAGGGTCTTATAAGATAAGGTAGTCCCAATTAATACATTAAGTATATGTTAATATATTAGTGTATATCCATTGATAGGGTCCTATAAGGTAAGGTAGTCCCAATTGATTATATATATATATTAAGTATATGTTAATATATTAATGTATATCCATTGGTATGGTCCTCTAAGATAAGGTGGCCCTGATTAATTAAAAATAGATATATATTAAGTATATGTTAATTTATTAGTTTACATACCTTACCTTTTAATTTGCATTTGTAAAAGATAGCCATTTTATTTTCCTACATATTATTTTAAAAAAAAATTAAAATACTTAATCATTGAGCTTTGAGTGTTTGACCATTAACAATTTAATATTTAAGTAGAACATTGATTTCCAATCAATAACAAATGATTTGCAATGGAGCAAACATACAAGCAGCACACATTTTTTTGCTCCATCCCAGACCACAGGTATATTCTCTATTGGAAGCCCAAGCATTCTGCAATGATCAACTCCCCACTGTAATGCTCATGAAAAGAAATGAAAACATCGTTGCTTGTCAAAAGATATGCCAAACACACTTTGCCTTATTCCATGCTAATGCCCCACTACTTGGGGGCAAAAGAAGCAAAGATAAGGTTGTAGAGTGGGGTGAGAATGACTAGGATTTTCACCTCTTGGACCTGTATCACCATGCACATCCTTCATGGACTCGACCCCATTCCTATTGTGCCTTTCATTTCTTCCTCACCTACTGTGGCTATTCTATCAAACAAGGGCTGCAGTCCCTGCCAAGGCTGCCATGATAGTTTGTAAAATGCTACCAGATCAGTTTTGCAGTGACATGATGGTTAATGCCTGAAATTTTATCATTGTCATTTAGCAGAATTATTTGTGTTTAGCAGAGATGTCTGAAAATTTTAAGTAAATTTAAATTGAAATTGGAAACAGGGGAATAAACTGTTCACAACCTGGCCATGGTCTTGCTTAAGATCTCAAGAGCTAAAAGTATATCTGCAGAACAACCTAGCAGTGGTCTTGCTTATGAGCTCAGAGCTGCATGTTTTAACTAGCAATGATGGTTGACAATCTAACCTAATGACATCATACACAAACTAGAGTTTAAGGTTATCCTATACATTAAAATAGTATTACAGAAATGCGTGTTTTATCAACGATGTCTATCTTAAATTACTGGACGTGTCAGTTGTAGATCCATTCTAAATAGATTGGAGTGCATGTACACTTACATTGACTTACACACAAGGGTAGAAAAAACACACATTAATTCAATGTCAACAAGCTATTTGGAAACTATATAATTCTTGAACTTTTGACTTACACAAAAGTAGGAAAAAAACACATATTAATTCAATGTCAACAAGCTATTTTGGCTATTTAGAAAATATATAATTCTTGAACTTTTGATAAAATCTGGTAACAAATAGATGTAGAAAATATACCATCCAAATGAAGCCACTATCAAAGTTATGGTCATCCTATGCGGCCATGCTCTTATATACTAGGATAGGAATCCATCAAAAGAATAACATATTGAGTGCAAATAAATAGATACATCAATCTAAACATTTTAAAGGGCTTCGTAAAAGGGAGAAGACTAAAACCTTTTAGGAGAGTCTAGGGATAAACAGTTAGCAGGTTTCGCATAAACAGTTAGCAGTTTGAAACCGTAAGGTGCAGATCCATTCTAGATAGCTCGGAGTGTATCTACACCCTTCCATACATATTCTCCTACCAAAGCCAGCCTTTAGTTTTAAATGTATTATGCAGATTTTGGTAGGATATACACTTAATATTAACCATCATGACATTAAGTTCACTGAGATGTTGTGGCTTCTCTTAGTTATGTAACCTAGGAATCATTCATAATTTTATTAGTTCCCTAGCTGTCCAATCCGATTCTTAAAGCAGAGTCGATTTGCTCTTGCATGCACACAAAAATGGTACCTATTAAGGGATTGAGAGAGGAGGACAACCTCTGAATCACTCCAATAATCTTGAACAGATATGGTACTTTTGTTTTCTCTCGGTCTGAAGCTTCTACATTGGTAATAATATTATCAAAAGAAAATTAAAAATGAATAGGTAAAGAGTTAATAAAAATTCTTCCAATTTTCTAATAACTAATAATGATTAAGCTTATAAAATCTTCCGTAAATGTGCAAAACAGGAACTATTTCGAATAAAGGTGTGTATATGGTTTTTGGCTTGTGTTCACTCGTGAGGATTCCAGAAAGCCTTAGCACTAGGGAATTACTGGATTGAAAATTTGTTCACTTCATAAGCCAAACAATGGAGTGAATAAAAGACTTTAGATATTCCCAGTGCATACAAACAATGGAGTGAATAAAGACTTTAGATGTTCCCAGTGCATACATTTTGTTAAGAGCTTCCAAATTATTCTCAGTAATACCTTTTCAATTATAATACTAGACAAGACGACAAGATGTGAGTAAAACATTCTTTTAAGCCTCTCAATCTCCAGCCAAAGAGCTGCGGCAAATTCTTAAAAAAATAGAAATTATTGCTAAAATATGTTTAAAAGAACGATCAAATCTCAAAAAGTTGGGGGAATTTTTATTTTCTTTCACTTCGGAGTAAAGCATAGCAATTAGCAGGTGTGAAGCCAAATTCCATAACCTTTTCCAGCTTTCTCCCTGCCTGTGCTAAAATGGGCGCTTTGGAACAGGGCATGGACATCCATCAAAGCATAATGGAAGGGGGATTCTTGTCAGATATTATGGTAGGGAATGCTATGGTAGACACCATGCGAAGTGTGGAAGTATAAACAAGGCAACAAAGTGTTTAACAGAATGCCTCAAAGAAATGTGGTCTCAAGGAATGCCATGATTGCAGGATATGCACAAAATGGGTTTTTTAAAAAAGCTTTACAAACTTGCAAGCAAATACAATTGGCAGGTGTCAAGCCAAATTCCACAACTTTTTGATAAAATATTGAGGAAATAATAAAGAGAATAAATATGAACAGAACAAATGCAACATATATTATTCATCAAAGATATTACAAATTTATAATAGGAAAGGAGCTCAACAACTCCCTACAAAATAGGAATCTAACTTGACATCTAACTCAAACTAATTGACACCTCTACAACTCTTGTTGACACATCTACAACAATTGATTGACAACACAAAAGTAGACTGCCAGCACTTATAGTCTTACAATTATTCATTAATCTCTAACATCCCCTCTTAATGAATAACTTAAAATAACTCCAACTCTCACATGAGCACAACATTGCTCCTCTAAGATCTCATGCACCACTCCTCCTCCAACACCATAAATGGAGGCATGTTGAGGAACCCATATTTCCTCTGACAACCTTTTCTAAATGTGCTTTGATGATCCCATCTCATATATCGTGTCAGCAAATGCTGTCACTAACATGGCAAGGCATCCTGCCATCAGAACTCTCACTCCCTTTCTCAAGAGAAGAGTGACCAAAATTATCCTCCAATCGTGCCAAACATAATGAGCACCAAGCTTGAAACTCCAGCCAACATGCCAACCTGAATTATATAGTCAGTGCTCAAGGCCCTTCCGCCATCTCGCATCCACCCCCAACTATTATTACAGGAAAACAGATGGGCAAACTGTAGAGTATTGCAGTGGAGAGAAGACGCGAGTGCAACCCTAGTGTGAGTGCAATCAACCAAGGTCATGATCTGATGGAAGAAGCCACAGCACTCTGACTAATCCATGCTCCTCCTTTCAATGAACCAGCCTTCACAGTATACACATTTGACCACAGACAAAAGAAATAACAGTCCACCAAATTTAGCCTACGCACATAGGAAATATCCATGAACAATCTAGTTAAGAGTTGACAGCGACAAAGATTCAACATCAAATTGAAGAAAGAAATGACAGTAAACAGCTCTCGGTCAAAGCCACGCCTTGGCTTTACAAATGGCCGATCTTTATACAGCTAACAAAGTTTAATTCAGTCACTGCATACACTTTTCCTCCATATTCATGTATCTTCTCTTGGACAGAAGAAATGAACAGCAAGCAAACAAAAACTGAGGAGGTAGAGAGTGTAGGGTTTCTTCGGCAACTTCCGCCCAAATAAAAACATAAAAACAATTTCAACCGTTGATGAAGCTGCAACGTAGAAACCAGTAGGGCGGTGGAAGCACTTTTGCAAATAGTATCTTCAACTTTAGAATATTAAAAGCAGAGAATAGAGAAAGGAGGACTGCACAACACTTCCTACAGAAAACTAAATTTCATATAAGATGCTTTCATCTTTTTGGGCACTTCCATGATGGAGTCACACCCAACTTGGCTCTGATACCATGATAAAATACTGAGGAAATAATAAAGAGAACAAATATGAAAAGAACAAATGCAACATATATTATTCATCAAAGATATTACAAATTTATAATAGGAAAGGAGCTCAACAACTCCCTACAAAATAGGAATCTAACAGGAATCTAACTTGACATCTAACTCAAACTAACTGACACATCTACAACTCTTGTTGACACATTTACAGCAATTGATTGACAACACAAAAGTAAACTACCAGCACTTACAGTCTTACAATTATTCATTAATCTCTGACACTTTTGCCAGCATTCTACTTGCCCGTGCCAAGATATGACCATATGCAAATACAGCTCTAATCTACAAATTCATAGGTGTGTGGCAGGGAATGAAAGATCAGAGAATTAGAAAAAGTAAAAATGAGATAAAATAAAATAAAATTCAAGATAAAGTAATCATATATAATAATGAGAAAAATAAGATTGCACCATTTTCATATTTCATTCCATTCCATGAGTAAAATCTGGAAGCAATGAGATGTGCTTTGTAAGGATATAACAAAATTTTGCAGGTGCTTTCAAAGGGTATTATTGTATTGAACACAAAGTTTTAGGTTTATTTTGGTAAGGGTACTGTACTTGAAATGGCAGATCAAAGTCACACTTTTCTCACCAATGTGTTTGAGGATGGTTGGCCGACACTGTTCTTACCAGTTCATAGGTCTGAGATGAGTGTGTAAAGGAATTTTCCTGGCTACACATGAAATGCAACCATCTTGGCAATCTAAATAAACCCAAGTGCAACTGACAGCGAAAGGTAAGTGCTCAAAGCAACTGAGATTCTCAGATGACTATCATTCCCTGGCTGCATCAGTCCTTCAAGCCAGCAAGACAAAATAAACCCCACAACCTTTTGAAATTAGGTTTTTTGTATTTGCCTTGTGAGAAGGGAGATTTTCAGCAGTGTTATCTGTAATTGCCCTGGCAGGCATGTATGCAACATGTGGAAGCATAGACAAGGCAGGTGAATTGTTTAACAGAATGACATGTAGCAACTTGTACGATAGGTGTCCTCCCTTTAAAAAACATGAAAACATTAGGAAACGATTCAATATGCAACCTGCTCTGTTTTTCATTGGATGCAATTTTTTTTTGGATTTTATACAAATTGGAAAAGGGATACCATTGGGCAAAAAAATCAGGGAATCAATAATAAAGCCAAAACTTTACTGTATTGACAAAAATACTTGCAGGTGAAAACATACTAAAAATAAAAATATGTAATGCCAACACCTATACCCTTCAATACACAAACACCTTAATAAGTACATTTAATAACATCTACCTAAGTTGGTGCATATTTTGGACCTGAGCTCTTTTACACAACTGCTTCTTTGTCGTTCAATTTACACAGCCTCATTGCATCACTTGGAAGGGCAAGTTTCTATTGTGGATTGCAGCCATAATTACTTGTGGAAAAACACAGATTGTCTTGTGCCTTGTAATATAACACCAACCAAACATGAGACAGCTAAAAATGGTGGTTTCTTCATTTCTTGTACAATATTCATCAGAGGGTGTGTTCTACATGGGTTTGTACCTAATAGGCTAATTGTAATGGTGAACATGTTTTACGAGGAAAGGTAAATTAAAATGCAAAAGGATATGTCTACTATAATCATGCTCCCCAAAACCCTACCTTCAATCATATGCATATGCCTTTAGGCTCTGCTTATTAAAATATTGTAAGATATAAGCACGTGTCTCTCATATCAAATGCTTTAGTTTTTTCATACCAAAAAAATTGAAAGAATGCAGTGATGAACTCTTCATTGCTTATCACCTGTATAACTCTTTGGAAAGCAAGACCGTGGTAGAGGCACAAGTATCGACCCACCAAATGGTCATGAATCAAGCTGACATTTAACTGTAGTGGCCAGGTCACAACTGATGTCAATTGCCAATGCTTTCTCCCTCTTGGCTTTCTAATAGCTAGACTGCCTTACACAAAAATTGTTCAAAGACTAATTGCAGAAATTACACTTACAAAACTGTTATCATGCTGTCTATACAACCACTACCATTGCCAGACAAACTCATAAATTTTATAATTAATTCCCGGGCCTTAGTCAATAGCAAAGCAGGTTTTCTGTCCATGGATACTTTTATTATCCACCTCACAATAAATAAGCTGCATATTGTTGGAAGAATTAATCTTCCATCAGTTCAATTAATGCTGACTGCCCCCGCGTCAGAACT